>CM050170.1:108267200-108552200 GCA_027410445.1 Discoglossus pictus | reverse complement strand
TGTATTTTATATTATCATATGATATTGTAAAGTTAACAAATATCCTTGATATAAAAGATACAGCTTTCAGAGTTATCTAATAGGAATTATTTATTTCAAGTACACTTTATCACCTATGGGATGAGTCATGTATTATTGTCCATTTAATAACTCTATATAATTTTGGATACAAAAATATCTTCTTATTATAATGAGTCATCAATTTTCAACCTTTGGGGCATTAGCTATAAGGTGGTGATAATTCACTTGCTCTAATCCGATAATATAGTCAGTTTGAAGAGAGAATGGTATCAATACACATCTTAGATTATATTAGCACTTAGTCCATATTTTTATTATTTTTCTAAATATATATTTATATATATATTTGCCCACTTTGCATTTAATATTTTATATGTTGGGCATATTACTTGAAAGTTGCACACTCCCACTGGTTCTTGGACATAAGTTCTTACTAATGATCTGAGTACATTCACATTAAGAAACAGTCAGCACCAGAACACTTTTTCATTCTGTTTATGATATCACTAGCGACTTGCCCGTCAAAAATGATGGAGCAATAAAATTTGAAGCCATGGCAATGCTGTTTGCCACACAATATAAAGCTTTTTCTACTCTAAGGACCTTCGGCGCTCATTGCGAGCCTCTCCTCTAGTGTCCTTTGGCTCCTCTGAGCACCTTCATCGCTCATCAGAAAGACAGATATATGTATATATATTTTTTAAAATAATAATTAATTAATTAAATAATAAATTAATATACTTTGCCTTTTTCTAATTAATATATCCAGCAATCAATAGCCTAGAGAGCTAACAATCTCTTTTTATTTTCCTGTAGCATGTAATGTACAGTTGTACTGTTGCTGCCCTGAGTAGAAAGTGTCATCAATGTCCCAACTGTGGAATAGAAATAGGCTGCGTGCGCAATGGCAAACTGTTGCTTTATGTGTGTAAATTGCTATTTTAGATGCATAAAGTTGTTAGTTGCAAGTTAGTGTTGTAAAATGGCGTTGTTTGTCTATGTATTACGCGGCTCACAAGCATTTCCCGTCCTTTGTAATAGTGTATTTTGCACCTCGTACGTTCCGAGGTATAAGTGGTACGCACCTGGCGGTGTTTTGCGCGGTTCAGGGTCGTGTAGCCTTGTTTAAAAAAAATTCGGGGGCCATTTTTTTTTTTTTGCTTAGCCGATTTTCGAGTGCCGAAACTTGGCAAATTCAACTTAAATTAGTGTGCAACCTCACTCCCAGACGTCCTGGTTGTCCCTTCGTGCTGTGTGTGATGTTTTTTTGTATTTTGTTTTTCGTGTTTTTCGATTTGCGTGGTTCGGTCGTTAACTTTGTATTTTTCCTACCTCGTATTTTTTTTGCTAAGGCCCACGTCTTGTAATTTTTTTTTTCTAAGTCCCGCGCTCTTCTACTGCTTGCAGCCTAAGGCGATTCCACGTTTCCTAAGGAGTTGGAGGCTAAGTCCCGCATTTTTCAATGGCTGAATGGCTCGCCTTGCTTCGCAAGGCTTGCAGGAGTGCCTTCGGCACTCCTTTCTGGATAACTCCCGCGTGTTTCAATGCCTCCACTGCTTGCCTTGCTTTGCTTCGGCGCTCATCGCCTAAGTGCAGCGAGTTTTACTGCATCAACTGCTCACCACGCTACGCACAACTCAAAACTTGACAATAATTATAATATGTGATATATGTATTGAATGATAACTATATATATACTAATGAATTGCTTGTCACGGCAATGAAATTGTAAGTGAGCTAATGCTGTTTGGAGTATAATAATCAAATAAATACATTAATACATTAATATACTTTACCTATTTTCAAGTAATATATGGAGGAAGCATTCTGTTCAAGAGCTGACAATCTGTTTTGATGTTGCTGCAGCATTAGTGGTGTGGAGCTGCTGTGTAAGCGTGATGAACGGGTGCAGTGTAATAGTGTGCGTGCGCGAGACCAAACTGTTAGCGTAGCTGTGTATATTCCGCAATGTTGTCAAATTGCTGCTAATGTGTGGTATGCGTCTGTAGCGGACTATCTGTAGGTGTTTTGTGGTTTTTTGAGTGTTTCTTGTGGTGTTTTGCGTGTTTAGAGTGGTGTAGCCTCGTTTTCGTTTTGTTCAGCGGCCATTTTTTCTCTCGCTTAGAGAATTTTTTTAGTGTCTAAACTCTTTTATTTTAAGTTAAATGAAGGTGTAACTTAATTTTTTGATGTGCTGGATGCTCCCTCTTGCTGTAGGTAAGATTTTTATGTATGTGTAGTGTGTATTTATTGTGTTTTTCATTTTTTCATGTTCGCAGCTTGCGTCCGATTTTTGCGCGGTTGTAATGTGTGTTAACATGTCTCGTATGTTGTTTGCGTTACAACGTAAAGTTTGCGAGGGTCGCAGTTGCTGGCACGGAGTGCAGTATAGGCTGGATACTGTTTTAATACGTTTGTGATGTTGTTGAGCACGCCATATGCATGCACTCAGCAAACCCAAGCCTTTAAATAGATTTTAATATCATGGAATCTACATCATATCACATATAATAAAATTACGAAATGTCGTCACGCTTCGCGAAGCAAAAGCTCATTGCAAGCCGCAAATGTGGACTCTCGCGAATTTGCGGAGGTGGAGGCTCCAACGTCGGCTGCAATGAGCCGCATTTGCGGTCCTCATTTGCGGAGGTGGAGGCTCTACGACGCCTCACATGCGGTTACAAACACCCACACAAGCGGGACTTTGAAAAAAAACTCTAACACGCAATGACTAAATACGGACTTACACAAAAAAATACTAGCCGCGGGACTTAGAAAAAGAAATTATGGACTTACACAAAAAATATTACGAGCCGTAGGACTTAGAAAAAAAAAATGATGAACATGCAAACAAGAGAAAAAATGACAGCGGAAAAAAAAGAAAACGAGGCTACACTACCCCTAAACCCAAAAAACACCACCAAGCACATACGACTTTTACAAAAACCTGTATGAGGTACAAAATACACTATTAGAAAGAACCCAAAATCATCTACACCCGCTCACCACATACACATTAGCCACCATTTTACAACACTAACTTACAGAATGTGGAAGGACCCAGCTACACAAACGGCTTCCCCTCGAGCACGCAGCCTATTTACACTACACTCTACACACATTGCTGACACATACACCTCAGCTCCACAACAGTGAAAACACACATTGTATGTTGCAGAAACATCAAAACAGATTGTCAGCTCTTCAGCACAATGCTTCCTGCATATATTACTTACAAATAGGTAAAGTATATTAATTTATGATTCCATTAATTAATTATCCCGAAAAAATACATATACAGAAAAAAACAAAAAAGCACACCACAGTATCGCAATAAATGACAAAGACCTTTACCAAGCGCCGCACAAGGAGCGCCAACGGTGCTCATAGGACACAAAGTACACCAAGGGAGAGGCTTGCAATAAGCGCCAAAAGGAGATCAGCGCAGACCTTACAATGAGCTCAAAAGCGCCTCTGATAACAAAAAATACACCAACGGAGAGGCTCGCAATGAGCACCAAAGGATCTCAGACGACCAAAACACTTACTGTCTGTGGCAAACAGCATTACCTAGCTTACAATTTTATTGCCCCGTCTTTTTTGACGGGCAAGTCGCTAGTTAATTTATAGTTATGACCAAGCTGTTCCTCTTACCAATCTCTGACAATGCTGCATTGAGTCGATATCCGTACACTCCCACTTATCGGTGGCGCCATCTAAGAGTAGCTTTCATTTATTCTTGTTACTTGATTCTTCTGGTGAATAATGAGACAGTATATTACATTTTACATGTATTGTGTAGAACACATCACAGAAGTACTTCTCAAACATATTCAGTTACTTTACTGTTTACCTTGTTGCAGTATCTCTTATTGATCCATATGATTCCAGCGGTACAGAATGACATAGACGGTATATAAAACTATTTACTGCAAGGATATTTTGCACAGAAGATATATTCTGCTACATCATCATGTTTGTTTATTTTATTGCGGTTTATTTTGTTAGCAGCTTCTCCCTGTGATTCATTTAATACAGAGTGGCATAGCATTGTGCCAAGTAGATTTACATATTCAAACAGTTTGCTCAGGACTCATGTAAAGGCATATCTAAGTTTCCTGGAATATGGTTGCATCTAATAGAGGAAAATCAGTAGTGTATGTAAACATTTTTTTGCACGAAAAAATTCCAAAATAAACATTAACAAATTCACCCTTATGTTTGCTAAACCTCTTGAGTTTGAAAGCAGTTTTTGTTAGTTTACATCCCTGAAAATCTCTGCTAAAATTAGCATAAAATTGATAATTTGATTAGGCCAATCACAGGCAGCTAATACATTTTTATACAATGTAACAATAAACGATGGCTGTTTGTACAGGAAGGAATCATGGGGTGTGTAGTCTCCCTGTAGAAGGAAGTAGGAGAAGTAAGACACTGATCAGTAGATCTCTGCATTTACTTTTTCTTTTCTTTTTTATCATCATCTTAGCTGGTGCACAGCACATTTCTGTTGTATCTTTGCCATACCCAGTGTATCAATTGAGATATTTGAAATTGGACCATTATTATAGGATTTATTAGCCAGATTTAGAGCCACATTTTAGCCCTTTATGAGACATATGGATCTCTAGGAACTGTGTGACAATCAGATATTGACTAATTCAGTCTCTTGCAGAGGGTCACTAAAGAAATCCAGGGTGCTAGTGCTGAGATAACCACCTGGGACATTACATAGTTACATAGTAATTGAGATTGAAAAAATACTTTTAGTCCACTAAGTTCAACCTTTTTAGATCTCCTCTGACCTTTGTAATATTTAGATTAATTGTTTATTGATCCAGAGAAAGGCAAACAAAAACAAATCCCCAATTGAAACATTGCCAGTTGTCTCAAAAGGGGGAAAAAATGATTTCCTTCCTGACCCCAGATATTGGCAATCAGACTCGGATCAATACTTCTCCTTAATATCAAACGCACTGGCAAGACAATTAAATACCTAATTGTAATAATAGATTATACACTTTAAGATATAATGTCACTTACAAGAAAAAATGCCAGAGGAGTATCTATCCTCTTTAATAGAGATTTTAAAATCTGCGAAACGTTGATAGAAGCAGATTCGGAAAGAAGATACCTCATCTGGATTGGCTCAATTAATAGTCAAATATACTCAATTATGAATTGATATGCACCAAATAAGGGCCAAATGCGTTTCTTGAATCAAAAGATTAAAGCATTCATAAAATTTGTACAGGGGAGAATCATTATATGCGGCAACTTGAGTATGATATTGAATGGTGAATTAGACAGTAAAACTATGGGTAATTCTGTGTTAGATCACCAAGCTTTAAGGACAATCAAGCAGTTTAATAACAGTTTGATGAAAAATTAGCTTTATGACTCATGGAGAGTTTTTTACCCCAACGAAAGGGCTTTTTCCTTTTTTTAACAGAGGCACGAAGTATACACCATAATAGATCACTTCCTCTTTGATGTAAATACTCTAAATAATACTTTAAAAGTTGAAATAGGCCCTATGATCCTATCGGAAATTCAACCACTCTTTAATTGAGGAAGAGAAAGTCCAAATCTGCCTGAAAGAGGAAATGAAGGAGTTATTTCAATGTAATAATAATTCAATTCCTTCTAACGCTATAATATGGAATTCCCACAAGGCATACATTAGAGTGTTACTTATTAAAAGACAAAGTCAGGTAAAGAAAAGTAGAGGGATGCCCTTGAGGCAGTTATAAATAAAGTTAAGTACCTTAGAACGATCAAATAAGGAGACAATGAACTCCTAAAAAATTACACAAATTAAAGAGTTACAACTACAGATAAAAAAATCACTCAACATAAAGTAGATATGGGCCTTCCAACAGAGACTCTACCATTATGTTAGAAAACCAAGCAGAATGTTGCCAAAAAAATACATAAGAGAGTACATTGAAATAGAATAGAGCTGATTAATCATAATGGCACTAACTACTCTAAGCCAGAAGAAATAGCCGAGATTTTCTAAGATTATTATCAGAAACGTTACAACTTGAATTATGGGGGAGAGTTTATAAAGCTGAAAATTAGTGAAATTAAACTTTTTTTTAGATCAGATAAATTTGCCAAAAGTTACAGATTCGGAGCTAGAAGAGTTAAATAAGGAAATCTCAACGGTAGAGCTTGGAGCAGTAGTAACTAGCTTAAAACTCGATACCGTGCCAGGTCCCGATGGCTATTCCAATTATTATTACAAAGTGTGAGAAGAAGTACTTTTAGATCCCCTCAAAGATCTATTTAATGAAATAAAAGAGGAGGGCAGAGCTCAACCGGAGATGCTAGAGGTAAACATTATCACAATTTTAAAACAAGATCATGACTCCACAAATCCAAAGAATTACAGACCCATATCACTCTTAAATAGTGCCGTTAAAATATACGCAAAAATCCTCTCTAATCGTTTGAATAAAGTAATAAATCAATTAATATCTAGTGATCAAACAGGATTTATAATCTGGAGACAGGGTCCGCTAATACTAGGAGATTAATAGATTTAATCTCCCATGTTAAGATCAGGAACAATACAGCTATCTTTCTCTCGCTTGACACAGAGAAAGCTTTTGACCGGTCAAATAGGGATTATATGGACCTCACATTGGCCAAATTTGGGCTGGGAGACTTTGTAACAAAAGCAGTTAAAGCATTGTATACTTTACCCTAAGCTTCAGTTATCGGTAAGGGTTTTAGGTTATCTCAATTTCCCATATCTTATGGCACCTGTCAAGGCTGTCCTCTCTCCCCCTTAGTTTATGCATTACTGATTGAACCATTAGCTGAAATGATTAGGTGCTCTCCTGGTGTGAAAGGGATTGAAATTGGTGAATCAGTTCACAAGGTGACATTATATGCGGATGATGTTGTAATCACTACACAAGATCCTCTTTGTTCCCTTAGTCACTTACATTGAATAATATCGTATATGAATAAAGTAGGATTTCGAATTACAAGTTAAATTTTTCTAAAAGAAAAGTTCTGGCTGTAAATTACTCGATTAAAGTACAAGTAGATTTAGCAGCTACGTTCAAGTACAATTGGCAGAATAACATTTTTAAACATATGGGAATTATATTTACAGACAATTTGCAACAGATGATCTCCATTAATTATCACATATTATAATTGTCAAACTGGGATTCTTCGTCACGCTTGCGACAAATCGAAGTTTAACAACAATCCGACCGCAAAGGCATGCGCATACGCAGTGCGCTGCATAAGAACAGGGAAGACAAACAGAGGGAGAAGGGGGGAGGAGAGACACAGAGGCAGAGGGGGGAGGAGAGACACAGAAGGAGAGTGGGGGAAGAGACACAGAGGGAGAGGGGGAGAGACACAGAGGGAGAGGGGGGGAAGACACAGAGGGAGAGGGGGGGAAACGACACAGAGGGAGAGGGGGGAGAGACACAGAGGGAGAGGGGGAAGAGACACAGAGGGAGGGGGGAAGAGACACAGAGGGAGGGGGAAGAGACACAGAGGGAGAGGGGGGAGAGACACAGAGGGATAGGGGGGATGAGACACAGAGGGAGAGGGGGAAGAGACACAGAGAGAGGGGTGAGACACAAGGGGGAGAGACAGAGAGAGAGGGGGAAAAGACACAGAGGGAGAGGGGGGAAGAGACACAGAGGGAGAGGGGGAAGAGACACAGAGGGAGATTGGTGGGAGGCACAGAGGGAGAGGGGGGAAGAGACACAGAGGGAGGGGGGAGAGACACAGAGAGAGGGGGGGAAGACACATAGAGAGAGAGAAGAGACACAGAGGGAGAGGGGGAAGAGACACAGAGGGAGGGGGAGAGACACAGAGAGAGGGGGGGAAGACACATAGAGAGAGGGAAGAGACACAGAGGGAGAGGGGGAGAGACACAGAGGGAGGGATGAGAGACAGAGAGAGAGGGGAAGAGACACAGAGGGAGAGGGGTGGGAGGCACAGAGGGAGAGGGGGGGAAGAGACACAGAGGGAGGGGAAGAGACACAGAGAGAGAGGGGGGGATGATACACAGAGAAGAGACACAGAGGGAGGGGGAAGACAAGAACATAATAACAGGGAAGACAAACAGAGGGAGAGGGGGGAGAGACACAGAGGGATAGGGGGGAAGAGACATAGAGGGAAAGGGGGGAGAAACACAGAGGGAGACGGGGGATGAGACACAAAGGGAGAAGGGGGAAAGAGACCCAGAGGGAGGGGGGAGACACAAGGGGGAGTGACAGAGAGAGAGAGGGGGAAAAGACACAGAGGGAGAGGGGGGAAGAGACACAGAGGGAGAGGGGGAAGAGACACAGAGGGAGATTGGTGGGAGGCACAGAGGGAGAGGGGGGAAGAGACACAGAGGGAGGGGGGAGAGACACAGAGAGAGGGGGGAAAGACACATAGAGAGAGGGAAGAGACACAGAGGGAGAGGGGGAAGAGACACAGAGGGAGGGATGAGAGACAGAGAGAGAGGGGAAGAGACACAGAGGGAGAGGGGTGGGAGGCACAGAGGGAGAGGGGGAGAAGAGACACAGAGGGAGGGGAAGAGACACAGAGAGAGGGGGGGATGATACACAGAGAAGAGACACAGAGGGAGGGGGGGGGAGACACAAAGGGAGAGGGGGGAAGAGACACAGAGGGAGAGGGGGTATGAGACACAGAGAAGAGACACAGAGGGAGGGGGGAAGACAAGAACATAAGAACAGGGAAGACAAACAGAGGGAGAGGAGGGTAGAGACACAGAGGGAGAGGGGGAAGAGACACAGAGGGAGAGGGGGGAGAGACACAGAGGGAGAGGGGGGATGAGACACAGAGGGAGAGTGGGGAAGAGACACAGAGGGAGAGGGGGGAAGAGACACAGAGGGAGGGGGAGAGACACAGGGGGGAGAGACAGAGAGGGGAAAAGACACAGAGGGAGAGGGGGGAAGAGACACAGAGGGAGATGGGAGAAGCACAGAGGGAGAGGGGGGAAGAGACACAGAGGGAGGGGGGGAGAGACACAGAGGGAGAGGGGGGAAAGAGACACAGAGAAAGAGGGGGGAAAGACACATAGGCAGAGGGGAAAGAGACACAGAGGGAGAGAAAGAGACACAGGGGAGGGGGAAAGAGACGCATGGGAGGGAGAGGGGGCACAGAGACACGGGGAGGGGGGGAAAGAGACACGGGGGAGAGGGGGGAAAGAGACACAGGGGAGAGGGAGGGAAAGAGACATGGGGGAGAGGGGGAAAGAGACACAGGGGGAGAGAGAGGGAAAGAGACATGGGGGTGAGGGGGGAAAGAGACAAGGGGGGGAAGAGGCACAGGGGGAAAGACACAGGGGGAAAGAGACACAGGGGGAAAGAGACACAGGAGAAGAGGGGGGAAAGAGACAAATGGGGATAGGGGGGGAAGAGACACAGGGGGAAAGATACACAGAGGGAGAGGGGGGAGAGACACAAAGGGAGAGGGGGGAGAGACACAGAGAGAGGGGGAAGAGACACAGAGGGAGAGGGGGGAAAGACACAGAGGGAGAGGGGGGGAAAGACACAGATGAAGAGGGGGGAAGAGACATGTTGGGAGAGGGGGGAAAGAGACACAGGGAAAAGGCGGAAAGAGACACAGGGAGAGGGGGGAAAGAGACACGGGGAGAGGGAGACAAAGAGACATGGGGAGAGGGGGGAAATAGACACAGGGAAATAGACACAGGGGGAAGAGACACAGGGGGGAGAGGGGGGAAAGAGCCACAGGAACTAAAGAAGCAAATAAGCTCAATATATATTTGCCCAAATCTGGGTCTGCAATAGTTTCTGGAATCTCTCTTATTAACTTCTTTCTTCTAGAGTGATTTTTTTGCATTATTATTTTATTATTGTCAATTTCTCTTCTAAAGATGATTTATAGGACGATAAGGAAGTATGGTCTATGATCAACTTGTCAAACTTTATTTTAACATCCTTTGTTCTGGAATTTATTTCCTTAATAACCTTTGAATTTTCCATGATTTGATGTTTTAAGTCCACTGTCAGATTTGATTGAAATTCTGCAAATACAGTATTGGTTCGAAAATAAGCCGCACCTTTTTTCCGATTTTTGAGTTTGCAAGTTACGAGTGCGGCTTATATTCGCGACCGTAAAATAAAATCACTGCTGAATTGCGAGCTTGCGAGTTACGTGTACGGCTTCTATTTGCGAATGTAAAATTACTGCCGATTTGCGCGATTGCGAGCTAAGGGTGCTGATTTGCGTGCTTGAGACTGCGGTATTATAGCAATTGAATAGCGATTTCCGGTTTTAGTGATTCTAACATCCTGTAAAGCCTGTAACCTGCAAAAAAAAACTACAGTACTAATTAGAAAGCCTGTTTCTTGCAATGGCTCATCACTTGGAGAGAGTCTTTTTCTCTCCAATTTTAAGGGTGCTGCTTATATTTGAGTACGATCTTTTTTTTCCCCTTGAATTTTACAGGTGCGGCTTATATGCGGGTGCGGCTTATATTCGGACCAATACAGTAGTTATTTCATTTTAGAAAGAATTAATTGCTCTTCATGTTGTGTAGTTGTATAGCTTAGAGTGAACGGCTGAGTTGTGTTTAGTAAACTTTGATTAAAGGCCTTATCACTTGTAAAGGACTGAGAGTGGGAGGTGACTGGAGGATCCTCCTTGTTCTTAGGGGGGAAAGTTGAATAGTTTCTGAGTTAACCCCTTCTTATCTTTCTTTTGCTAGGCATGTTGTCTTTTTCATGATATAAATATATTATAATCAGGAATGTATAAGTATTAGCAAGAGAAAAAATTATTAACACTGTTCCACAACAACCTTTAAGGAGAAAAGATTCATTTTCTTTCCCTTCTCTCTTCCCCCTTTTCTTTTCCTCTCCTTCCCTTTTATTTAGAGGGTTGGCTACTTTTTATTCAAAAGAGTCCAGACCAAGTATTCATATCGTCACAAAGCATCAGACATGACTAAATGGCTAACAACAATGGATATGTTGAGATTGGCCAGTATGGATCAAAGCAATATGTAGTCTTTAAGATATTTATTTTTGGAAAACCTTCATATGAGCAAATGTCCTATTGTCATAGCCAATCCTATTGTTGTATAATCAGATTTTGTTGTATCATTGCCACATGGGATGCTGGTTGGTAACACTGTATGTTTTTATGATTTGTTCATTGTTCAAGTTCTGTAAACTGTACCTGTAGCAACTTCATTAGGAAACACTTAATGTATATGTGAAGTATGAAACAAACTAATGATATTAGCAGTTGTTTAAGCAGTGGGCATGATAACAGCTTTAGAGAAAATCCTAGTGTGTTGAAGCTTCCATGACAGACATACTTTTCGTGGTATGTAGGAGCTGACAAATAGGACTTGAACTAAGTATACTAGCAAGCTGCCATCTACTGAGCATGTGCTGAGTGGTGTCACAAATTCTAAGCTTTTCTTAAATGACAAACAAGATCCCCCTCTCCATTCAACTCCAGGAGAGATAATAATCCAAAATGGGCTCAGATCTCACATGCTCTGACTCCAAGGGGAGAATTTACATTTTTATCTATACAGTATCTAGTTGCTTAGTAAATCTGGATAATAATTACTGATTAAACCCTTGCATAAGCCAGAAATCAAGTCTTGATTCTCATCAGAGAATTCATACAGAGGAGAAGCCTTATGTGTGTTTTACCACACGTTTAAACCTAACAAAACATCAGAGCACTCATACAAGATAGAAACAATTTTATAGAGTAACAACACTCTTGGGAAAGTACAGGAGAACAGCTATCTTATATGTCAGTGAAGTTAAATGAACCTGTTTAGCAGACAGATAGATAGCTGTGTGCATATAGTTTATCACTTGTTAGTTCAAGAAATATGTGTTTATAAAGTCAACAATAAAGCAATCTATTAAAAAATGGTGTAAAAATAAATGTTCTGACACTACACACAGCACTCTGATATGGCACCTCCATAAAGAACATGTGGGCTCTGCTATTTCTGTACTGACACTACACACAGAACCCTGATACTGCACTCTCATACAGAGAACACTCTGATAATGCACCTTAATACAGACAATGTGAGCTCTGCTATCCTTGTACTGACATTACACACAGCACTCTGATACTGCACCTTCCTACAGACAGTGTGAACTCTGCTATTCCTAAACTGACACTACACACAGCACCTTGATACTGTACCTTCTTACACACAGTGTGAGCTCTACTATTCCTGAACTGACACTACACACATAGCTCTGGCACTGCACCTTCAAACACACAGTGAGAGTTCTGCTTTTCCTTTACTGACACTACACACAGAACTCTGATACTGCACCTTTATACACACAGTGTGAGCCCTACTATTCCTTTACTGACAGTAAAGCACCCTGATACTGCACCGTCATAAAGAAAGTGTGAGCTCTGGTATTCCTGTACTGACACTAAGCACAGTCCCCTGACACTGCACCTTCATACAGACAGTGTGTGTTCTGCTATTCCGGTCTTGAAACTACACACAGCGCCCTGATACTGCACTTTCATACAGACAGTGTGAGCTCTCCTATTCCTGACACTACACTCACATCTGGATTCTGCACTTTCATATAGGCAGGGTGAGCTCTGCTAATTCTGTACTGACACAACACACAGCACCCTAATAATATACCTTCATACAGACAGTGTGAGCTCTACTATTCCTAAAACTACACACAGAACCCTGACACTGCACCTTCATAAAGACAGTGTGAGCTCTGCTATTCCTGTACTGATACTACAAGCACCATGATTCTGCACCTTCATACAGACAGTGTGAACTTGGCTATTCCTGACAGTACACACAGCGCCCTGATACTAAACTTTCATAAAGACAGTGTGAGCTCTTCTATTCCTGTACTGATACTGCTATTCCTAAAACTACACACAGCACCCTGACACTGCACCTTCATACAGACAGTGTGTGTTCTGCTATTCCTGTCTTGAAACTACACACAGCACCCTAATACAGCACTTTCATACACACAGTGTGAGCTCTGCTATTCCTGACATTACATTCACATCTGGATTCTGCTCTTTCATATAGACAGGGTGAGCTCTGCTATCCCTGACACTACACTCACATCTGGATTCTGCACTTTTATATAGACAGGGTGAGCTCTGATATTCCTGTACTGACACAACACAAAGCACCCTAATAATATACCTTCATACAGACAGTGTGAGCTCTGGTATTCCTAAAACTACACAAGGGCACCCTGACACTGCGCCTTCATAAAGACAGTGTGAGCTCTGCTATTCCTGTACTGATACTACAAGCACCCTGATTCTGCACCTTCATACAGACAGTGTGAACTTGGCTATTCCTGACACTACACACAGCACCCTGATACTGCACTTTCATAAAGACAGTGTGAGCTATTCTATTCCTGTACTGATACTACCAGCACCCTGATGCTGCATCTTCATACACACAGTGTGAGCTCTACTATTCCTGACACTCACATCTGGGTTCTGCACCTACATACAGACAGTATGAGCTCGGCTCTTTCTGTACTGACACAATATGCATAACTCTGATACTGCACCTTCATACACACATTGGGAGCTCTACTATTCTTGACACTACACTGAGCCCCCTGATACTGCACCTTCATACAGTGTGAGCTCTGCTATTCCTGACACTACACAGAGCCCCCTGATACCGCACCTTCATAAAGATAGTGTGCGCGCTCTCTGTTCCTGACACTACACTCACATCTGGATTCTGCACTTTCCATACACACAGTGTGAGATCTGGTATTCCTGCACTGACACTACACACAGCACCCTAAAAATATACCTTCATACAAACAGTGTGAGCTCTGCCATTCTACACACTAAAACTATATACAGCAACCTGACACTGCACCTTCATACAGACAGTGGGAGCTCCCCTATCCCTGACACTACACTCACATCTGGATTCTGCACTTTCATACAGACAATGTGAGCTCTGCTATTCCTGTACTGACACTACACTCACATCTGGATTTTGCTCCTTCATACAGACAGTGTGAGCTCTGCTATTCCTGCACTGACACTACACACAGCACCCTAAAAATACACCTTCATACAGACAGTATGAGCTTTGCTATTCTACACACTAAAACTACCCACAGCACCCTGACACTACAGCTACATACAGATAGTGTGTGTTCTACTATTTCTGTACTGACACTACACTCATATAGATACTGCACCTACATACACACAGTGTGAGCTCTGGTATTCCTGCACTGACACTACACACAGCACCCTAAAAATACACCTTCATACAGACAGTATGAGCTCTGCTATTCCTGTACTGACACTACACTCACATCTGGATTTTGCTCCTTCATACAGACAGTGTGAGCTCTGCTATTCCTGCACTGACACTACACACAGCACCCTAAAAATACACCTTCATACAGACAGTATGAGCTTTGCTATTCTACACACTAAAACTACCCACAGCACCCTGACACTACAGCTACATACAGATAGTGTGTGTTCTACTATTTCTGTACTGACACTACACTCATATAGATACTGCACCTACATACACACAGTGTGAGCTCTGGTATTCCTGCACTGACACTACACACAGCACCCTAAAAATACACCTTCATACAGACAGTATGAGCTTTGCTATTATACACACTAAAACTACCCACAGCACACTGACACTACAGCTACATACAGACAGTGTGAGCTCTGCTATTCCTGACACTACACACAGCACCCTGATACTGCACCTTCATACAGACAGTGTGAGCTCTGCTATTCCTGACACTACAGACAGCACCCTGACCCTGCACCTTCATAAAGACAGTGTGATCTCTGCTATTCATGTACTGATACTACACACAGCACCCTAATAATACACCTTCATACAGACAGTGTGAGCTCTACAATTCCTGACACTAAAAAGAGCACCCTGATACTGCACCTTCATACAAAGAGTGTGAGCTCTGCTATTCCTGATACTACACCCAGCACCCTGATACTGCACCTTCATATACACAGAGTGAGCTCTCCTATTCCTGTACTGACACTAAACACAGCACCCTGATACTGCACCTACATACAGACAGTGAGCTCTGCTATTCCTGATACTACACGAAGCACCCTGACACTGCACCTTCATATACATAGTGTGAGTGCTGCTATTCCTGTACCTGAGTAGTTAAAGGGATGCAACTAGGTATATAATATGTGTGTGTAAGTATTTACTTTTATGTACTTTATTTTATTAAGATAAGCTCTGTTCTTTTTTGCTTAAAAACTTACAAATAGTCCAAACCCGTGTCTCCCCTCTGCAGCTCATGAAGACAGTGTGCTTGTAAGTGTCTCATAATAACCAACATTCTGCAGCATGCTTCATGTGAGAGGTAACTGAAAGGCTAATTTGAAACACTGCACTTCACAGTCGTGTATTCATGAGCTGCTTGACCTACAGATGGTAGACCCATACAGTGACTTTTCGTTTAAATTTAGACAGAAAAAAAGGACTTCTTAACAAAATAAAGTACATAAAAGTAAATAGATTCACTGGGATATTATTTACCTAGTGAAATCCAGAAAAAAATCCATGTCATATAAGCACATAAAATAGTTAATGCAATTTTAAAATAGTTAATGCAATTTTACCGCAAGAAAATACATTTTTCTTAAAATTCTGACTTAATTTTTTTTTTTACATTTGGTTTTAAATTGTACCATATTTGAATGGCCATGGCCATTGTTAATGGTAATAATAATAATAATAATAATAAAGATTAATATAAACAACTTTTTACTTTATTGTGATAAGTTGATCTTTTATTTGAAACATATATTAGAAAGTTTTTGTGCTTTCCTACAAACTTTGTATTAATAAATAATACATTGTAAATAAATTGTTGTTTATAGTGATCTTTTTTGCTTAAAAGTAACTATTAAGATTGTCCTTTAAAGAGAAAGTTCCCTCTAAAATTAAATGTATCTCATATTAAAGAGCACATCTAGAGAAGATTATCTATGTAAAAATGATGACACTTACCTTGCTTGCCAGTTGCTCCTCCATTTTGTGGATAGAAGAGGCTGCCATTTTAAGATCAGCTGTTGTCACAAGCCTAGCTGATTGGGCCAAAAGTTTAAGATCTAGTTCAAGACCCAACGCTTTTCTTTTTTTTCATGAAATGAATAGCCTGGTCCCTTGTATATATGTCAAAGTATACTAAACTGAATCTGTACTAGATGTAAAAGACATAAAAGTAGTAAAATCCAAGTACCGCTGCTACTCTTAATATATATGCAGAAACAATTTAGAAAGAGAAGATGTGTGATTTAAGTGCACTCTATGGTCTGTGTAATTCCAATAAGACTAGATCAGATACACCTAATTATTAAAACTTAACTTTTATTGTTCCATAAATAAAATAAAAAAATATTTTGGTTCGTAAAATATGAAAAGTACTATATAATTAAAACACTCTGCTATGATGAGTAATAAAGATCCAAATGCCTTCATAGGAAAGAGAAGAGCCTACAGAGAATAGTATATCATGGTAATATAGTACGTTACTTCTCTCAGACATAGATCCAATCAGCATGATGTGTATGGATGAACTTACATTGGCAACAAAAAGTGATGCAATATTCTTGTGTAGTGAGAAAAAAAAAAAAAAAAAAACTTTTATTCCTTATTTATAAATAATAACCATTACAAGGACTTGATAAATTAGTGAACAGATAAAACATAAAATCAGACAACATGTGTTTTAGGAGTCAATTGCCCTACACTTTGGGAAATGTGATAAATATTGCAGATAAGCAATCTCCTCTATGAAAAACAGTGAACATTAAATAAATAAATTGATTAAAAAAATGCAACTATCAAATCAGCTCAGTTTTTGAAATTATAAATACAAGTGATAGTGGCGAATGTGCAAAAATGTGCACATACAAACGTGAAAATTATTGTTATTAAAACGTTGAGAGTTTATATTGTATCTCAAGTCAAGAAAAGCCTTGTGTGCTCTTCTCATTTAAGGATCAGTCTTGGTTAGACATAAAAGCAATATTACACAAAAGTATTCTCAGTGTACTCACAAGATCCAGGGTATTTATTATTAGATAAACCTTCACTGATAGTATTGGTTCGTCTAACAGTAGAAAGCACCAAATGAAATGCAAATGTGTTTTTATTTAGTTTACTAGCGAATTGCCCGTCAAAAAATCCATATTCCAAGTGAGGGCGTACTAGAGATTTGTATAGTGCAGAATTATTTTTGCTTCCCTGGCTTCTATACCCTTCTTAATACATGCTAATATTTTGTTTGCCTTTGCAGCTGCTGCTTGGCTTTGAGAACTGTTACCTAGGTGGTTGTCCACAAGCACTCCCAAATCCCTTTCAATATCTGATACACCTAGATTTTCTCCATTAAGATTATAAATTGCATGGCTATTTTTCCTTCCCATTTGCATAACTTTACATTTATTCGTATTAAATCTCATCTGCCATTTAGATGCCCATTCCTCAATTTTATGTAAATCCCTTTGAGGGAAAGCACATAATTATCTGATTTAATTACCTTGCACAACTTTGTGTCATCAGCGAAAATGGAGACACCACACTCCAATCCTACCTCTAAGTCATTAATAAATATGTTAAAAAGGAGAGGACCTAATACTGAACCCTGTGGAACCCCACTTACCATATAAGTCCAATCGGAGTATGTTCCATTTACAACAACCCTTTGCTTCCTGTCTTTTAGCCATCTCTCAATCCAAGAGCAGATATTTACTGCAATTCCTGTATCTCTTAGTTTGCACAATAGTCTCCCATGTGGCACTGTATCAAAAGCCTTTGCAAAATCCAAAAAGACTACATCCACTGAGTTGCCTTGATCCAGGTTCCTACTAACCTCCTCATAGAAACTAATTAGATTTGTTTGACATGACCTATCCCTCATAAATCCATGTTGACTCCTAGTTATAATCCTGTTCAAATAGATATATTCTTGTATATTATCCCTTATTAACCCTTCTAAAAGCTTCCCCACTACAGAAGTGAGGCTCACTGGTCTATAATTCCCCCAGATTTGCTATTGCTCAGTTTTTAAATATAGGTATCACATCTGCTTTTTTCCAGTCATCTGGTAGAGACCCTGTGTTGAGTGAATCTTGAAAAATGAATTATAATGGTTTGGCTATTACAGAACCCAGTTCCCTCAGTACCCGTGGATGTATTCCATCAGGACCCGGGGCTTTATTAACATTTATTTTTCCAACCTCTTTTGGATTACTTCCTGCGTTAACCAATTATTCAACAAAGGTAGTGTAGCCCCATTATGTTGCAGTGTCCCAACCACTGGTACCTCCCTTGTGTATACCAAAGAAAAGAACCTATTTAGCTCATCTGCCTTTTCCTGGTCACTAATTTTCAGATGGCCTGGATCACATTGTAATGTACCTATAGCTTCCTAACTTGCCTTCTTCCCATTAATATACTTAAAAAAATATTTTATGGTTAGTCTTACTCTCTTTTGCAATTCATTTTAATTTTTCTATGTTAGCCAGTCTGATAGACCTTTTGTAAAACTTGTTGATTTCCTTGTACTCCCATAAAGCAGTCTCTGTCCCCTCTTGTTTGTATAATTGAAATGCCTGTTTTTTACACTGTATCTTGATCTTTAAAATCATTGTTAAGCCACATTGGATGTGATTTACTCCTTTTACTTTTATTCCCACTTGGTATATGGTGATAAGTATGTATATTTAGTAAGGATTTAAATGTTGTCCATTTATATTCAGTATTTTTACCCGTCAGTTCTTTGTCCCAGTTTATACTTTGTATTGCTGTCCTTAGACCGTTAAAATCTGCCTTTTTAAAATTTAGAGTTTTTGTTGGCCCCTTAAAATGTTGTTTTTTTAATTCAATCTCAAATGAGACTGTGTTGTGATCACTGTTTCCCAAAGGTTGCCCTATTTCAACATTTGATACTGTATCAATATTTTTTGTGATAACTAAATCTAAGCTTCATTTCCTCACTTTCAGCTATATTTGGGGGTTTACAGCATACTCCTGCTAATATTATTTTGGAATTTGCTGCTCTGCTATTTAACTCTACCCACAAACATTCAACTTTATCACTATTTACGCCGTAAATATCTTCTCTGACTATCGGCTTAAATTCAGGCTTAACATACAGACAAATCCCTCTTCCTCTTTTACCATTGCCCCTATCTTTTCCTAAATAGGTTACAACCATCCAGATTAACAGTCCAGTCATGAGATTCATCCCACCACGTTTTAGTAATGCCATTTAAATCCAATTTTTCATTAATTGCTAATAATTCTAACTCTCCCATTGTTCCTGGCAAGTTTCTGTCATTAGCAAACACCTTATGTTATGAGTCTGTAGTTCTGAAGTCCCTGCCACTGTACTTGAGTTACTTAGTACTACCTCCCTATTGACTATACTACGCCTCCCCCCATCTCCTCCCCTATGAGTTGTTAATTCATCCCTTATACCCTCTACACTTTCTATCCCATTACTTATATCTAGTCCCCCCCCCCCCAACCTACTAGTTTAAAAACTCCTCCAGCCTCTATATCATCCTATCCCCTAGCACAAAAGCCCACTCGTCATTAAGGTGCAATCCATCCCTGCTGTAGAGAGTGTACCGAAGTGAGAAGTCGGCCCAGTGCTCTAAAAACCCAAACCCCTCCTTAGTGCACCAAATCTTTAGCCTCACATTAACCTCCATAAGCTCCTTCTACCTCCCTGGGCTAGCATGTGGCACTGGTAGTATCTCAGAAAATACTACCTTGGAGGTCCTTGACTTCAGCTTATTACCTAGTTCTCCAAAATCATTCTTTAGGACACTCCATCTTCCACTAACTTTGTCATTGGTACCAATATGTACCAAGACCGCCGGTTAATTTCCAGCCCCTCCCAATAATTTGTCTACCCAATCCACAACATGACGAACCCGAGCACCCGAGAGACAGCAAACTGTTCAATTGCTGGGATCTGGGTGACAAATAACCCTGTCTACCTTCCTAATAATAGAGTCCTGTCTGTTGCTCTGCCTATTCTGTCCTCCCACTCCTCCAGTAGAACTGTTCTCCTGGTTGTTAGAGGAAATAGCTCTATCTGGCGTTGCCATTCTTGAATGGACATCCCCAACAGTTTCACTCAATCTGGCAAATCTGTTGGTGTTTGCCAACTCAGAACTGGCCTGCCTTCACCTGTTCACCCTGATTCCCCTTCTAACTGTAACCCAGGTACCTCCCTGGACATCCTCACTAACCCAGCTCCACCCTCCATGCTATGCACAGCTAAACTGTGCTCAGTGAGCACCAACTCCCTTTCCAGTGGGGCAATATCACTAAGTGCTGCAATTCTCCTCTCCAGTTCTCCAATTTGAGCTTCCAGAGAGGCAACATGCTCACAGAGGTATGGACCATGGATTCGCTGTATATATACTGCTTTTCTTTTGAGTGTCACAACGCATATAGTGGATATGTTTAAGAGGTAAATGTATATAATATTTTTAGATGTGATTTCTATTTTGAGCTTTACACACATAATTAAGGCACAACCTTTGTGTTTCTACATTAAACCAGATAATATAAATATATATGTAAAAATGTAAATTTTAACAAAACACATCACAATAAACCACTTTTATACATTACTAGTGACTTGCCCGTCAAAATTACGGCAATGCTGTTTGGCACACAATGCAAGGCTCTCCCCCTCTAACTTGTGGGCCTAATGATGAGCGCCTTCGGCGAGCCTCTCCCACCATCTACTTTACGGGCCATATGCCATAGAAGTCCACCTGAATGCAGTTTAAATCAATCTAAGGTAATTTCAGAAGAACAGCTTCTCACCAGACCCATATCTACCTTTACAACAGACTATTTAATATTATTAATATCTGTGTTATCATAATTGCTGAGATAGACTTTTTACTGCTATTGTCATGATTTACTGTTGCTTATTTGTAAACCAGAAATGCTCTGGGTTCACTCATCCCTTTTTACTGCCCAATATCTCCACCCACTCAAATAACTCCTTGTTTTGTCTTATAGATACCGTATATACTCAAGTATAAGCCGAGTTTTTAAGCCATTTTTTAAGGCTAAAAAGGGCCCCTCGGCTTATACTCGAGTCACTCTCCCCCCGTGACTCTCTAAACCCCCCTGTATCTCTCTAACCCCCCCATGTCTCTCTAAACCCCCCCATGTCTCTTTCCCTCCCCTCTCCTCATCCTCAACCCCCCCTCCTCATCCTAAACCCCCCTCCTCACTTTACCCCACTAAATACAGCTGTTCCTCCGCTCCTCCACGCTCCTTCCTGCGTCGGGATCCGGCATATGCTAATGACGTGACGTCACATGCGCGCCACTTCATTAGCATTGGCCGGCTCAAAACGCAGGAAGGAGCGTGGAGGAGCGGAGGAACAGCTGCAGATGGAGGTAAGTGAGGGGAAAAGGAGAGGGGGAGGTATTTAGAGGGGTAAAGTGAGGAGGGGGGTTTAGGATGAGGAGGGGTAAAGTGAGGAGGGGATTTTAGGATGAAGATGGGGGGGTTAGGATGAGGATGGGGAGGGTTTAGGATGAGGATGGGGGGTTTAGGATGAGGATGGGGGTTGAGGATCGGGGATTGAGGAGTGGGGGTTGAGGAGGGGGGATTGAGGATGAGGGGGTTGAGGATGAGGATGGGGGGGTTGAGGTTGAGGAGGGGGGTTGAGGAGGGAGGATGAGGAGGGGGTTTAGAATGAGGAGGGGGTTTGAGGATGGGGGGGTTTGAGGATGGAGGTTGAGGATGAGAAGGGAGGCTGAGGAGGGAGGATGAGGAGGGAGGATTAGGAGGGGGTTGAGGAGGGGGGCTGAGGAGGGTGGTTGGGGATGAGGCTGGGGGGTTGAGGTTGAGGATGGGGGGGTTGAGGTTGAGGATGGGGGGTTGAGGATGGGGGTTGAGGATGTGGGGTTGAGGTTGAGGCGGGAGGTTGAGGAGGGGGTTGAGGAGGGTGAAAAGGGAGGGGGGGAAGAGACACAGCGAAGGGAGAGGGGGTAAGAGACACAGGGGAGAGAGAGGGGGGACACAAGAAAAGGGGCACACAAGAGGGGGACACAGAGGGCAGCACATTTCCCACCCTCGGCTTATACTCGAGTCACTCATTTTTCCAAGTATTTTGTGGTAAAATAGGTGCCTCGGCTTATACTCGGGTCGGCTTATACTCGAGTATATACGGTATTATTAAAACATACTGCAGTCCAGCATATGCTATAGAAGTCCACTTGAATGCAGTCCCCTCCCACCCTTGTTTACACTTAATATATTGAGGCATAATTACCTGCACATGTTCATTCAGTGACACCTGTTTATTACCTTTAACCACCCCCTTCAAGTATACTTGCTTAAACAGTGTCATTATATTTTCTCACACCATCTTCTTCATTAAAACCTCTTGCCTCTTTCTCAGACTCTACTATACTGTCTCTACACATCACGTTTCCAATAATATAACAATCTCACCTTCCCTACTTTCCTCTCCTCTACTCTGCTCCCATGAGCTCCTCTCCTTCCTCCTGTCACTATCTCTTCCCTCCCCTAAAGCTGAAAAGCAGAAATGCTCCTGTAAGTCCTATTCTCATCTCCTTTTACTCTCTCTCCTTCTTCTGATGCCTTGTGGGTATATATCCCCTAACCCAGGCCCCTTACTCATTCCCACCTGCTGTCAGCCATGCCGAGTCCCCAGGGCAGCAAATGCCCAAAACACCCATTATCTAATACCCATCAATTGTCACAAACCATCTACTTTGTCCTTCTCATGTGCCCCCTGGAATGCAAGGTCTGGTCGCAATAAACTTACCTTCATTCATGATCTCTTCATTTCCAACTCCCTCAATTTGCTGGCTATCACAGAAACCTGGCTCACACCATCTGACTCTGTCTCCCCTGCTGCACTCTCTTATGGTGGTCTACAATTCAGCCACACTCCTAGACCTGGAAACAAACAAGGTGGAGGTGTGGGCATACTACTATCCTCTCGCTGCACTTTTCACTGCATACCCCCTGTTCCCTCCCTCCAATTCTCATCTTTTGAAGTCCACACCATCTGCGTCTTATCTACCATCCCTCTGCGAACAGCTGTGATCTATCGCCCGCCTGGATCACCCTCTCAATTTCTGGACAACTTTGCCGCCTGGCTCCCTCACTTTCTCTCCTCCAATATGCCTTCACTAATTAATGGCGATTTAAACATAGCCACTGACACACCCACCTCCCCAACAACTGCAAAATTACTTGCCTTTTCCCTTGGCCTCTCAAAATGGACAGATTCCGCAACTCACAGTGGTGGATACTCCATTTACCTTATTTTTACTAATCTCTGCACTATCTCCAACCTTGACATCTCCTCACTTCCAGTATCTGACCACCACCTAATTTGCAACCTCACCTCATCTTCCGCTCACCACCTTTCTTCAAATCCTGCCACCAGAACACGCAGAAAACTTCAAGCACTAAACCCACAACAATTTTCAAATGTACTAAAACCCATTCTCAGCCCCCTCACCACCCTTGCCTGCCCTGACATCCCCACTTCACTGTACAACGCTACTCTAACCTCCACCCTCCAATCTCTTGCCCCCATAATCACAAGCAAACACCCTCACTCTCATCTACAACCATGGCACACTACACAAACACGCTATCTACAGAGATGCTCACGCACTGCAGAACGACTGTGGAGAAAATCTTGCACTTCAGCAGACTTTCTCCACTACAAGTCTTCCTTGCGTTCCTACTTCTCTGCCCTCAATCTTGCCAAACAACACTACTTCTCATCACTAATATCAAACCTGTCCTCCAACCCTAATTGTTTATTTGCTACATTCAACACCCTCCCTTGCCCACCCCCACCTCCTGCCCCTTCCTGTCTAACTGCTGATGACTTTGCCAGCCACTTTAAAAATAAAATTTAAACCATCCGAAATGAGCTCTCCTCCCAGCTTGGCCCTATCCCACCATCCTCTCCACAAACCGACAACACCCAACCCTTACCCTTCCCCAATCCCTCCTCCACTATGGATTCCTTTGACCCTGTAACCAAGGATGAAGTATCTACGTTTAATATTAACCTCTCACCTTACAACATGTCCACATGATCCTATTACTTCACAGCTAATCCCTCCCCTATCCATCACACTTATTCCATCTCTCACACATCTATTCAACCTCTCCCTAAACACTGGCAGGTTTCCATCCTCCTTAAAACACGCCATAATTACACCCATTCTCAAGAATCCCTCATCTGACCCAGCTTCTGCCTCGAACTACCGCCCCATCTCACTACTTCCCCTGGCTTCTAAACTGCTTGAGCGGCTTGTTTACAATTGCCTCACTCAATTTATTTCCTCCAATTCCCTTCTTGACCCCTTCCAATCTGGTTTCCGTGCCCAACACTCAACAGAAACAGCCCTCACAAAAGTCACCAATGACTTGCTAACCACCAAATCAAATGGTCACTTCTCCATTCTAATTCTCCTGGATCTCTCTGCTACCTTCGACACAGTTGACCACCCTCTTCTAATCCAAACTCTCCGCTCATTTGGCATGCATGGCACAGCTCTTTCATGGTTCACATATCTAAAATATCGTACATTTAGAATCTCCTTCTCTGGCACCTCTACACCTCTCCCTCTGTCTGTTGGCGTTCCCCAAGGTTCTGTCCTAGGCCCCCTCCTCTTCCCCATCTACACCTCCTCCCTTGGCACCCTCATAAAATCATTTGGATTTCAGTATCAAATATAGATAGTATCAGATAGTATGCAGATAATACTCAAATCTACCTCTCTGCACCCGATCTATCCCCCTCTCTTTTAGCTCAAGTTTCCAACTGCCTCTCTAGCATATCCTTCTGGATGTCTACCCGTCAACTCAAACTCAACAAGTCTAAGACTGAACTCCTAATCTTTCCACCCTCTGTGGTGTATCACCAAATTAATATATATAAATATTACACAAGGTTCGTCTACATTAAAAGGTATTTATTAAAAGGCAACAACACAATACTATAAATGTATTATAAACACACAGCCAGACCCACGGAGCACCAACCCTTTTTAAATCTATCTACCTATATAATAATCCCCTTTCCCAAACGCTTTATCTTACCCACGGTTAGACCATTTCCATCATCACCACCATCAACCTTCACCAACACCACCCAGCAAACAAACAGGAAAAAGCACCAGTTTCCTGCCTGGATATATCCTTAGTTGAGATGATGTAATTTACATCACATCCTGTCCATGAGCAATTGTGGGAGGGAAGTAAAGATTCTCAGCCCTCCTACAAAGGCCTGTTTGAGGAAGTCCTGAATTACTATTCAAGGAAGACAAGTTACCACATTCCCTCACTTTTTCTTCTTCTATGTTGCTCAGTTTCCTAGTTATCCCTCTAGTACAGGAGAACCTAGTGGGAGCAAAAACCTGATATACAGGAGAAATTCAACCCACCGTCCCTCCGGAATAGTTCCCTCAGCGACATAAGTTCTCCTGTACTTTCCTATGGCTGTCAATCCACATATTACACAAAAAAACAGAATTTATAGAATTTAGGTGAGAGTGTGTGATAAATGTTTATGTATGTGCAATGTAAAACTTTATTGAAGAATGTATGAGAGAGAGAAAGAAGAGGAAAAAGACACATTATTATATATCCTCCTTGCAAGTTTCATTGCCACACAAAAGTATATTATTATAATTGTCGTTAATACTTGAATGAACATGAGTACCAGCGACAGTGTTCGTAGGACTGGATGTGTCTCTGACTCATGAAGTTCCAAAGTAAAAAGCTTCATTGTCAAATTTGTCCAATCTGCATTTGCAGTAAAATTGATCATTTCAGTGGTAAGGTTTCTTGATGGAAATACCATGATACAAGACCCTTCTTCCACCAAACATATTTCATCAACTGTCCTATATTCAGAGTGGCCGATAAAGCATGCAATGTCCCCTATGCGGATCACCTCTTGCACCAGGTTTTTTTTTATCAACTGCACCCAGCCATCCTCCTCAGCTCCTTTCTCCCAAACACAACTGCACAGCCATCGGTGTTGAGATTTCCTGCAACAGCTTTCATCCATCTCCAATCCTGTAATAGTGGCCAGTCTTTTTGATGGGAAGTGTTGCCTGTAGATTCCATCACTTAACGTGCCAATGCTATGTATGAAGTTCAGTTGCTCTGCCTGCCCCTCCCAGCGGGGAATTGCCAGGATTAGTCCTATTGTCCCAGATTGTAGTCCATGTGGCATCCATTGATCTGGGCCTTCAATATAGCTGTATTTAAGATTGTCCTCAGTGATGTCCACTCCTTTTCTTTTCAATGACGTGATAATCCTTGCCTGGATGTCTTTAATAGTTTCCTTTAAATCTGCCAACAGCTTTCCTCCAATCATAGAACAGAAAATGGCAGTTCCCACTATTTCATTCTTAATGCTGTTAGCAATGGAAGCAATATTTTCCTCAACTAGATGCAGGTTGTTGGCAATGGTGTGTATGTCATCAACATTGTCTGTCAGTCTACTCACTATAAGGGAGTCAGCTACTCCACCTGTTTTCATAGCATGTCCCATGCCATCAGTAAGGGAGTTTATCCGGCTGTTCACTCCAATGATGTCTGCTGAATTCCATACTCCCAATCCAGTTCCGACTCCTCCTAAAAGGGCTGCAAGTGTGTCCCGTTTTTCTCGACTCCCTGCTCCGGTCCACTCAATGATGGTCTCTTGTATACTTTGCTTAAACCACTGCCGCTGTGATTCCGGGCACTTTGGAGGAATAGAAAAATCATTAAAATTTAGAATTATTGGGTAGTAAGTCTACCCAACCCCTTGCACAACTGTTTCATGTGTTGGTACCACCACCAATACGCCTATTGGCCATGGTACCTTCTTCTCATCTTTACAACGTTGCAGCTCCTTTACAGAGACAAATACTTTATCTATTGTTAGAACACACCCCTTTCCAGTATCAAAATTGCAGAATTCCTCTAGGTCAGGCTGGGCAGCTATAACTGCAGCGTCCCATTCTCCACCTTCTTCTAATGTTAAGTTACTCACTACTACTGTAATATTTGTAAACCTCCCTTATATTGGAGCTCTAAGAGCTAATCCCCTGGTACTATTATGTGGCAAAATAATGTTTACTTGTAACCCTCCACCCTCTTTTACTTCCAATTCCCTGGGCCAAATAAATCTATCTGCTTGAACATAATGTAACTCCAATCATTTCAAACTCTCTCCCTTATTTGCGGTATCTTCTGCCCTTATTGCCTGTCTCCCCATTCCTACTGTGATACAGCTTATACTTATCCATCCTGGAACAAGGATCCACCACAATCTTCTGTTGACACGCATCTTCATTCTTATACAGCCGTGCTCTGTGGGAACACTAGATTCCATCATTAGAAACATATACATAACAAAAAAAACAGGGGCCATTCTTTTTGCAAGTTTGTTCACGGCCCTGTAATCAATGGTAAGTCTCCATGATGAGGCTGCTTTTTCATCTCTATTCCCTTTTAACACAGCTTTTCTCACAGACCAACATGGTGAGTTACATGCATACCCATTTCCAGATTTAATTATTCCACTTCTCTCCAGTATTTCTATCATCTTGGTGATTGATGCCACTGATTCTCTTGGGACTGGATATTGCTTTTGCCATTGTGGGTCTCCTCCTTCCAAAAAGACCATTCCTTTCATTCTTCCACAGTCTAATTTATCTGTAGCCCAAACAGGTATGTCTTGGATTAGCTTCTGCAGCCATTCTGGTTGTCCGTCTAGTTTCAGTTTGTTTTTTTCCAGACTTTTTATCGGAGAGACAATATATGCCATTGGGAGCACAACCCCTTTCGTCAACTCTGTACTTACCTGATTCACCTTTTCTGTCTTCCACAAACAAAAATTGGCAAGATCTACAATGAAATTTCCTTTTTTTTTAAACTTCTATTCCCAATATTTCCTCTGGCCAACCCACTATTGCTTCTACTTGTATTGTTTTTTCTCCAACTGCTACATCAATTGGACCTGCTCTAACCTCCTGTGGATTCCCAGTAACTCCCATACTACTTACTGAAGAATCCCCATTTTTGACCCTGTTGGTCATTGTAACTGCTGCTCCTGTATCTACCAACATATTTTTCCCTACCCCTGCGATGACTGTATAACTGGTAGGCCGACCTGCCTCATCCATGGTTAAATTAGCTGAGTGAATGAGATGCTGAGGCGCAGGGGTTGAGATTTGTCATTGTGACTCACTTCTACTCTGTCCCTCTTTTATCATCTTTGCCTCATTTTCCTTCAATTTCCTCTCTGACTCAGCTACCTTGTTTTTAAGTATGTGATTTTCCTCTTCTATCCTATCCTTCTGTCTCCTGAGTTCCCAATAGCCCATGTTACCGTTTCTCTCTCCCTCCTGATTAGCCCTCCAGTTGCTGCCATCCCTATTACTATAGTCCCTAGGTGGATCTCTCCATCTTTTGTCAAAGTTCTGTTTTGGTCTCCAGTTTTGATCATCCTTCTTGTTCTGGGGTACATCCCACGTCTGGTTTCTCCAATTACCATCTATATCTCTACCAGACTCGACCTTAAATGTTCTTACAGCTGAAACAGAGCAGGCCTGTTCTGTGAAAGTATGCTTGATCCACCACTTATCAGCTCTAGTTAGTACCATTTCCAAGTCTGTTGGTGTTGGATCAAAAAGCCTGATAAATTCTTGACACTCCTGGGGAAGGGCTTCCATTACTTATGCTATATGTTCTGGTGAGCCCAGCACTAGAGGCTGTTGAGGTTGTCGTAGAGTATACCAAAAAAATATCCTTTGAGCTACCTCTCTAGGACCATCTATTGGCCTCATGGTAATATTTGCTATTTCTTTCTCTATGCTAAGTAGATAGAAATTAGTTGCAGCAATTCTTCCTGCCTGATCAGACACACTGTTATTAAATCCCAATAGTCTACTAGCCAAAGGACCCATAGCGTATTCTAACAGTTCTGTCCATTCCTCTAAGTTAAGACCTCCTTTTTTAGCTCTATCTGCTCCCCTCATAAACCAATGTGTAAACGTATTAAAGTTGTTAGTTGGCATACTTCCCCACCATTTCTGGAAATTGTCTTTATCTGCCATAGACATCGGTCGAGTCTGCATGGAAAATCCTGTAGGTGTTTGCCTTGCATTAAATAATTCTGAAACAATAACTGGTGCTTGTGGTATGGTATCTACTTGTGGAACAGAATAACATAAGAAATCTTTTCTATCTTGGTTCATTTTCGGCACTGGTTCTTTATTTTGTGCCACGAACATATCCAGATCTGGATATATTTTGGCAATGTCTCTGACTCCTTTTATCCCTTCTAACTTTGTTTTATTTTTATAGTCCATTATTATGTTTTGAAGTTCTGTTATTTTTACTCCATAAGCATCCCTCTGTTCCTCTATTTCCCCTCACTCCCTTTCTAGTTCCCCCACAATTGTAGTTGTTCTCAAAGCTGCAGTTTTTAAACAATCCCTTTTGTCCATTGCTTCCTCCATTTTATTTGTTGTTTCCAAATTATGCTGCCGTAATTCTACAACTAAGTCTATTAGGCCTCCTATTGTGGCTACAACAGCTTGTGTGACCAAACTTTTTCTCTTCTTTGTTCTATACTTTTTGTTATTTACAATTTGTTTTAGAACATCCATTAATCTCTTCTCTTTTTCACTGTCTGGGTTTGCTGGCTCTGGAAGCTCATATGGACCATCATGTTTTTGAATATGTTTCCTAAAGTACTCACGCACTTCTGTGGGAAAGTATTTGGCCCCTTGAAAAGACATTCCTACTCTTTTACTCACCCAAGTAAGAATCCAAATCAATTTGCGACTAAAGTAGCATGCTTCTGAGTAGCCAACAATAGTTGATGACTATTCAGTAGGCCAGGTGTAATATGTAGAAAAATAGATTAGTACCCACAATGCAAATTATACTTACCTTAGTATGGTGAAGGTAATACTTGCTAATTAACTTAAAATATAATAGCAAGGCCTGCAGGGTAGGAGATATACCCGAACTAGGATATGCAAGACACCCAAAATGTATAAGGTATGGAAGCCTATAGTGTATTAAAATGCACGCCTGAAATAATGGAGGCTTGAATTAGCATTTAAATACACAAAGAAGCCACATGGAGCCTTATTCAAATGCAGGCCTAGCCTGTACTTTGATAGTCAAAAGCACAACAAAACTCAACTCAGATAAACCCACAAAAATAACCTGTATGATATATATTTGTTTTATGTATCAAAATAAGCTAGTACGAACAAAACTCAACTCAGAAGCTAGTACGATATATATTAAAAATGGAGGCTTGAATTAGCATTTAAATACACAAAGAAGCCACATGGAGCCTTATTCAAATGCAGGCCTATGCCTGTACTTTGATAGTCAAAAGCACAACAAAACTCAACTCAGATAAACCCACAAAAATAACCTGTATGATATATATTTGTTTTATGTATCAAAATAAGCTAGTACGAACAAAACTCAACTCAGAAGCTAGTACGATATATATTAAAAATGGAGGCTTGGATTATCATTTAAATACACAAAGAAGCCACATGGAGCCTTATTCAAATGCAGGCCTAGCCTGTACTTTGATAGTCAAAAGCACAACAAAACTCAACTCAGATAAACCCACAAAAACAACCTGTATGATATATATTTGTTTTATGTATCAAAATAAGCTAGTACGAACAAAACTCAACTCAGAAGCTAGTACGATATATATTAAAAATGGAGGCTTGAATTAGACCCCACACACAATCAGCACTTGATTTCCCATGCAGAGGATAATTAGACAAAGTACTTTTTTTCCTCCCCCCCCCCCCAAAAAAAATAAAAAATAATAATAATAAATCTGATTATCTATTAATGTGATATTACCTCATAAATAACCTTTGTAGAAATCTAAAATTCGTGGTCGCCAAATCTGGTGTATCACCAAATTAATATATATAAATATTACACAAGGTTCGTCTACATTAAAAGGTATTTATTAAAAGGCAACAACACAATACTATAAATGTATTATAAACACACAGCCAGACCCACGGAGCACCAACCCTTTTTAAATCTATCTACCTATATAATAATCCCCTTTCCCAAACGCTTTATCTTACCCACGGTTAGACCATTTCCATCATCACCACCATCAACCATCACCAACACCACCCAGCAAGCAAACAGGAAAAAGCACCAGTTTCCTGCCTGGATATATCCTTAGTTGAGATGATGTAATTTACATCACATCCTGTCCATGAGCAATTGTGAGAGGGAAATAAAGATTCTCAGCCCTCCTACAAAGGCCTGTTTGAGGAAGTCCTGAATTACCATTCAAGGAAGACAAGTTACCACACCCTCTACTACAGCTTCCACTCCTCAAAGATCACTCACTGTTGACAACACCATCATCACTCCCACCTCCCAGGCCTGTTGTATTGGGGTTCTACTGGATCCCGCCCTCTCTTTTATTCCTCAAATCCAATCGATAACAAATCTTGTCAGTTTCACCTAAATATCATCTCCAAAATTCGTCATTATTTTACACAAGACACAGCTAAAATTCTAAAACACTCTCTCATCATATCTCGACTCGACTACTGCAATTCACTCCTTGCTGGCCTACCCATCTCTCGTCTGTCTCCCCTCCAATCCATAATGAACGCCTCTGCTAGACTCATCTTCAATACCAAACGATCAGTGTCTGCAGCTCCTCTCTGTCAATCACTCCACTGGCTTCCCATAGCTTCCCGAATCACATTTAAAATCATGACCCTAACATATAATGCCCTCAAGAACAGTGCACCCCCTTATATCTCTGCTCTTGTTTCAAAATACTCTCCCAACCGCCCCCTTCGTTCTGCTAACGACCTTCTTCTTTCCTCCTCTCTCATCACCTCCTCTCACTCCAGTCATCAAGACTTTTCTCGTGCTGCCCCTACTATTTGGAACTCCTTGCCTCGCTCCATTAGATTATCTTCCTGCCTCAAAACCTTTAAAAAATTACTAAAAACACACCTGTTTAAAAATGTTTATCACCTTCAGCCTTTATAATTACAACTGCACACTCTACAGCTTAATAACACTTACACCCACAATCTACAGTACAACACACAGACCCCTCCAATTGACTAAACAAATTGCATTCATGTTGCCATTTTGCATTTGACACCCATCTTGTATCACACCTAAACCCTTAGGCCCTCATTCAATTGCGATTTGGACAATTGAATAGGGCTCTAAATAAGCACATAGCATATTTTTTTTAAATAAGTTTTTAGTTAGTGAAAACCTTGCTTTTGGATAGATGCTTACAAACTAAAAACTTCTGTAAAAAAAATATGTTATGTGCTTATTTAGAGCCGTATTCAATTGGACAAATTGCAATTGAATGAGGGCCTTAGATTGTAAGTTTGCGAGTTTTCAATTGTGTGTGTCCGTGCCTTGGAAACAAGCACTATGTACATTTGATTATAAGCTCAAAAACAGGGCCCTTCATTCTTTATAAGGTATTAAGTTTGTTTTTTGCCATGTACTAAACCCCTGTACAGTGCTACGGAATATGTTGGTGCGATATAAATAAAGATAATAATAAATAATAATAATAATCCATGATCCTCTTCTCTGTGGACAAGTAGGGTTCTGTATAATATTTCACCAATTGATGGTCACTGAGGAATGCTGTTGAGAAGAGATGCTGCAGTCCCTATCTTTTTTTTTTTAAGGCCTTCTTTTGCAGGTTATTGCTTTCTTTTTTGTTTGTTTTAGGCAGAATTCAGGTCTATGAAGGCATCTTCTGCATCTGCAAGCATTGTGAAAGAAATTAAGTAATTGTAAAATATTCCCAGTGCCTCTCAGATAGACATTCCTTCAATGACAACCCCCCTTAACATGTAGCTCCCACAATATTAAAGCAATCATATATCCAGATAAGACATGACATGATTGTTGTTAGCCTAAATGTAGACTAATAACGCTATGGGGGTGGACTTGCAAAGTCTCACAGTGGCATGTTAATGAAAGCCAGCATTAATACATGCACTAGTGAAGCATGTGATCCTGACCTCAATATCAGTATGAGAACAGATCATTGTGTCTGATGTAAGTAACAGTGAATCTGGTTGCTGACCTCTCAGTATTAATGGCTATCTGTCCCGTATTGCTAATATCATGAGTATCCTTTAATAATGTGCTAACACCTGTATAGCTGATGGATGTGATATCAATGATGATTAACAATATCATATGGAGAAGGTGACAGTACACATTGAACACTGATGCTGATCGCAGCTAAGCATTTATTGTGAGATGACGCTTCATTATTAATGGTCATGGCCAGTGAGAATATCCTGAGATGGCTAGTAATGCTTCCAGATGGGAATCAGGTCAGTTGGTATATTGTTACAGTTAAAGTATTTAGCACTGTACTGTACATGCATGTTTTTGTGTTATTTTATTATCCTTCTCCGTCTTTTTTTTTTTACCACCTTTTATCAGATTTTTGTTTTAGAAACACAGTGTATCTATGGAACTATTTTGGATGAGATAGTCCAGATGTTTATTCATATGTTCAATGGAGCAGATGATAACCAGAAGTAAATGCTATGCGCATTACTTGTTACTTCAAATAAATGGAGTGATTTCTGATCTGATTTCTGATTCTGATCTTTTTTTTCATCAGACTCCGGTTGCATCGGTGTAGTGACCACATGTGACCCTGGTTGGTGCTATGCATCACGATTATTCTAGACTATGACATTACCCCCTTTAGGTATATCCATTTTCCCACAAGCCTTTTGCCCTTCCGGGATCCACCCACACCACACCCATGATATTAATGCACAGTCTTGTACATTTCTGAGTGTGCCCTGTGTATGAAATAAAGCTTTGTTATACCGTTATAACCGTGTCAGTGCGTTTTCAATGGATGGGTTTTGGGACCTCCACATACATCACATTTGAGTTACATTCCTATATATGTAAACTTATGAGCTATAGTTATTGTGCTATAGATTAATACATATACTAATAATGATAGTAATATAATAATATAGGGTTAATACACATGAGAGGTCTAATACTTCAATGAAGCTGTGAGCTATACCATGTAGGGTCACTCTAGGGGGCAGATCATAGCAGATAGGTCAGACAAATTGCGATCCACTGGAGAAGGAAATGGCATCTCACTTCAGTATCTTTGCCATGAAAACCTTGTGGATAAGCAAAGGAAGAGGCATAGATAAGTCTGCTGCAGTCCATAGGGTCACAGAGAGTCAGACACGACTGAAAGACTGAACAACAACAAAAATAAAATGTTCCCCTGGTACTTGATATATGTCATTTGCAGGTGTAATTTAGCCAAGGTTTCTTTTCCCAATGTAGATCTGATGAGTGAGATATATATAAGATTATCTTTTTATGTTTAGGGTCCACATTAGAGCCTCTGTGAGTGTGAAAAGGATAATATGGCAGGCAGTTTCATGTTTTTGTGTTGCAATTTAATCAAGTAGTGTGTCTTTAATTGCTTTATGCATCTTGCAGCCACACTTTTCATATTGGCATATGCATGTCCATTACAACATATGAGAATATAAAATATTTTAAGGTGTATTTGTACCTTGGGAATTGTTGTGCAATTACCGCATATACTCGAGTATAAGCCTACCCAAATATAAGTCGAGGTACTTAATTTTACCACAAAAAAATGGGAAAACTTATTGACTTGCGTATAAGCCTAGGGTGGGAAATGCAGCAGCTACTGATACATTTTAAAAAATAAAAATACATACCAATAAAATTACATTAAAATCGAGGTATCAATAGGTTAAATGTTTTTGAATATTTATTTCAAAGAAAATAAGAAAAATAGCTCTGTAACTGGAAAAGAGGGTCAACAAAAACAATATGGTATCAACAATAACTTTAAAAGTAACAAAAAACCTTAGCTCAATCAGCAACAAAACTAAAACACAAGAGTTAAAATCCTTCAAAACTGGATTCCTCCTCGTCATCTGTATGTCCAAACAGAGCTTCAGCTTTAGCTGGTGTGAGGTTATCAGCATAGACATTGTCATCATCACTGAGTTTGCAGTCATCACCATCACTGCTGTCGTTCTCATACAAAGCGCTGTCTTCACTGCCATCCATAGCATTACTAATGCCACATTTCATGAAGGCGTGTTGAACCATGTTCTATGAAATCTTTTCCTATACATCACAAACCCACTTTGATATCAATTCTATGTAGGACTACATCAGGTTTCCAACTTTTGTCAGTCAGGCTTGACCAGATGACATCCATTCATGCCACATCTTTCACACACAGTCTTTGAAAGGTTTATTTAAACACACATCTAGGGGCTGCAATACAGATGTAAGCCCACCTGGAATAACGGTCAAAGTAACTTGAGAAGGCGTTGCCAATTTTTTTGTGTCATCAGATGTGTGGGCTCTGAACATATCTCAAACTAGCAATGAGTTTTTTTAAAAAATTTCCTGTGGTTCTGAGTAAAATTGTTTTGGCTCCCAAACTTGCCACAGTTCTGTTGCTTGGAAGATCAAAGGTCATAGGTGTTTCATCTACATTCCCAATATCTCCCAGGTCATAGTTGTGTATCCTTCTTTGTTTTATGACAAATGAATAGAAATAACATCACTTTTTAATCAAGGTCTTTTGGCAACTTTTGTGAAATCTTTGTTCTTTGCCGCAAACATAAGGCAAACCTATTCAGAAAGCGGGTACACCATCCTGCTGACGCACCAAAATTTTCAATGCCTGGTGCTTTTAATTTGTCATCTTTAGCCAATTGAAGGGCACGTAAGCGAATTCCCATGCGTGTTACGCAGTAACCATTTTGACGACACTCCATAACCCATTTATGCAATTCAGTCTCTAGAGCTTCATAGGAAGTCGTTAAACCACGTCGAGCTTTTTTTGTCTTTGGAATCTTTTCCAAGTCAGCTTTCATTTTGCGCCACTCCCTCAGCTGTTTTTCGTCAACACAAAATTCCCTACTTGCAATACTGTTATTGCTTTCTTCTGCTCTTGACACAACCTTAAGTTTGAAACCAGCTTCGTATGACCTGCGTTTTTGTTTTGGTCCAGGATTAGAAGTATTGGGATCCATTTCTAACAGGATAAAAAAAAAGACTTTGAAAAAGAATGCCGTACCATAGCAATTTAATTATCAAAATATACCGTAAGCCCTGCTCCAAAAAAAAAAAAGCCCTAGTTATAGTTCTTAAAAGAGATCAATTTACAGTAAAAATGGTGGTGTCCCGGCAACTATACATATAAACAAGTAAAATCAGTTGGCAATAGAATGAAGCAAGACAGATAGACTTCACCATGGAAAACAGATACCCCCCAAAAGAATCGCACTCAAAAGACACCACAAGACCCAAAACATGCTGGATCACAGAGGGAGCTGACAGTTATTCAGGGTTTGGAGAGTTTAGTATGATAATATTCCAGAATGTGATGACATGACTGTTTGCATAGAGCAGCCTGTGTTAAGGCTCATAATATACACTCTGCGTTGTGTACACACTGTGTAGTAACGCAACACATGCAGTAACACAGTGCGTACACAACGCGTGTATATTTTTAGCCCTAACATAGGCTGCTCTATGCAAGCATAGTCAACACTGGGTCCAGATGGGGGTTAATAAGAAAATAAAAAATAAAATATAGCAGACTGAGTACGGTAAATAAACGTACTGTATATCCAAGACTAGAGATATACCGGTACTTGTATTCAGCAGTGCTTGGGCGGAGCAAGGGGGCGTGAGCAAGCACAGGTAAGACTGTAAAGGCTACGTCATTGGTCACAGCCCTGGAGAAGAGCGGGAGAAGAAAAGCAGCAGCATCTGACATTCATCTGATAAGGATGCGGTGCGCCCCAGGTACCAGCACACAGAAGTGAACAGGTTCTTGCCCAGTACTGCACGGACAAAACAGAGGCTGCCGGCATGCAGGAGAAAAAAATAAAAGAGAGCGGTGATAGCGACAGTCATCGGACCACCCTCAGATGAGCGGGAGAGATCAGAGAACACCCACACTGCACTGGAGAACAGGTAAGTGGGACTCTCACTCGAGTATAAGCCGTATAAATAAATGTGCTGAAAAAGTCGGCTTATACACGAGTATATACAGTAATAATAATGCCTTCCATTGCTTTACCCATATGTTAAAGTCCGTGAGTGTGTTTCATTTGTCTTTTGCAGTGTTAAAAACTACTCTGTAAACCCTTTGCTAGTCCTATTTGCAACCTGTAATATATTTGGCTACATTTGCCATTTGCGGGTTTGAAGGCAATTGGGTCCTTGGGGAACTGAAGCAATTTAATAGCAATTTGCGATTTTAGAGATTGTAACATTTGCAGGCTTGAAAGCTCAAAGGCTTAAATGAGTCGCAGTTACAATTTTAACAACCGCTAAAAGACGCCAATTAATAAGCAAATTAGTTTACAGGCTACATTACGGGCTCCAGTAACTAACAATGAATTGAATAGTGGCCTTAGTCTATCTAGTTCCCCCATTACATATATATACAAACAGATTTAGAGACTTTTAATAAATAAAGTTTCTTGTATTAAAATAATTATCCCTTGAGGAAGAATTTTCTAAACTGGGGTCTGTGCAATTCTAGGAACCCAATAGAATCCCACTAGGATCATCTAATCTGACTTGTACTAAAATTACAAGATATTTAAAAAGAAATTGGAACTGGCACCCAATTACATTTTTTTTTTTTATTATAAGACTATATTTCTCCACAAACCAGAGTTACTGAATATGCCACATAAGTCAGAAACTTCCACCCAAAGAAGTAGATTCTACAGGATTTAGATAGAAAATCACATGTAAGCATATCGATTCAGATGACAAATAGTAAAACTTAGTTTTAAAGGGCTACTGTAGTTTGGTAAAAATCTTCACATGATTCAGTATATAACACAATGACAACATTAGCAGGTGTACATGACAGGAACATAAAGCATTTTAGATAAATCTTATTGTATCAGGTAGGATTACAGTTTAGACTTCTGGTCAAGTTTTCATGGTAACCAAATATTCAGTGTCCCTTCTGGCTCCCACTAAGTAATTGTGTTACACATATACAGCCTTATTAAACTGTAATTCGGCCGATTGAATAGGGCTCTATTTAAGCACATAGCATTTATTTATTTTTTTACAGAAGATTTTAGTTAGTGAACTTCTATCCAAAAGCAAGGTCTTCACTAACTAAAAACTTCTGTGAAAAAATATGCTCTGTGCTTATATAGAGCCCTATTCAATTGGCTGAATCACAATTTAATAAGGCTGTTAATATCTATCACAGTCCCTGTATAAATAATGTATTACTCACCTTCACTGATATTTACAGGAATATCCTCCTCTTTAATCTGCTGGGGACTCCTTATATTTGTCTTTTCTTCTTGATCAAACTCTGAGAGAACTGGTGGTGTCACTTTGTCCCTGTCTGTACAAATAAACATGAAAGAGTCACACAGTGGGATTTGTTACATGTCTCTATGGTCTGTACAAATAAACATGAGATGGTCACACACTGGAATTTGTGACATGTCTCTATGGTCTGTACAAATAAACATGAGATGGTCACACACTGGAATTTGTTACATGTCTCTATGGTCTGTACAAATAAACATGAGATGGTCACACACTGGAATTTGTTACATGTCTTTATGGTCAGTACAGAACAAGGCGCAGACATTGTGGGAGCATCAGACCTGACAAATCTCACATTATCATACAAACAACAGAGAATGCAAAATAACCGGATACATACTATACATTTATACTAAACTAATATAGGTAATTGATATACATTAAATGATAAAAATCCACACCAGATCATCACAAAACAACCAGATAAATATTAATACATTTATCCCAAAATAGTATAGGTCACCCATATACATTAAATTATATCAAACTAGACCAGATCATTACAAAATAACCAGATAAATATTATACATTTATACCAAACTAGTATAGGTCACCAATGTACGTTAAATTAAACAATCCAGACCAGACTGTCACATGACTTATTGCCCCATGTTTGTGGAGACAGATCTGATATTATTTTATTTCTTCTCATTTGTACATAATAATTCTGAGACCGACATAAAAGTATACAGTATATTACTCTAAAGGATTTCACTGAAAAAAGAGAGACTTTAAAATTACTTATATTGAAAAAAAAAAAAGATTTAGAATGATCGTGTCTAAAAATTGAATGACTTATTCATTACTTTTTGATTTCCTAATCAATAAATAAATGCAGATCTACCCCTGTGTACGTCTCCTGGGCAATTTGTATTGTAATGCTTTCTTACGAAGCTTGTTGGGGTCATTAAATGATCATCCAGCGAGGATCCCCGAGGTCCTGGTCTTCTATCTTCTGCCCTGGACTAATCAAACTATCCATCTTGATTGAAGAATTTATTGTCCACTTCACTCTTGATTGAAGATTTTGAGCATCATTCAATTGCAAGGCCGCAAGTTATGGAGTATAGGCAATATGTAGTCAGGCCTGCTGAGAGCCTGCAGAACTCGCAAGTTATGGTGCTATTCAATTGGCCGAGAATGCAAGTCCTGTCCCGAAAGCCGAAATCGTAGCCCAGCCATCGTATGTAACATTTCCGGGCCTGAACATGATCAATTAACAAAGCCTGTAACTCCCTAGTCAGAAACAGAGAATAGAAATGGTGCCGGTCAACATTACGGCGTTAAGACATGGAGCTGACATGTCAATCAAATAGCAATTCGGGCCCCGATATGCGATCAGACCCGTAAACCCTCAAATTTAACCTCATGATGCAGGGGTCCTCTTCAGAACCCCTGCAGGGTCCCCTTTATGGTCCTTTAATGACCTGGGAGGCAGGCAATTTTAAATACTGCAGGGGTCTCAATCGTGAGCCCTGCAGCAAGGGTTAATGTGGGGACCCAGCAGGTGTACATGACAGGAACATAAAGCATTTTAGAGAAATCTTATTGTATCAGATAGGATTACAGTTTAGACTTCTGGTCAAGTTTTCATGGTAACCAAATATTCGGTGTCAGTAAGGTCTTCACTAACTAAAAATTTTTGCAAAAAAAATATGCTCTGTGCTTATTTAGAGCCCTATTCAATTGGCTGAATCGCAATTTAATAAGGCTGTTAATATCTATCACAGTCCCTGTATAAATAATGTATCACTCACCTTCACTGATATTTACAGGAATGTCCTCCTCTTTAATCTGCCGGGGACTCCTCATAGTTGTCTTTTCTTCTTGATCAAACTCTGAGAGAACTGATGGTGTCACTTTGTCACTGTCTGTACAAATAAACATGAAAGAGTCACTCACTGGGATTTGTTGCATGTCTCTATGGTCTGTACAAATAAACATGAGATGGTCACACACTGAAATTTGTTACATGTCTTTATGGTCTGTACAAATAAACATGAAACGGTCATACACTGGGATTTGTTACATGTCTTCATGGTCTGTACAAATAAATATGAGATGGTCACACACTGGCATTTGTTACATGTCTTTATGGTCTGTACAAATAAACATGAAACGGTCATACACTGGGATTTGTTACATGTCTTCATGGTCTGTACAAAAAAATATGAGATGGTCACACACTGGCATTTGTTACATGTCTTTATGTACAGAACAAGGGTCAGATATTGTGGGAACTTCAGACCTGACAAATCTCACATTATCATACAAATAACAGAGACTGCAAAATAGCCAGATAACTATCAATACATTTATAACAAACTAGTATAGCTCACCCATATACATTAAATGATAACAATCAAGACCAGGTCACCACATGACTTATTGACTCAGTATAAAGCCCATCTTATTGCTCCATATTATTTTATTTATTTTCATTTGTACATAATAATTCTGAGCCTGACATAGTTACATAGTAATTAAGGTTGAAAAAAGACTTTCAGTCCATCAAGTTCAACTTGTTAAGATCTCCTCTGATCTGCAATATGCGGATTAGTTATTAATTAAATTATTGATTAAATAACTATTAATAGTATAGTATTGGAGGATGAATAAAGAGTTAGTCCATCAAGTTCAACCTTTTTAGATCTCTATTGATCTTTTTAATGTGGACTATTTATTATTATTGTTAATTGTTAATTGATCCAGAGGAAGGCAAACAGAAAATTATACAATATTTTACTCTCAGGAATATCACTGAAAAAAAAAGAGTAAAATGGAATATATTGTAACTAAGGTCTTTGGAATGATCTAGGTTTGAATATAGTTTTTTGGAGGCAAAAAATGGCCATTAAATGATCACATATATAGTTTGTTCCAGCGTGTAACTCAAGAAACCCAAAAAACAAGCAAAATAATGAAAAAAACATAATAGCACACTCATACACAGCACAGCGGGAGAGCCAGGAAGCCTGGGAGTGAGGCTGCAAGCGATTTTGAGCCATATTTGGGGGTTTTCATCAATCGAAAATTGGCTAAGCAAGGAACAAAATGACGAAAAACTTTAAAAATCTGAAACAGGATGAAAATGAGGCTGAGCAAAGCCAGGCACGCGGGACTTTGAAAATAAAACAAACATCATTCATCGTTTAACACGCAAACATTCAGCAGACACACAGAAGAGAAACACTCATTGCAAGGCACGCTAAAAGCGCCAGAAGGAGCTCATTGCGGGGTTCGCAATGAGCACAGCAAGCGGGAGAGCCTTGCAATGAGCGCTGAAGGCACTCATTACGAGCCCCACAATGAACGCCAAAGGTGATCATTGCAAAGCAGGAAAGTTGAAGGACATGGGGGGAGAGGCTCGCGATGAGCTCAGAGGAGCAAAAGACTCACGTTGTGTAGCAAACAGCATTGCCAGTCTTACAATTGTATTCCCATCATTTTTAACAGGCAAGTAGCTAGTATACATATCACATAAAATAGTTGTCAAACTGTGAGTTGCATGGCCGAACCACCGAAATGGAAAAGACACGAAAACACACAAATATGCCTCAAATTCACTTACACACTCACACACAGCACAGGATGAGAGCCAGGAAGCCTGTGAGTGAAGTTGCAAGTTAATTTGAGGCATATTTTGTCTTTTTTAACGATCAAAAATCGACAAAATAGGAAAAAAAAAATGGTGTCCTAAAAAAAAAAAAAAAAAAAAGAATAAAAATTCTGAAACAAGATGAAAACGAAGCTCTACCAGGCCAGGCATGCAGAACTTAGAAAATACAAGACGCAAAAGACAGTTACACTTACACCAAAAATGGCAAGCACGCAGGACTTAGAAAATAAACCAACGGCACGCGTCACGCAAAGGTTCAGCAGACACACAGAGGAGAAAGACGCATGGAAGGGACAGCGGGGAGATGGTGGAAAGAAACATATGGCAAGCTGCAATTTGCCGAGGCCTGTAATGAGCGGTGAAGTAGATGGGAGGAAAGGGCTTGCAATGAGCTCCGAAGGCGCTCATTGCCAGGCACACGATAAGCGCAGAAGGCACTCAGCGCTGGGCTCACGATGACCGCGGAAGGTGCTAAGAGGCGGAAAAATATTGTATTGTGTGGCAAACAGAATTGCCAGGCTTCAAATTTTATTGCCGTAATTTTTTGACGGGCAATTTGCTAGTAATATATAAATAAATAAAATATATATTAGATCTCAACAATGATAATGAGTGACTCCTTTAAGCTACTTCATTTTTATGGGGAGTAGGATCCTGAACTAATAAAACAAGGTAATTATTATTTTGCAACACCAACATATTCTGTAGTGCTGTACTGGGGTTACATACAAAGCAATAACAATTATAACACATTGCTAAATAATGGAGGGCCCTGTTTTTAAGCTTAACATCTAGAGTACATAGGTAATGTACAAAATATATGTTTCCAGCACAGGAAGTGAGGTTATAGGAAGTCTGTGCGTGGAAGTCACTGAGTGCAAGTGTAGGGTGATCTGAGTGTAACTGTGTGTGACAGCATGTGACTGTGTGTATGTGTGAGAGTGACAGTGTGTGTGTATGTGTGAGAGTGACAGTGTGTGTGTATGTGTGAGAACGGGAGACTGTGTGTGGCATCATGTGACTGTGTGTGTGTGTATGTGACAGCGGGTGACTGTGTGTGACTGTGTGTGTGACATCAGGTGACTGTGTGAGTGTGTGTGAGAGTGACGTGTATGTGTATGTGCGAGAGAGTGACAGTGTGTGTGTGGTAGTGATAGCGGATGACTTCATGTATGTGCATGTCACAGTGGGTGACTGTCACTATCAAGACCCACTCTCTGGCTGGGGTCTGTTGATCGGATTTGGGTGACTCTGGACTTTTGGATTACAGGAACTTCATGTCTCAGCCCTTGGGTTAGACTGAGCAATATTGACAGTAAGTCTGATGAATCTTACTGCAAGCATATGTCCCCGGGTAAATAATACATCTACACACCACGTCTTGATGAAAATTATGAACCACGTTTTATTTTGGAAAAACATATTTAAAACATTTCACACACACACAGTGGAGGGAGTGGCTACTCTTAGTCAAACCCTCATTCCCCTCTGGCCATTCTCACAGAAGTAATTTGTGGGAACTTATTAGTCTCCTCCCCAGGGCCTCCCCCAGGCGTGGCTACTAGTTCATTTTTGGTCTGGGTCTCAGACTGGAAACATCCTGTTATTAGCTCTTGGACTATGCCCCTGGGCTTGTGGTTGGGAAACCCCATACTATACCATTGTCCTGCGGTGCCTGGCAGTCTGGCCAATCTCTTTGTTTAAGTTATCTCCTTTGTTTACACTGAGGACCATATGGCCAACTCCTGACTAAGAGTTTGTACAATGGGGGAGGGTTGACTAATTAAAACATAGCTATAACTCCACAATACAATATACAATATAATACTAACATTTTATCACCCATAACACAATATACAGATGGTGGCGATTGGTATATACCAGTGCCTCCTGGTAGGCACAACTAGTGGCCAACTTGAGTTATGACAGTCACTGTTTGTGTTAGAGAGAGAGAGAGTGACAGTGGTTGACTGTGTCTGCAGGCGTCTGTGCGCTTTCCTACCCGAGTGTATCTAATCCAGTCAGTGCGTCTGTGAGGATAGTGATTCAGTGTAACTCTGGGTCAGGAAGTTAGAGACATTCTCAGAAGCAAAGATGATGTGACAATAGATCAGAAAAATAGAAATACAACATACAGACTATAAAAAAATATATATATATATGATATAGTAAGGAAAGCTACAATAGATAATTTTTCAATAATAAGGTAAAAATAAGATAAAATAATAAAACATAATAAGATCTGTTTTCAATAATGTTTGTAGCTCTTTTGTAATTTGAACCTATTTGAGGTGTGAAGGTTATAATTACACACTCTATAGATACACGTGTACAAACATGATTTCTCTTCATACATTAATATTTTATTCTTGTATCTGTTGCTTTATATGCTAAACAATAGAGAAAATAATGGGATATTTTTTTAACCTCTATTGTCTGTGATAAGGAATAACAGAGCCAGATAAAAGATGAAATACCAATAAAAAAATACTATATATGAATTTCCATATAGTAAATACACTATAATCACAGGATTTATCTAATACAGTAACTACTGGAGGCTTGGAAGGGCAGTGATATGTTATTACATAATGTCCTGTGTGTTACTGAAGTAGTGTCAGGCACTTTGGGACTGAATATTGATCCATATCCATAAGAGCTTGTTATGTTACACAGTGGATATAAAAAGTCTACACACCCCTGTTAAAATGTCAGGTTTGTGTGCTGTAAAAAAATGAGACAAAGATAAATAATTTCAGAACTTTTTCCACCTTTAAGGTGACCTATAAACTGTACAACTCAATTGAAAAACAAACTGAAATCTTTTAGGTAGAGGGAATAAAAAAAATAATGTGGTTGCATAAGTCTGCACACCATCTTATAACTGGTGTAGCTGTGTTCAGAATTAAGCAATCAAATTCCAAATGGTGTTAAATAGCGGTCAGCATACACCTGCCATCATTTAAAGTGCCTCTGATTAACTCAAAATAAAGTTCAGCTGCTCTAGTTGGTGTTTCCTGAAATTTTCTTAGTCGCATCCCACAGCAAAAGCCATGGTCCACAGAGAGCTTCCAAAGCATCAGAGGGATCTCATTGTTAAAAGGTATCAGTCAGGAGAAGGGTACAAAAGAATTTCCAAGGCATTAGATATACCATGGAACACAGTGAAGACAGTCCTCGTCAAGTGGAGAAAATATGGCACAACAGTGACATTACCAAGAACTGGAGTTCCCTCCAAAATTGATGAAATGACGAGAAGAAAACTGGTCTGGGAGGCTACCAAGAGGCCTATAGCAACATTAAGAGCTGCAGGAATATCTGGCAAGTACTGGCTGTGTGGTACATGTGACAACAATCTCCCGTATTCTTCATATGTCTGGGCTATGGGGTAGAGTGGCAAGACAAAAGCCTTTTCTTACAAAGAAAAACATCCAAGCCAGGCTACATTTTGCAAAAACACATCTGAAGTCTCCCAAAAGCATGTGGGAAAAGGTGTTATGGTCTGATGAAACCAAGGTTGAACTTTTTGGCCATAATTCCAAAAGATATGTTTGGCGCAAAAACAACACTGCACATCACCAAAAGAACACCATACCCACAGTGAAGCATGGTGGTGGCAGCATCATGCTTTGGTGCTGTTTTTCTTCAGCTGGAACTAGGGCCTTAGTTAAGATAGAGGGAATTATGAACAGTTCCAAATACCAGTCAATATTGGCACAAAACCTTCAGGCTTCTGCTAGAAAGCTGAACATGAAGAGGAACTTCATCTTTCAGCACGACAACTACCCAAAGCATACATCCAAATCAAAAAAGGAATGGCTTCACCAGAAGAAGATTAAAGTTTTGGAATGGCCCAGCCAGAGCCCAGACCTGAATCCGATTGAAAATCTGTGGGGTGATCTGAAGAGGGCTGTGCACAGGAGATGCCCTCGCAATCTGACAGATTTGGAGTGTTTTTGCAAAGAAGAGTGGGCAAATCTTGCCAAGTCAAAATGTGCCATGCTGATAGACTCATACCCAAAAAGACTGAGTGCTGTAATAAAATCAAAAGGTGCTTCAACAAAGTATTAGTTTAAGGGTGTACACACTTATGCAACCATATTATTTTATTTTTATATTTTTTCTTCCCTCTACCTAAAAGATTTCAGTTTGTTTTTCAATTGAGTTGTACAGTTTATAGGTCACATTAAAGGTGGAAAAAGTTCTGAAATTATTTATCTTTGTCTCATTTTTTACAGAACAGAAACCTGACATTTTAACAGGGGTGTGTAGACTTTTTATATCCACTGTATATACGCACATGCCAATTTTCTGTTTTCTATTTCTAAAAAAATAGTTTTATGTATATTTTTTTCTCATTTCATTTCACCAATTTAAACTATTGTGTTCTGATCCAGCACATGAAATTCAGATTAACAAAACATCGAACTTAAGACTGTAATGTAACAAAAAAGGTAGAAAGTCAAGCGGGGTGAAAACTTTAGCAAGGCACTGTAGTTATATACACACCCAGCATCACTATGTAGTTATATACACACCCAGCATCACTGTGTATTACTACGTAGTTATATACACACCCGCATTACTATGTAGTTATATACACACCCAGCATCACTATGTATTTATATACACACCCAGCATGACTATGTATTTACTATATTGTTACACACACACCCAGTAGCACCATGTATTTACTATGTAGTTATATACACACCCAGCCTCACTGTGTATTACTATGTAGTTATATACACATCCAGCCTCACTATGTATTACTATGTAGTTATATGCACCCCACATCACTATGTATTACTATGTAGTTATATACACACCCAGCATGGTTATGTATTACTATGTAGTTATATACACACCCAGCCTCACTGTTTATTACTATGTAGTTATATACACACCCAGCATCGCTTTGTATTACTATGTAGTTATATACACACCCAGCATTGCTATGTATTACTATGTAGTTATATACACACCCAGCATCACTATGCATGTACTATGTAGTTATATACACACCCAGCATCGCTATGTATTACTATGTCGTTATATACATACACCCAGCATCTCTATATATTACTATGTAGTTATACACACACCCAGCATCTCTATATATTACTATGTTGTTATATACACACCAGGCATTGCTATGTATTACTATGTAGTTATATACACACCCAGCATCTCTATATATTACTATGTTGTTATATACACACCAGGCATTGCTATGTATTACTATGTAGTTATATATACACACCCAGCATCACTCTGTATTACTATGTAGTTATATACACCCCAGCATCGATATGTATTACTATGTAGTTATATACACCCCCAGCATCGCTGTGTATTACTATGTAGTTATATACACCCCCAGCATCGCTATGTATTACTATGTAGTTATATACACCCACCCAGCATCACTGTGTATTAGTATGCAGTTATATACACACCCAGCATCGCTATGTGTCACTATGTAGTTATATACACACCCAGCATGTCTGTGTATTACTGTGTAGTTATATACACACCCAGCATCACTGTGTATTACTATGTAGTTATACACACACCCAGCATCACTATGTATTACAAAGGACTTACTGGTATTGAGTCATTTGAACCTCTTCTATGCACAAAATACCCACTTGGTTTGTGTATTCTTTATACATGTATTCATTGTTTATTAGTATATGTGTGTACACCACTCCCTCCTCACTATATATATATATATATATATATATATATATATATATATATATATATATATATATATATAAACGCACTCTCTTATCACTCTGTATTACACCTGTATTACATGATTCCATCTCCTACATTATTATATTCTGGTATTTGTTGCTGTTTTTATTCTCCTCACACCTGATAATTAATCAAAGATCCAAATACACGCCATTAATAATCTTCTGTTATCATGAATTGGAATATTAATCATTTTATTTACCTGATGAGAACTGGAACACACATAAAGCAGCTCCGGTCGCCATCTTGGAAAAAGTAAAGGAAATTGATGTTCAGAAGTCCCAGGATCAAACTGCAAGTCCCAGAACACACTGCAGTGCAGGTTGCATTCAATCAGCACAGTAGAGGGTGGGTCCCTTACTCTCACACGGTTTCTATGGTGATGCTGCGTGTCTCTGCGGATACAACTCTAACAATAGGACAGAACTGTTATTAAAGTAGAACGATGCCTGCCAACTAGTGATATCACAGCTTGTCTGATTATTTCATTGGCCAGAACACTTAGAATGTTATTGCTGCCTAGTAATGTGTATCTCGTATATTATATCTAGTATCTGGATTTAATTAAAACAAATTTGAGGATCCAAGTGACACGTGTTATTATATCTATGTCTGAGTATGGAGGGAGGGTGTATTTGTGTCTTTACATTTAATGTGTGTTTGTATATATTTATATATTGTGTGGAGAGGAGGCTTATCTCTAAGATCCTGAAACTTTTATTTAAAATGTATTTATTCTAGATAGCTTGGGTTCCCACTGATTCTGGCTCTATATAATAATTTCAGTGCACAGCACGTACACCATTAATATAATTGACTAGGAACTTGCCTGGCAAAAATGACAGGATTACAATTGTAAGGCTGGCAATGCTGTTTGGCACACAATGTGAGGCTTCTGGTCCTCTGAGCACCTCCGGCGCTGATTGCGAGCCCTGCACTGAGTGCCTACGGTGCTCATTGCGTGGCTCGCAATGAGTCCTCTCCAAGTTTCCTGGTTTGCACTGTTCACCTTCTGCGCTCTTCTCGAGCCCCGCGCTGAGCGCCTTTGGCACTCATTGCAAGAATCTCCCGCTCGTGGTGCTCATCGTGAACCCTGTGATGAGCGCCTTCAGCCTTTCCTCTCGCCTACTGTACAGGCCGCTCATTGCAGGGTTCGTTAACCTACAAGTTTAGTGCTTGGGAATGCCATGTGTCTTTCCATCATCTCCCCCCTGTTACTTCCCTGTGTCTTTCTCCTCTTTGTGTGTGCTGAATGTTTGCGTGGCACGCTGTGATTGCCGTTGGTTTTATTTTCAAAGTCTGGCATGCCTGGCATTGTTGTTGTAAGTGTTAGTGTGTTCGGTGTGGTGTATTTTCTATGTCCCACTTGCCTGGCGTTGTTTGTGTAAGTGTTACTGTCTTCAGCGTTGTGTATTTTTTGTAAGTTTTGCGAGCCTGGCGTTGCTGAGCCTTGTTTTCATGCTGTTTCTGAAATTTTGCTTTTTTCATCCTCCATTTTTTTAATTGCTTAGGCGACGAAAAACGCCAAATGTGGGTGTAATTTGCTTGTGACGTCACTACCGGGCTTCCTGTGTTTTCCCTTGTGCTGTGTGTGAGTGTGTTACACTTTTTTGTACATGTTTTTTTTTTTTTTTGGTGGGTTTTTAGAGTTACACGCTTGAACAGTGCTGCGCCGTTGGCTGCAATGCCGCCGCTGGCTGCAATGAGCGCCTTCGGCCTCATTGCAGCCAACATTGCAAACGTCACCAACATCGCAAGATCCACAACTATATATGTGATATCTTATTGGAGAAATATTTTTCCAAAATCAGCTAAGAGATGTATACATAGTATTTCTTTATAATGTCATTAGTTCATCTTTCCCATAATCACAGATAAGAGTTATATCACTTATTCTTGTTTACTATGACCTCAATTATCTATTTCTATCCAAACACTGTTCCAACGCAGGATGACTTAACAACACATATGTTCATATGAGTTAACTTTGTAGAAGAAACTGCAGGAGACCAGTCTGTTCTCATATGATGTAATATATAATATATCATAATAAAGGCATATTGAAGTATAAAATGTTCTTTATCAGGTGCCTCATCCTGACAGAGCAGGTCACTTATATCTCTAATTTCTCATTTTATTCTCTTTTTTGTAGACCTGGAGTCAGCATCTAACACAACCACTGATGATGTACAAGGATAAGAAAATGTCTGAGTCTTATCATGGAAATCCGCATCCTTCTGCCTGGACATGTGAGGCATGCTGGGGATGTAAGAGTTATTTTTGAGAAAGCCACATGTAAGTGTGTAAAACGGCCATTGGGTAGTGTGCTATACCTCTAGGGAACGTAATAGTTTGCAATTGTCTTCATTGTGTTATAACTGTGAGGCTCCCTCTTTAGGGCTATTAGTCCTGATGATCCATTATTAATAATAGTTACGGCCTGCTGTCCTTTCACATAACTCTAACAGAAGCAAACAATTCCAAAATAGTGGCATAAGGGAAGGAGCAATACACCTTTAAGGGATTTACATAACCTATGAGATTTAAAAAATTCTAGTGCTAGTTCACTTCACCCTTTACTAATCTAGCTTGATGTTTTTAAGTTGTTTTTAAGCTCCAAGATACCTGTTTTTGGTAGTGGATTGATCTACACAGTTGACTACAATGTGTGATTTGCAAAATTAGGTGGAATTGATTGAGAATATCTGTGATAAAGTTTCTTTATTTAAACATGCTATTAGAGTGATTCTTTATTAAAGTACAGATATATGTGAGCACTTTTTCCATCTAATTTCATATGTTCCACTGAATCCATGATTACCAACACTCTATCCTTCCATCTGAGTTTTTGTATATACAATTGAAGTTGGATGAGATATCCATTCTCATATTGTTGTTTTTTTAACAATAACAAGAGCTTGTAAATCCATTACTGTCACAAATTGATATTGTAACAATCACATACAACATACATGTTTTCTTTTTTTGTTTTATCTTATTTTTTTCACTGCAACGTTTTTAGTGTCCAAAAAGGTTTTTGAAGTTTAATAAAGTTGTTATGCTGGAAATGTTAACTGTTATTATCTGTCCTTTCATCTGTAAACCCCAATACAATGACTCTAATTATCTCACCATTATTTCTAAAATCACAGGTCTCAGTATTGCAGTATATGACTAATGAATAAGGATACAAACAAAACTGAGTCACACCCCGCGATTATCTACCTGCTGAATGGAGAAGTGAGAGCTGCTGGTAATGTCAGTCACACTAATATTATCTCTTTGCCTTCATTAGAAATAAATAGATTGCACCAGACACACAGGTTATATGGAAACATGACTGGGCAAAAGGAAAGAGATCATAGACTGAAATGTGTTCAGGTCCAGGAGGGGCCTGTACTATCAGATGGGGTTACATTAGTACAGATAATAGTCCTTGTGTTTGGCCTCATTAGGTCCAGGAGAGGACTGTACTATCAGATGGGTTTACATTAGTACGGAGATTAGTCCTTGTGTTTGGCTTCTATAATATCCAGCTCTAGAGGTTAGGACATTACAGAGTTCATTATCGATCAATGACTAATTATAACATTCAGCTCTATATGTTAGGAAATGACATGGCCCTATAATGATCAAGTACTAATTATAACACCCAGCTCTAGAATTTAGCACATTACAGGGTCCTTAAATGTAAATAACTAATTATAATATCTAGCTCTAGAGGTATCCATCCTAACCTCTAGATGTTATATAATTACAGGATCTTAATTATGAATTACTAATTATCACATCCAGCTCTATTAGGACATTACAGGGTCCTTTAATGACCAATGACTAACTATAATATTCAGCTCTAGATGTTAGGACATTACATGGTCATTGATGATCAGTGACTATTGATAACACCTAGCCGAAGGCACATCTGCGCTGGTGGAGATGAGTGCCTTAGGAGCTCATCCTGACGACCCCGCATGACTTAGGCAGTGAGCGCCGAAGGTGCTCCGTGGCTGGTGGAGATGCGCACCGTAGACACTTATCCCTATGACCACGTACAACTTAGGCAGGGAGCGCTCATCCCATACGACCCTGCATGACTTAGGCAGTGAGCGCCGAAGGCCCGCGGAACTACACATCAACACAAAACTCAATTACACAATTCAGAATGTGAGACCAGTAGCAGTTTGAAAAAAATCGCATTAAGAAATTACGGCCCAGACTTCCCAAAAAAATACGACCTGCGGCACTTAGAAAAAAAAAAATACGAGGTCTAAAAAATACGAATTTAGCGGCCGAACCATGCTCATACAAAAACAACAATAACACCACCCAAATTCACAAAAAAAAAAAATCACTCACAGCACGGGGGGACAGCCACAACGTCTGGGAGTCACGTTGCAAGACAACTGAACCACAATTTGACAAGTTTCCACACACGAAAATCGCATAAGCCGAAAAAAAATGAAAACGAGGCTACACGACCAATAAACATGCAAAAACACTCCAGACACATAAGACTTCTACACAAGACTGTACGTGGGATTAAAATACACTATTAGGAAGGACGCTAAAGGCTCCACAACCGCCTAACACATAGACAATTGCCACCATTTCACAACACTAACTTGCAACTAACAACATTACCAATCCAAAATGCAGAATTACACACCTAAACAAACGCTTGCAGCCTACTTATCCTACACAGGCTACACTACCAATACACACGCAAAAAAACGCCAGACACATAAGACTTTTACACTAGCCCGTACGAGCTATAAATTACACTATTAGGGAGAACGCAAAATGATCCACACCTGCTTAACACATACACAATCGCCGCCATTTTACAACACTAACTTGTAACTAATAACATTACCATTACAAAATGCAGAATTACACAGCTAAACAAATGGTTTGCCCTCGCCCACACAGCGTTTTTACACTGCACACTTCACACATTGCTGACACTTACACCTCAGCTCAGCAACAGTGCAATTATACATTGTGAGCTGCAGGAAAATCAAAAAAGATTGTTCGTTCTTCAGGATATTGCTTGCTGCATATATTAATTACAAATAGGTAAAGTATATTAATTTATGATTTTACTAATTAATTAATTATCATTAAAAAACACATATAGAGAAAAAAAGGACCAGACGACAGGATCACAATAAACACCAAAGGTGTTCAGTGCACGGCTAACAATGAGCGGCGCCAAGAGTGCTCAGAGGAGCAAAAGTGCGCCAATTGTGATCAGCGCGGACCGCGCAATGAGCGCCGAAGATACTCAGACAACCAAAAGACTTACTTTTGTGGCAAACAGCATTACCTGCCTTACAATTTTATTGCCGTCATTTTTTGACGGGCAATTTGCTAGTTAATTATAACACCCAGCTCTAGAGGTTAGGACGTTACAGGGCCGTTTAATGATCAATGACTAATAATAATATCCAGCACTAGATGTTAGGACATTACAGGGTCCTTTAATGATAAACAACCAATTATAATATCCAATTTTAGAGGTTAGGACAATACAGGGCCCTTTAATGATCAATGACCCATTATAATACCAAGCTCTAGATCAGTAACTAATTATAATATCTAGTTCTAGATGTTATGTCATTACATAATCCTTTAATAATCAATTACTAATTATAATATCCAGCTCTAGATGTTATGTAATTACATAATCCATTAATGATCAATTACTAATTATAACATCCAGCTCTAGATGTTAGGATATTACAGGGCCCTTTAATGATCAATGAATAATTATAACATCCAGCTCAAGAGGTTAGGACATTATAGGGCCTTTAATGATCAATGACTCATTTTTATATCCAGCTTTAGATGTTAGGAAATTACAGAATCCTTTAATGGCATATGCAAGTGAGTGTATGATTACACTTATTTGCATGCACTATGTTTTTTAGCTTTGCATTGAAAAAAAACTGTTGCAGGTGATATTTACACCCCCAGGATTGAGCTAGGCTCCTGGGAGTGTTCATTTTTGTAAAAATGTACCCTGTCTATGTGAGCATGCTCAGCTTTCCAGCCAATCAGCAATGCTGTTTGTAGCCAGCTATATGAGGCTGCTACACTGGGTCCTTAAAGGACCATAAATCGATATTCAAGTAAAAATGTTTGAGCTGTTACACGGTCATCAACAACACAGAGACTTTCCAGCAACAGGAAAGCAAGAAGAAACAGCACCACCTCATCATCATCAAGAACACAGATATACTTCCCAGCAAAAGAAGAGTTAGCTCAAGCAGCACCACCACATCATCATGAAGAAAACTATGTCTTCTTTTTTCACAAAGGAGCTTTGGACGAGTCTTTACATTCATTTTAATCTGGGCTGGAGAGAGGTAATAACCCTTTTAAGAAAATATCTCTTTACACTTTAGCTTAGGGAGAAGCAGCACCACCTCATCAGGGAAATGGAGGCACTTCCCAGGATAAGAAGAGTAAGCAGACTCAGCACCACCTCACACACTTCAATATAATACGTAACTGTAGTGTTAAGTAAAGTATGAACAGTGTGTGGTTGTTCATATGGAAGGAGATATGAAAGGTGTGTGCTTGGTGAGTAGGAAGTGTTTAAGTCTTGGCGTGGTATCAAGGAAATGGAGACACTTCCAAGGGTAAGAAGAGTTAGCAGAAGCAGTACCACCTCACTCACATCAAATAATAGGTAATTATAGTGGTAAGTAAAGTATGAACGGTGTGGGAATGTGCATATGGAAGGAGATATGAAAGGTGTGTGAATGGTAAGTAACAATTGTTGAAGCCTAGGCGTGGTGTTACTGCTCATATGGTTATCCATATGCTAATTAAACATGTTTGATTGTCAGTGAGTATTGTGTTGTTGAAACAGAAGAGGGAAGTTATTTGCCAGAATGCCAAGATTCTAGAATTTCTAACAGTATTAAAAAAGTAGGTGGGGTCTATTTCAATGGGTGGGGCAAGGAGTAAATGGTGAAGTCTGTGTAAGGGGAGGGTACAAGTCGCGCTCTGCCCCCCCACCAACTTTAAAGTTCACCAGCCGCCACTGAGTTATATACACACCCAGCATCACTATGTATAACTATGTAGTTATTTATACACCCAGCATCACTGTGTATTACTATGTAGTTATATACACAGCCAGCATCACTATTTATTACTATGTAGTTATATACACACCCAGCATCACTATGTATCACTATGTACTTATATACACACCCAGCATCACTGTGTATTACTATGTAGTTATATACACAGCCAGCATCACTATTTATTACTATGTAGTTATATACACACCCAGCATCGCTGTGTATTACTATGTAGTTATATACACACCCAGCATCGCTGTGTATTACTATGTAGTTATATACACACCTAGCATCGCTGTGTATTACTATGTAGTTATATACACACCCAGCATCACTGTGTATTACTATGTAGTTACATACACAGCCAGCATCACTATTTATTACTATGTAGTTATATACACACCCAGCATCGCTATGTATTACCATGTAGTTATATACACACCCAGCATCCCTATGTATTACTATGTAGTTATATACACACCCAGCATCACTATGTATTACTATGTAGTTATATAACACCCCTCATCACTATGTAGTTATATACACACCCAGCATCACTATGTATTACTATGTAGTTATATACACACCCCTCATCACAATGTAGTTATATATACACCCAGCACCACTATGTATTAGTATGTAGTTATATAGATACCCAGCATCGCTATGTATTACTATGTAGTTATATACACACCGAGCCTCACTATGTATTACTATGTAGTTATATACAGGCCCAGCATTACTATGTATTACTATGTAGTTATATACACGCCCAGCATCGCTATGTATTACTATGTAGTTATATACACACCCCTCATCACTATGTAGTTATATATACACCCAGCACCACTATGTATTTACTATGTAGTTATATACACATCCAGCCTCACTGTCTATTACTATGTAGTTATATACACACCCAGCATCACTATGTAGTTATATATACACCCAGCATCGCTAAGTATTACTATGTTGTTATATACACACACCCTTCATCACTATGTAGTTATATATACACAACCAGCATCGCTATGTATTACTATGTAGTTATATACACACCCAGCATCACTATGTATTACCATGTAGTTATATACACACCCAGCATCGCTATGTAATACCATGTAGTTATATACACACCCAGCATTACTGTGTATTACTATGTAGTTATATACACACCCAGCATCGCTATGTAATACCATGTAGTTATATACACACCCAGCATTACTGTGTATTACTATGTAGTTATATACACACCCAGCATACCTATGTATTACTATGTAGTTATATACACACCCAGCATCACTGTGTATTACTATGTAGTTATATACACACCCAGCATCCCTATGTATTACTATGCAGTTATATACACACCCAGCATTACTGTGTATTACTATGTAGTTATATACACACCCAGCATCACTGTGTATTACTATGTAGTTATATACACACCCAGCATCACTGTGTATTACTATGTAGTTATACACACACCCAGCATCACTATGTATTACTATCAGCCCTATTAAATTCCCCAAACTTGTCAAACCGTAGCTCGGAATGTAGCCAGTAAGACTTATAGCTATTAAATTGGCCCAGTAAAGCAAGCCGCTTTCAATCTGCGGGTTGGATCAAAAAAAGCCTACGGGACGTGGAACGTGGAACTTCGCAGCTGCAAATCCTTTTTTCTCTCAAGCCCGTAACCGCTACAATGTCAATCATGCTATTAAATTTCACCAATTTCACTTGTGTTCAACCCCTTAACACGCAAATGGGGCGCAAAGACCAACGAGTGCTAGAGAGGACTCGCAAAGGGGGGTCCAAACCGTAGCACTTTAAATGCACATATACACACACTACTGTACTTTTATTAAAAGGCAAAGTGCTGTTAGGTCTTAGAATTAATAACACAACATGCTCAAGCTCGCAAATCGGCCCACAAAAATACTTTATTTTATGTTTGATTTCTGTGTTATATCGATCCCCGCAATCAACGTGTTAATACATATAATGGAACTTGCACGTAATAGAATATCATATTTACGACTTTATTATATCAGAAATGTGGGTCTGTTCGTAAATCGTAATTGAACCCTGTAAGACTTTGAAATCCAACCTCCATTTTTCTGTGATGCAATGATGACGATCTCTGTTTCCATTGACTCCATTCAAACCCGTAACTACGGGTTTGACTAATTGATCTCGTTCAAGTACTGTACTTGCAGCCATGTTCAATTAAATTGATCAGTAACTGTTGCAATTTTCAAGCCCTACTTACGGCCGGTATCAAGGCAAGTGCGGGCTTTAAAATTGCAAAAGTTACCGATCGATTAAATTGAACAAGGCCACATGTCCAGGGCTGAAGCCTCAAGACCGTAAACCCTTCCGTGCCCACCAGCTCCTAGTGCCTGGAATAGATGCGGTCTACAGTTACAATAAAATCCCGTAGTTACAGAGTGTGACACAGGCCTCAATTGTTATTTTCCCCTATTGCTGACAACATGAGTATCCTTTAACATGTGCTAACACCTGTATAGCTGATGGATGTGATATCAATGTTGATGAACAATATCATACGGAGAAGGTAATAGTACAACTGGACCACAAGCATTTATTGTGAGATGGCACATCATTATTAATGGTCATGGCCAGTGAGTTATCCTGAGAACTAGTTAATGGTTAGTAATTCTTTCAGATTAAAACCAGGTGAGTTGGTATTTTATTACATTTACAGTATTTAGCACTGTACTGTACATGAATGTTTTTATTTTTTATTACCCACCTCTGCCTTTTTATTTTTTGACCACTTCTTTTCTAATTTTTGTTTTGGGAACACATTGTATGTGTGAAACTGGATTGAATTACACAGTCCAGAGGTTTTTGCATCTGGTTCATTGAGCAGATCTAGACAAGTTGTAGGTGCTATGCACATTAATGGGTTCTTCAATTAAATGGAGTGATTCTGATCCTTATTTTCATCAGACCCCGGTTGCAGCGGTGTAGTGACTACATGTGACTCTGGTCGGTGCTATGCATCATGATTATTCTAGACTATGACATTACCCCCTTTAGGTATCCCCTTTTCCCCCAAAAGCTTATTGCTCTCCCGGGATCCGACAATGAATACTGACTCCCTAGAGTCCCTAGTGCTTTGCACTTCATTTTTAATTAATTTATTTTTATTATTATAGGACTATTAGAAATGAAAAAATCGCCGCTACTTCACTCAGTTAAAATTGATAATAGAGGATATGTTTGATACTGAAATTATCAGCTGCAAGAAAATTGTAATGTCAGATTATCTCACATTTATAGTGCTTACAAGAAAAGCATCATTATGGCATAAAATCCAGATTTAAATACATTGATATTTCTTCCTTAAACCTCTCCTTCCATCTCTGCTTTTACATTTTCTTCACTCTTTTGTTTTTATTAGTTGATGTTATGTTTTTTGATACTGATGTGGATTATTTAAAACCACTAACTATATAATCCTATGATTAGCAGTTTCTGCACATATGAGGATTATCTTTAAAATATGGTCACAGTGTCTGTGAATATGACATATTGAAAATCTGGATTTTATGCCATAATGATGCTTTTCTTGTAAGCAGTATATATGTGAGATAATCTGACATTATAATTTTCTTGCAGCTGATAATTTCAGTATCAAACATATCCTCTATTATCAATTTTAACTCACTGAAGTAGCTGCAATTTTTTCATTTTTAATAGTAACCCTTCCTGATGGGTTACAGTAGATTAGTGTGGTATGTGTTCCCCTGGTACTTGATATATGTTCTGTGGCGGTGTAATTTGGCCACCATTTATTTTCCCAATCTAGATCTGACGAGTGAGATGTATATAAGATTATCCTTTTTAATTTTAGGGTCCACACCATAGCCTCTGTGAGTGAGAAAGGGATAATATGGCAGACAGTTTCATTTTTTTTTTGTGTTGCAATGTAATCAGTTAGAGTGTTTTAATAGCTTTTTGCATCTTACAGTCACACTTTTCATTTTGGCATATGTATGACCATTCCAACATATGAAAAAATAAAATATTTTTTTTAAATATTGACAGCCTTATTAAATTGCGATTTGGTAAATTTAAAAGGGCTCTATTTAAGCACACAGCATATTTTATTTACAGAAGTTTTTAGTTAGTGAAGACCTTGCTTTTGGATAGAAGTTCACGAACTAAAAACTTCTGTAAAATAAATATGCTGTGTGCTTAGAGCCCTTTTAAATTTACTGAATCACAATTTAATAAGGCTCTAAATGTTTATTTGTTCCTTGGGAATTGTTGGGTAATTAATTCTAATGGTTTCCATTGCTAATGCTTTCCCCATATTTTAAAGTCCAGTAGTGTGTTTTAATTGTTTTTTGCAGTGTCACAAACTAGTCTGTAATCCCTTTGCGAGTCCTATTTGGAAATTTTAATATATTTAGCTACATTTGCCGTTTGCGGGTTTGAAGGCAATTGCAGTCCTTGGGGAACTGTAGCAATTGGGGTTGCAATTTTGGTGAATGTAACATTTGCAGGCTTGAAAGATCAAATGCTTAGATGGGACCGAGTCACGATTTTAGCAACCGCAGGAATTTTCACCCTGTAACCTGAAAATCTTTTATGGTTAGCTAAAATACGCCAATTGAATAGCTAATTATTGTACGGGCTCCAGTACTTACAATTTGCTCAATTGAATGGAGGCCTATGTATTTACTATGTAGTTATATACACACCCGGCATCGCTCTGTATTTACTATGTAGTTATACACACAACCAGCTTCACTATGTATTACAATGTAGTTATACTTACACCCAGCATCGCTGTGTATTTACTATGTAGTTACTGGTATTGAGGAATTTCATCCTCTTCTATGCATTAAATACAGACTTGGTTTGGGCATACCTGGTTGGTGTAGAATGTAAACATGTATTGAATGTTTATAATTACATGTTTATAATTTATATATATTTATATATATGAAGATTGAGGTAGCCGTGAGTGTCCAGTTCACCTCTCGAAGGCTTGACACTATATTATGAATATGTTATGAAGTTTGTCTAATAAAAAAGGTATCACTATATACTGCAATACTCTGATTATTCATATAAATACAGTATCTCACAAAAGTGAGTACACCCCTCACATTTTTGTAAATATTTTTTTATATTTTTTCATGTGACAACACTGAAGAAATGACACTCTGCTACAATGTAAAGTACTAAGTGTACAGCCTGTATAACAGTGTACATTTGCTGTCCTCTCAAAATAACTCAACACACAGCCATTAATGTCTAAATCGTTGGCAACAAAAGTGAGTACACCCCTAAGAGGAAATGTTCAAATTGGGCCCAAAGTGTCAATATTTTGCGTGGCCACCATTATTTCCCACACTGCCTTAACCTTCATGGGCATGGAGTTCACCAGAGCTTCACAGGTTGCCACTGGGGACCTCTTCCACTCCTCCATGATGACATCACGGAGCTGGTGGATGTTAGAGACCTTGCACTCCCCCACCTTCCGTTTGAGGATGCCGCATATGTAATTTGATCTAATTATTGTTTTTTATATATGCCTGTTTAGATGTAAGTTCATGTATTAAAAAAACAACACTATTTGTTCTAAGTAAAATGTGAAATTTCTGGGGCTCAGAACAGATTTTTTCAATTTACATTGATCCCTATTGGAAAAACTGTATATATATATATATATATATATATATATATATATATATATATAAACAAAATGTAAAGACATTTTCATTTTAAGCTTATATTTGAACTTAGTGGTGGCTATGAACTCAACTTTAATCCTTCCTTCTGATGGCAGGTTGATTTCCAAACAAGTTTGTTCCAATAGGGACAAATGTAAATTGAAAAAATCTGTTCTGAGCCCCGGAAATGTCACATTTTACTTAGAACTAATAGTGTTGTTTTTTTTAAATACAAAAACTTAAATCTAAACGGACATATATAAAAAAACAATAATTAGATCAAAATTACATATTATTTAACTTCACTTTAACTGTACTTAGAGGTTTTGAGGGCCCAATGAGATGGTGATGATATAGAGGAGGAATTAAAGGAAAGAGGTTATTGCTTGGAAGGAGAGACTTCTTCCATTAGAACATCAGGCACATCAAGCTACATTTTAGTTCTTGTAAGCACAGGCTGTTCTTTGTTTCTCATAAGCACAATCTACACTTTGGTCCTTATAGGCACAGTCTATACTTTGGTTCTTATAGGAACACATGTTATACTTTGATTGTTTTAAGCACAAGCTACATCTTTGTCCTTATAGGCACAGTCTACACTTTGTTTATTATAAGCACAGGCTACAATTTACGTTCTAATAGACACAGGCTGCACTTCCTGGCTCTCACTTCCTGAGAGACAGGATGAGGGGTGGTGCGAGTGTGTCAAGTTCCAAGCAAGAATTGAGTTCTGAGACAATTTTTTGTCAGTGAGACGCGTCAAGTTCCAAAATTGTTGCGTTCCAAGGAGGTGGAAAACCGAGGGCCCACTGCATATTTCATTTACTTTAAGTAGTACCTCACCCTGAATCACTGTCTGATATTCCTTATACTCTTAGTTGAGTTTAAAGGTAAGTGGATGATTTGTCAAGAGTTGAAACTTGAAAGGATATTTGGAAGCTCTAAGAAGAACTGTGACTGTTCAGAGCTGAGTACAACTCAATATAATGGTCAGATGATGAGATTCTAGTTCATTTACAGACATTTACTTCTAGAGATGGTTGTGATTCCTGACATAGAGATAGCAGTAGCGATTAATAATAAAAAATATATATTTTAGAAACCAATTTGTGTATAAATATACACTATATAGCCATGTTATTATGTACATCTGCTAAGTAATGTATAACAACTTAAATTCTTGAACATGTTTTTTTTTTTTTTTCGTGGATTGAAAAATAAGCATAAAAATGATTACAGATTGATACATATGATGTATTTATAATATCATGTAGTCCACACAAAATGTTCAAATAAATATTAAAGTACAATATATGTAAACAAACAGCATAATAAATGTTATTGGTTTCACATCTTATAACTGTAGAAAATATCATAATGATGTAAAATCAATGTTATGTATTTATAAGCAGTTTAAGATGAGGGATAAATCCCAACATGACATATTATAATATAAATATATACATTTTCAGTAAAAATAGTGAAACTAATTATTTAAATAATTGTTGTATTATATTTACAAGTTAAAATTATGTTATTTTGCTGTGAATATATTAAAAACTATAAAGATTTTAAAATACATGAAAGCTACTTTTGTTTCTAATCTTTAACTTATAACTTTTAGTGTCAAATCGAGTTTTCTTTCTCATCTTTACTTATGTATATAACAGATATGACTAGCTTTTTTGTGCCTCACTATTATTAATCCTGGCAGTAGACACGGATGTTGTCTGTTATTCTGTTTTATGAGAATATTATACCTTCACAATAGACCATTCCTGTACATATTACATATACCCCACTTACTTACAATTACCCATCCTGCTGACTATTCCTAATCATGCTCAGTGTGAGGTTAAATATACACTAAAAATATGTTACTGATAATCCAGGAAACAAAAGCAGCTCCCATAGTCCTGATGACTGTTTGTGAAAAAAATACACATTTCAAAACTTCATAAATAAAAATTTTTTAAATGTATTTTAAACAGCATCTTGCTTTGGGTATTCCCCAATGAACAGCTAGAAAATATATAAATCATATGTGCAAATGCAAAGTCATACTAAATCTCACAATTAACACCAAACAATACACACCCAGCATCCCTATCGGCCCTATTAAATCCCCCCCCTACATGTTAAGCCGTAGCTCGTAATATAGACAGTAAGACTTACGGCTATTAAATTAGCCCAGTAAAGCAAGCCGCTGCCGATCTGCGGGTTTGGAGCGAAAAAAGACTATGGGACGTGGAACTTCGCGGGCACAAATCATTTGTTCTCTCAAGCCCGTAACCGATACAATTCCAATCAAGCTATTAAATTGCAACAATTTAACTTTTGTTCAACCCCGTTACCCAAAGGCCAACGAGTGCTGGAGAGGACTTGCAAGGGGTGTAAAGTCCAATCCGTAGCACTTTAAATGCACATATACACACACTACTGTACTTTTATTAAAAGTGAAAGTTATGTTATTTCTTAGAATCAATAACACAACATTCTCAAGACGCAAATCGGCCCAAAAAATAAATATGTATAATGGTACTTAAATGAAATAGAATATCATATTTATGTCTTTATTAATATTGCATTATAACTGTAATGCGGGTCAGATCGTAACTCGTAATTGAACCTCGTAAGACTTTGAAATCCAACCTCCATTTTTCTGTGACGCAATAATAACAATCTCTGTTTCCATTGGCTTCATCTAAACCCGTAACTATGGGTTTGACTAATTGATCACCCGCATTTAATTTATGTCTCAAACTCGTAACTGGCATCCCGTTCTAATTTAATAGCACAGTAACTCGGCCAAATTTCAAGCCCACAGTCGTTGCGGGTCTCACGTGGCCCTTACTGGCTTCTAATTTAGTGTGGCTGTATGTATTTACTATGTAGTTATACAGTGCCTTGCAAAAGTATTCACCCCCTTGACTTTTTACATATTTTGTTACATTACAGCCTTAAGTTCAATGTTTTGTTAATCTGAATTTCATGTGATGGATCAGAACACAATAGTCTAAGTTGAAGAAGTGAAATGAGAAAAATATATACATAAAACTATTTTTTAGAAATAGAAAAATAAAAATTGGCATGTGCGTATGTATTCACCACCTTTGTTATGAAGCCCATCAAAAGTTCTGGTGCAACCAATTACCTTCAGAAGTCACATAATTAGTGAAATGATGTCCACCTGTGTGCAATCTAAGTGTCACATGATATGCCATTACATATACACACCTTTTTTGAAAGGCCCCAGAGGCTGCAACACCTAAGCAAGAGGCACCACTAATCAAACACTCCCATGAAGACCAAGGAAATCTCCAAACAAGTAAGGGACAACGTTGCTGAGAAGTACAAGTAAGGGTGAGGTTATAAAAAAATATCCATATCTTTGATGATTCCCAGGAGCACCATCAATTGTATCATAACCAAATGGAAAGCATAACTGACTGACCGGGCAAGGAGAGCATTAATCAGAGAGGCAGCACAGAGACCTAAGGTAACCCTGGAGGAGCTGCAGAGTTCCACAGCAGTGACTGGAGTATCTGTACATAGGATGATAATACACTGTACGATCCATAGAGTTGGGCTTTATGGCAAAGTGGCCAAAAGAAAGCCATTACTTTAAGCAAAAAACAAAATGGCACGTTTTGAGTTTGCGAAAAGGCAGGTGGGAGACTTCCGAAATGTATGGAGGAAGGTGCTCTGGTCTATACTCCCAGCATCACTGTGTATTACTATGTAGTTATATACACACCCAGCACCACTTTGTATTACTATGTAGTTGTATACACATCCAGCATTACTGTGTATTACTATGTAGTTATATACACACCCAGCACCACTATGTATTACTATGTTGTTATATACACATCCAGGATTACTGTGTATTACCATGTAGTTATATACACATCCAGCATTACTGTGTATTACTATGTAGTTATATACACATCCAGCAACACTATGTATAACTATGTAGTGTTATAGACACCCAGCATCACTATGTATTACTATGTAGTTATATACACACCCAGCAACACTATGTATAACTATGTAGTGTTATAGACACCCAGCATCACTATGTATTACTATGTAGTTATATACACACCAGCATTGCTATGTATTACTATGTAGTTATGTGCACACCCAACATCACTATGTATTACTATGTAGTTATATACACGCCAGCATCGCTATGTATTACTATGTAGTTATACACACACCCAGCATCAGTATGTATTACTATGTAGTTAGATACACACCCAGCAACACTATGTACAACTATGTAGTGTTATAGACACCCAGCATCACTATGTATTACTATGTAGTTATATACACACCCAGCATTACTGTGTATTACTATGTAGTTATATACACACCCAGCATCAATGTGTATTACTATCAGCCCTATTAAATTCCCCAAACGTGTCAAACCGTAGCTCGTAATGTTGCCAGTAAGACTTACAGCTATTAAATTGGCCCCGTAAAGCAAGCCGCTGTCGATCTGCGGGTTTGGATCAAAAAAGGCCTACTGGACGAGGAACGTGGAACTTCGCAGCGGCAAATCCTTTTTTCTCTAAAACCCGTAACCGCTACAATGTCAATGTAATGATATGAAATCACAAGGTTGTGGAGACCAGCAGCCAAGGTCAGCAATAATCCAGTTCAGCAATTTGTAGGTGAAACAGGAACAAGCTTTATTGAAGTGATCAGGAACCACACAATAATCTGGCAAGGTACATTTGACAGGAAGTGCCTTATATAGGCCAAGGACCAGACACCTGACCAGACACAGCTGACGAGACTTAGGTACTGATACTATTGCTAGCAGAGTCAAGCTTATCAGATCTCAATGAAATTCACAAAAGGCAGGCTGGCGCAGTGGTAGGGAAGAGGTATAGCAGCCTGGGGACCAGGGTTCAAAACCCAGCAGAGTCAATTCCTAACATTACCCCCGCCTCTATAGGTGCAGCCTCTGGATGCCCTATTACCTGGTTTAGCAAGGTACTGCACATGAAAAGACCGAAGGAGATCAGGAGCATGAATATTGTCCACTGGTTCCCATGAACTCTCCTCCTCACCATAGCCTTTCCAGCGAACCAGATACTGAAGCTTGTTACGGAAGATCCTGGAGTCAAGAACTTTTTCCACTTCGTACTCATCCTCACCATCCACAAGGACTGGAGGTGGGGCAGGCAAGGCTCGGCCAGGGAAAGTATTTTCATGAAAAGGTTTAAGCAGTGCAACGTGAAACACTGGATGTATTTTCATGGAATTCGGGAGTTGCAAACGGAAAGTGGCAGCATTGATCTGAGCAATGATCTCAAAAGGTCCCATGAACCTTTGACCCAATTATGAGAAGGAATCCGAAGCTTAAGATTCTTTGTTGACAGCCACACCTTGTCACCAACGTGATAGACTGGGGCCTCCTTTCTATGCCTATCAGCAGCTCTTTTGTAACATTCCTGAGCCTCCAAAAGAGTCTCTTTCAACAGTGCTTGGGAATCACGTAAGGCGGTTAGCCGGTCAGTGACAGCAGGAATGGAAGTAGTAATTGGGAGACTGACTAGAAAGGTCGGATGGTAACCATAGTTGGCAAAAAATGGGCTCAAAGAAGTGGAGCAGTGTTGGGCATTGTTATAGGCAAACCCTGCCGGGGGTAGAAAATCCAGCCAGTCATCCTGCAGGTAACTAATATAGCACCGCAAATATTGCTCCAAAGTCTGGTTGGTTCTCTCAGTCTGTCCATTACTCTGAGGATTAAAAGCTGACGACAGATTTACATTAATACCTAGATTAGAACAAAAATGTTTCCAAAAACGAGATGTAAACTGCACTAGCCTGTCAGAAACTACTTCATCAGGCACTCCATGCAAGCGAAATATTTCCCGAATAACCAGGTCAGCCGTATGTTTAGCTGAAGGGAGACCACGAGCTGGTATGAAATGACCCATCTTAGTTAACCTGTCCACAACAACAAGAATGGTAGTGTGTTCCTTAGAGGGAGGTAGTTCCACAATAGAGTCCATGGATATAGATCCCCAGGGACAATGAGGAATCGGAAGAGGCTGAAGCAAGCCAACAGGGGATGAGCGAGGAGTCTTATGTCTGGAACATACATCACAAGAGGACACATACTTCTTAACATCCTCATGATACTTCGGCCACCAAAAGGATCGGGCAAGTGGGTCTTGCGTCTTTTGGATTCCTGGATGACCTGCTGGTTTTGAGTCATGGTAGAGACGTAAAAGGTCCAGTCGCACTGACTCCGGAGCAAACAGACGTTGTTGAAAAATCCAAAACCCATTAAGCATCGTCATATGGAGGTCACGAGGAGGATCACGAAGAACTGGGTCTTCAGCGTAGCCCTTTTTAATGCGAGACATCAGATCAGAAGGAAATGTAACTCCTATAAATATATCCTCCTGCAAGATGGTGGTCTTGGTTACGGTAGTATGGAGGGGGTCAGCTATTCTAGACAAGGCATCCGCCTTACCATTCTTGGAGCCAGGACGGTATGTAACCAAAAAATTAAACCTCGAGAAGAATAGGGACCAGCGTGCTTGTCTGGCTGACAGTCTCTTTGCTGATCGAATACATTCCAGATTTTTGTGATCTGTGAGGACAGTAATTGGATGGGTAGCTCCCTCCAAGAGATGTCTCCATTCGGTGAAGGCAGCTTTTATAGCCAATAGTTCTTTATTCCCTATGTCATAGTTTCTTTCTGCTGGCACCATCTGGCGGGAATAGAAGGCACACGGATGTAACAGCATCTTAGGTCCAGTCCTTTGAGACAGTATAGCACCAACTGCGGAATCAGAAGCATCAACTTCCACAATAAATGGTAATTCCGGCAGAGGATGTACCAGGACAGGGGCAGAGGTAAACAGAGTCTTCAATCGGGAAAATGCGGTAGTCCCTTTACGTGTGAGTTCAGTGATCGGTGTAATAACGGCAGAGAAATTCTTAATGAAACGCCTGTAAAAATTGGCAAACCCCACAAATCTCTGAACATCTTTTTCATTCTTGGGGATGGGCCAGTCCAGCACAGCTTTAATTTTACTTGCGTCCATACTTAAACCTTTGGGAGTTATTACATACCCCAGGAATTGAATGTCTGTTTGTTCAAACTCACATTTTTCTAGTTTAATGTATAGGTGGTGGGTACGAAGGCGCTCTAGAACTATACAGACCTGTTTTCTGTGGTTTTCAAGATTATCAGAGAATATTAGGATATCATCCAAATATGCCACAACAAACTGATCCAGGAGATCTCGTAGTACATCATTGATAAGATGCTGGAAAGTTGCAGTGGCATTACACAGCCCAAAAGGCATTACTAGATATTCGTAATGCCCGTACCTGGTTCTGAAAGCTGTTTTCCATTCATCATTGGGTCTTACGCGAACCAGATTATATGCCCCCCGAAGATCAAGCTTTGTAAATATTTTAGCTGAGCGAAGTCTCTCCAAAAGTTCCGGAATGAGAGGCAAGGGGTAGCGCTTTCAACAGTGATGTTATTAATGTCCCTGTAATCAACGCATGGCCGTAGGCTGCCATCTTTCTTTTCTACAAAGAAAATAGGAGCTCCTGCTGGAGAAGTAGATGGTCGAATAAAGCCTTTGGCAAGATTTTCTTGTAGGTATTCACGAAGAGCTTTCAATTCAGGCTCAGAAAGGGAATATATACGGCCAAATGGGATAGCAGCCCCAGGCAACAGCTCTATTGGGCAATCATAAGGCCTGTGTGGTGGAAGCTGATCAGCATTCTTCTTATCACAGACATCTGCAAAATCCTGATACTGTAGAGGAAGCTTAGTCAAGTTTGTAGCAACCATTTCATTAATTGTTGTGGCAACAGGTGTTACCTTAGAGGGTTGACAATTCATTAAGCAGTGTTCTGAAGGAATGGACAAAGTTCTGATCTTCCAATCAATCTGTGGGTTATGCAGAGCAAGCCAAGGTACCCCCAAAATCACTGGAAACCGTGTTGAGGAAATTAGGTGGAAAGAGATAGCCTCATGGTGATTCACTTCCACAGTCAACATTAAGGGCACAGTCTCATGTGTAACCGGGCCTGACGTAAGTGGAGAACCGTCAACTGTCTCCATTAACACAGGTGAAGAATTAGGGATAGACTGAATTCTATTTCCTGCTGCAAATTTAATGTCCATAAAGTTTCCGCCTGCTCCAGAATCTATCATAGCTGTAGTTGAAATTTTACGATCACCACATTGCAACGTGATAGGCACCACAAAATGAGGATGTTGAGTCAACATATCCTCTTCACCATGAGCCAGAGAAAACAAGGGTTGTGTGACAGAATCCAGTTGATCTGAAATCTGGGATTGGTGTTGAATCTGTGCACCCTCAGCCGCCATAGCTATTGTTCTTTTGGATTTGCTAGGGCAATTGATGGCATAGTGCCCTGCACTACCACAATACAGGCATAAATTGTGAGTGCGTCGCCACTGTTTTTCTTCGTTGGATAATGGCCCTCTTATTAGATTTACCTGCATAGCCTCTGGCTCGGAGTCTGTAGGTGTTTGTGGGATCGGAGTAGAAGTTCTTGAATAGGAAATTGGAGTAGTACTTGGTCTAAAATAGCCCTGTCTTTCCAATCTTCTTTCAGAAAGTCTCCGATCAATACGGATAGCCAAACGCACAAATGCATCAAAGTCAGCAGGAAGATCAACACGAGCAAGCTCATCTTTTATAGCCTCTGAGAGACCTTTTCTGAAGTGGAACCTCTGGGCTGATTGGTTCCAAGTAGTATCAGCAACCCACTGTCTGAATTCAGCAGCATATTCAGCCACCGAGCACCTCCCTTGATGCAAATGAAGGAGAGTGGCTTCTGCTGTAGCACATCGATTTGGGTCATCAAAAACTAGGCACATGGCCTCAAGAAAGTCATTTAGATTACCCAAGACTGGACTGTCCTGTTCCAGAAGAGGGGAGCCCCAAGCCAGGGCTTCATCTTTGAATAAGGAAAAAATAAATCCCACCTTCTCTCTTTCAGATGGAAATCGTTGAGGTAACATCATGAAGTGCAAACGGCATTGATTTAGGAAACCCCTAAATTTTTTGAGATCTCCTCCAAACTTTTCTGTTAGGGGCAAGCGGGCATCTTGTGCAGGTGTAACAGTAGCAGCCGCAACATCTCGTGCCCTGTAGCTGGTATACTCACTGTGCATTGACTGAATTTTATTTTGCAGTTCAGCTATCTGGTCCTGCAGCACTTGAATGGTCTGTGCCTGGGTCTGCACATTTCTTGCAGTAAAAGCAACCTGTTGGGCCTGCAGTTCAGCTACCTGGTCCTGCAGCACTTGAATGGTCTGTGCCTGGGTCTGCACAGTTCTTGCAAATAAAGCAACCTGCTGGGCCAATGCAGAATCTGACCCGGCGGTCTCCATGAAAGCTGCCAGATTATTCTGTAATGATATGGAATCACAAGGTTGTGGAGACCAGCAGCCAAGGTCAGCAATAATCCAGTTCAGCAATTTGTAGTTGAAACAGGAACAAGCTTTATTGAAGTGATCAGGAACCACACAATAATCTGGCAAGGTACATTTGACAGGAAGTGCCTTATATAGGCCAAGGACCAGACACCTGACCAGACACAGCTGACGAGACTTAGGTACTGATACTATTGCTAGCAGAGTCAAGCTTATCAGATCTCAATGAAATTCACAAAAGGCAGGCTGGCGCAGTGGTAGGGAAGAGGTATAGCAGCCTGGGGACCAGGGTTCAAAACCCAGCAGAGTCAATTCCTCACAGTCAATCATGCTATTACATTTCAACAATTTCACTTGCGTTCCACCCCGTAACACGCAAATAGAGCCCAAAGACCAACGAGTGCTAGAGAGGACTCGCAGCACTTTAAATGCACATATACACACACTACTGTACTTTTATTAAAAGGCAAAGTGCTGTTAAGTCTTAGAATTAATAGCACAACATTCTCAAGCTCGCAAATCGGCCCACAAAAATACTTCATTTTATGTTTGATTTCCGTGTTATATCGATCCCGTCAATCAACGTGTTAATACATATAATGGAACTTGCACGTAATAGAATATCATATTTACGGCTTTATTATATCAGGAATGTGCGTCCGATCGTAAATCGTAATTGAACCCCGTAAGACTTTGAAATCCAACCTCCATTTTTTTGTGATGAAATGATGATGATCTTTGACTCCATTGACTTCATTCAAACCTGTAACTACGGGTTTGACTAATTGATCTCGCTCAAGTACTGTACTTGCAGTCTTGTTCAATTAAATTGATCAGTAACTGTTGCAATTTTCAAGCCCTACATACGGCCGGTATCAAGGCAACTGGGGGCTTTAAAATTGCAACAGTTACTGATCGATTACATTGAACAAGGCCACATGTCCAGGGCTGAAGCCTCAAGACCGCAAACCATTCCTGCGCCCACTAGCTCCTAGTGCCTGGAATAAATGCGGTCTGCAGTTACAATCCAATCCCGTAGTTACAGAGTGCGACACAAGCCTCAGAACCAGTAGAAAACGGGCTAGCGGAAAATAATTGACAGAGAGAGATTATAAAGCTGCGTTCCACAACCCCATGTGTTGACTGTGTTGCAGATTCTCATGAAGTAGCGCGCAGGTCGCGGAGTTGGTGATTTGAACAGACAGAGAGAGAGTAGGCGAATTTTCAAAGCAGGATCTTACGGTTTTATTCTTTTGTATTATTCAAAATATGATTTTACACTTAAACTTGGATTACACATATTTACTGATTACACATAAAACAAATACACATAGAGTAAATAATGCACATAGATACACACATAGCTAGGTCACTACATACACACACCCCCACCCTATATCCCAACAGTTAATAATAGCGCATAAAACATTAAAAAAAAATTACCTCAAAAATATATACACACATACTTTGTTTGATTTATCCTTATTTTATTTTTGGGATTATCATGGAGGGAGGGGAGCAAAGGGGAGATGACTGGAGAGATGGGGTGGAGGAGAAGAGGCGAAGAGGAGAGAGAGAAGAGAAATGGGGCCCTGGGTAGTGGTGGAAAGGAGGAGAGGAGTGGAGGATAGGAAGTGAGGAGTGGAGGAGAGGAGGAGTTGGGGAGGAGAAGGAGAGTGGAGGAGAGGAGGTGGGGAGAGGAGGAGGAGGAGAGGAAGCGGGTACTGGAGGAGATGAGCAGGAGAGTGGAGGAGGTGGGTAGTGGAGGAGAGGAGGGGGGTTGGCCAGGTGCCCATAATGATAGGCACATCTAGTTCAGGGACAAAGGAGGAGGGGCCTAATCCCAGGGGGTGGTAGTATAAAGGAGGGACAGGTCTCAGGGTCAGATGAGGGAGTCCAGGACACCTGTCTACAGTCAGGAGGGCAAGAGACAAAAGGCAAACACACAGTCCTGAAATACACACACAGGGAGAATGTGGTCCTCCTCCGTGACATCCATGCCATCCTTTCAGTGGGAGGGGAGTTAGGCCTGGGCCCAGGCCTGGAAGGAGGTAGCGGCCGCAGTAACAGCAGTGGGCACAGCAGAAAGGGATGAGAGGTCCGCCAAGCACCGTTTTGGTGACATCAGGGCCAAGGTGAGGAAAATGATGGCCAAGGAGGCCAGTCAAGCCGCAGCCCCAAGTGGTGGCCCCCAAGTGACTGTGAGATACAACGAGTGGGAGAGGGAGCGCAAGGACTTACTGAGCCAGTTGCACAGTCCTGGAGCTTTAGGCCTGGTGGACCAGCAGAATCCAGCCTCCATGTCAGGTGAATATCACATACACCAGCATGCCACCACATGTACATCACATACACTACACATGTACATGATGACCAACACTGACAAGTAAGCTCCATGAAATTAACAAGGGATAGATGGATCAGTCATGTGTCATTAAATGAAGCTGACAAATCACTGTTATTCGTGGACACAAAACAAGTAATCAACCAATAGAGAGTCCATGTATGGGTTTGTCCACTGCAGCGTATGCAGTTACAGACCGCAGCCAGAATCAAGATAGCATTAGGAGCCAAGAACAATCAAGATCAAGAACCAGAGAATAGATCACATCTAGCAAATGATAGCTACTTATAGTTGCAATTCAGAGAATCATCCAGGTTCAAGCCTAGATGACAGGTAATTAGGAATGAACACAAACCAATATATTATTATACAAAATTAACATATTTATTTTCTCTTTTCTAGCTTCCAGGTGATCTGGACCCAGTGGTGAGCCAAAGGCGGGGGAGTCGGCTCCATCGGAGCAGGACGTAGGGGACCAAGCCCACCCAGCTTATGAGGACGAGGACGTCATCTGGGCAGTGGGTTCACCTTCAGGACCATTTGCCACCCCCCCCTCCCATGACTACTTCTTTCACCAGGGCCTTCCTACTGGAGGGACAACCGTGGCTTGCCACCACCTCTTCCTCCCCTCAGCAGTACATTAAACTTGCTCCCACCCCCACCACCAGGCACACCACCACCCCAATGGAGCCAGGCTCCAACTGGGCCACAGCCCCTTCCCACTGGGCCTGAACCGCCACCTCCTCACCTAGCAATGCCCCCCCCCCAGCATGGAACTCTATCGCCTGGACCACCAAGCCAGTCTGCTCAGGGGGAGATGCTGGCTATCATGCAAAAGCAACTGGAGTGCCTCCGGGAGATGAAGGCCAGCATCTCAACCAATAATGCTGAGGTAATGAGCAGCCTGACGAAATATGGAGGAGAGGAGTCCTACGTTGCCAGGCTGCTCAGGATGGGGGGCGACCAAGAGCAAAATTCAACAATTGACTACAGACGCCATGTGCTGCGCTCTGGTCCCCAGCCCGCCTCCTCCACCCTGGAGGCCTCCCCCAAGCACCAAAGGGCGGCCACTCCCCCCATGCCTCTGGTACGATCACCACCACCAGCACCGCCACTGCATTTGCTGCCACTTACTGAAGGAGTCCCAACCCCCACCACTAAGGAGAGGGTGGCCGCCCACGGGGGATTGGGGCCTGATACAAGGAGGAGGAGGATGTAGGGACGGCATACATGTTTGTGCCTGCCTCACAGCATTCCTTAGTGAAGTAATTGTAAGATATTCCCATTGCCCCTTAGGTAGACATTCCTTCAATAACAGCCTCCCCTAACATGTAGCTCCCACAATATTAAAGCTATCATATATCCATATACAGTATCTAAGACATGATTGTTGTTAGCTTAAATGTAGACAAATATCGCTATGGCGGTGGACTTGCAAAGTCTCACAATGGCATGTTAATGAAAGCCAGCATTAATACATGCACTAGTGAAGCATGTGAACCTGTCCTCAATATCAGTATGAGAACATATTTTTGTGTCTGATGTATGTAATAGTGAATCCGGCTGCTGACCTTTGTGTCCTCTCCATATCAATTGTTATGTTCCCCTATTGCTGACAACATGAGTATCCTTTAACATGTGCTAACACCTGTATAGCTGATGGATGTGATATCAATGTTGATGAACAATATCATATGGAGAAGGTAATAGTACACCTGGACCACTGACGCTGGTCACAGCTAAGCATTTATTGTGAGGTGACACATCATTATTAATGGTCATGGCCAGTAAGTTATCCTGAGAACTAGCTAATGGTTAGTAATGCTTGCAGATTAAAATCAGGTGAGTTGGTATTTTGTTACATTTACAGTATTTAGCACTGAACTCTACATGCATGTTTTTATTTTTTATTTTCCACCTCTGCCTTTTTTTGGTTTTGGGAACACATTGTATGTGTGAAACTGGATTGGATTACACAGTGCAGAGGTTTTTGCATCTAGTACATTGAGCAGATATAGACAAGTTGTAAGTGCTATGCACATTAATGGGTTCTTCAATTAAATGGAGTGATTCTGATCCATATTTTTCATCAGACTCCGGTTTCAGCGGTGTATTGACTACATGTGACCCTGGTCGGTGCTATGCATCATGATTATTCTAGACTATGAAATTCCCCCCTTTAGGTATCCCCTTTTTCCCAAAAGCTTCTTGCTCTCCCGGGATCCGCCCACACCCCACCCATGATATTAATGCACAGTCTTGTCCATTTCTGATTGTGCTCTGTGTATGAAATAAAGCTTTGTTGTACCGTTATCACTGTGTCAGTGTGTTGGGGTTTTTGGAAATCCACATATATCACATTTGTGTTACATTCCTATATCTGTAAACTAATGAGCCCTAGATACTGTGCTATAGATTAATATATATAATAATAATTATACTGATATAATAACATTAGGTTAATACACATGAGAGGTCCAATTTGTGATACTGTGGAGTATCAACATTCCCCTGAAGGCCTGATAACAATGTAACAGGTGAAAATGTGAATTGATAGATACCAAAACACTTGATGTGGTTTCACCAAATGATAATGGGTATACATCTTGGTACATGGCCACCAGCAATGACGTGGGACTTTCCAGGATGGGCGTAGCAAATATTGTCCCTGATGGAGGAGAGTTGGCTGTTGCTTCACGTGCCTCTCTGCACAGCCTCCATGTGTGTTTGCAGCCCTTCCTGATGGGTTACAGTAGATTAGTGTGGTGTGTGCTCCCCTGGTACTTAATATATGTTATGTGGCGGTGTAATTTGGCCATTATTTTTTTCCCTAATCTAGATCTGATGAGTTAGATGTATATAAGATTATCCTTTTTAATTTTAGGGTCCACACCATAGCCTCTGTGAGTGAGAAAGGGATAATATGGCAAGCAGTTTCATTTTTTTTTTTTGTTGCAATGTAATCAGTTAGAGTGTTTTTAATTGCTTTTTGCATCCTGCAGCCACACTTTTCAATTTGGCATATGCATGACCATTACAACATATGAGAAAATAAAATAATTTTTTTAAATATTAAATATTTATTTGATCCTTGGGAATTGTTGTGCAATTAATTCTAATGCTTTTCATTGCTATTGCTTTCCCTATATTTTAAAGTCCAGTAGTGTGTTTTAATTGTTTTTTGCAGCGTCACAAACTAGTCTGCAATCCCTTTGTGAGTCCTATTTGGAAACTGTAATATATTTAGCTACATTTGCCGTTTGCGGGTTTGAAGGCAATTGCAGTCTTTGGGGAACTGTAGCAACTGAATTTGCAATTTTAGATAATGTATTATTTGCAGGCTTGAAAGATCAAATGCTTAGATGGGTCGGAGTTACGATTTTAACAACCGCAGAAATTTTCACCCTGTAACCTGCAAATCGTTTATGGTTAGCTAAAATACGCCAACTGAATAGCTAATTATTGTACGGGCTCCAGTACTTACAATTTGCTCAATTGAATGGAGGCCTATGTATTTACTATGTAGTTATATACATACCCAGCATCGCTGTGTATTTACTATGTAGTTACTGGTATTGAGGAATTTCATCCTCTTCTATGCACTAAATACAGACTTAGTTTGGACATACCTGGTTGGTGTAGAATGTAAACATGTATTGAATGTTTATAATTACATGTTTATAATTTATATATATTGATATATATGAAGATTGAGGTAGCCGTGAGTGTCCAGTTCACCTCTCGAAAACTTGACACTATATTATGAATACATTTGTTCAATAAAAAAGTTATCACTATATACTGCAATACTCTGATTATTCATATAAATACAGTATCTCACAAAAGTGAGTAAACCCCTCCCATTGTTGTAAATATTTTATTATATCTTTTCATGTGACAACACTGAAGAAATGACACTCTGCTACAATGTAAAGTAGTAACTGTATAGCCTGTATAACAGTGTCAATTTGCTGTCCCCTCAAAATAACTCAACACACAGCTATTAATGTCTAAACCATTGGCAACAAAAGTGAGTACACCCCTAAGTGGAAATGTTCAAATTTGGCCCAAAATGTCAATATTTTTGCCACTGGAGTCCTCTTCTACTCCTCCATGATGACATCACAAAGCTGGTGGATGTTAGAGACCTTGCACTCCCCCACCTTCCGTTTGAGGATGCCGCACAGATGCTCAATAGGGGTTAGGTCTGGAGACATGCTTGTCCATTCCATCACCTTAACCTTCAGCTTCTTTATCAAGTCAGAGGTCATCTTGGAGGTGTGTTTAGCGCCGTTATCATTTTGGAATACTGTCCTGTGACCCAGTCTCAGAAGGGATGGGGTCATGCTCTGCTTCAGTCACATACATGTTGTCATTTATAGTTTCCTCAAGGAACTGTAGCTCCCCAGTGCTGGCAGCACTCATGCATGGGTTTCATATAAATATTAAAAAAAAAGTTGTATTGAAAGACACTTTCATTTTAAGGATATATTTGAACTTAATGGTGCCTTGGAACTTAACTTTAATCCTTCCTTCTGATGGCAGGCTGAGCTCCAAACAAGTTTTTCGCATAGGGATCAATAAACAGGAGAACCGGTAACTTATAGACATACATAGTAGTCTCTTGGACCTCATCGCTGGGATGTAGCTCAACTCCCTAAGTCACAGTGAGGAAGGAGTCTGCATCTATAGCCCGTTACAACGCATAGGCTAATAATACTCCTAAATTTCACTTGCGTAAGTAAAATATATATGAATGTATCGAGCAAACTTGTAAATGCAATGTACTTCTTTAAATAATAGCAAATCAATATTACTCTATAGAATATGGAACAAATTATTTGTTATGCTATTAAAGCATTATGATTTTATAAATTAATGTTATTTATGACAAGTATTGGCCATATCATATACACATTTCCTAAAAACTATGAATGCCACAAGATGCTATGTTCTATCTGCTTATGAAAATAAGCCATTTATTGTGCTGAAACTGTATAAAAATGTGTACTGAAAAAATAAAAGTGATGCTCTGCTGGGACACATAGAAATGGTGGGTTTGATTTAGAGGGAAGGCCTTTTATTAAATTTGTATTCTACTGAGAGATTGTGACACTTATCCTGATATTCTACAACATGTCCTGAATCCTGATGTGTGATAAGATACCGAACTGAGTTCAACCCGTGTGTAGGATCTGTCTGGTGACCTTTCAAGCCCAACAAAGAGCAGGTTGTGACATCAAACAATATACACATCATAATAATAATCCAGACCAGATTGTCGTGCCTTTATTGACTTAGTACTCCAGGTCTGATTTCTATGAGATTTTTATGCAAATATTTTTTGTGGCATTAGAGATTTATGGGAGAACATATTCCAAAACTGGGTATACACTCTGTTCTATCGCAAGTATTCAGTGCTCTTCTTTAGTGAGATTGACATATACTTCTACACAGAGATTTACCAATTGTACCCACAAGTATATAAATGTGACAAAGGCCATTGACCTAAGCCGTAGCATGTCAGTCTCATATGTATCCTTATTAATAAAGAAAATTACACAGGAATATTGCTGCAGAGTCAGTGTATTATATGAAATACTACCAGGTGAGATGGAAGCTGCTGGCAACTGTGTTGGACATTGTTGCTGCCTATTATTAGGATTTATATTTATTTATCGGGTTACCTGGTGGTCCAGTGATTATAATTCTGTGCCAGGGAACCAAGAGGTCACGGTCGGGCCTTGTCAGTACTTGGATGGGAGACCACCCAGGAATATCAGGAGCTGTATGCTGTGGTCCACTGAAGAAGGAACTAGCAACCCACTCCAGTAGCTCTGCCATGAATACCAAGTGGATCAGCATTATGTGTTACGGTCCATGAGGTCACAGAGAGTTGGAGCACGAGTGAGCAACACAAACACATATATTTATAGTCAGGCCCATGGTATTATTAGCCTTATAATGTAGTGTGTGATATTATCAGACTGATAATGTGCTGAGACCTGCAGGGATGAGACATTTATACCTTTAGACCCATCCATAAATACAGGCCACAATCCTTTATACTTTAAGTCAGTGCCAAGGTATAATTAGCCTTATGATGTGGTATAGGGATATGATATGGTACAGTATATCAATATAATAAAACTATTACAATGATATGGTCAGCCATTATAATATGGTTCATCTATTACAATAAACTGACCGGTATATGGAATATGATATTGTAATGTTAATTGTGATATGTATGAAACGTTGTTATGACATGGATTATCGTTATGAAAGAGTAATGTTAATCATTATGATGTATGGTAGAGTATAAACTAGGTATATTGTTTATGATCTCATATGATGCGTGTTAAGATTTGACATAAAAACCATGATGATATACCTTGTAAGAGGGCCAGAAAAAGATTATATATAACATTTAACTGTACAGTAGCAAGCAAGTTAAAGGAAAAATATATAATTAACTGTATATATACAATTGTTATTTCTCAGTTAGTCACTCTGATCCACCCACCAATCAAATTAAAGATCACTAGTAAAATAGGTGTTCTAAATAATAAAGTATTCTTAGGATTACCTTATAATATTCTTTATCATTCAGTTGTCTATAGCATACCTATAAACACATATAGACTGGCTACAACTTATCACTTTCTATGAGGATAAACATAACTAGTGGCATAACATTGGATTGTAGTTTAATTTAACCCAGCAAGTCATTTGTAACATAGCTACCCCTTCACTTTAATAAATCAAAGAAATCTTCAAATTCCTTTTTTTCAAGTGTCACTGCATCTACAGTCTCATTATGTGCAAACTAAATAATGTCCTTCATTAAAAGAAAATTGCTTTTTAAGACCTATAACGTTTGTATCATCCAATATCATATGGGAGTGATTTATACGCTTTAAACTTTGCTCATCTACAATCTCACGGCATCTTATCCTGAACCCAATAAATTGTAGTGGTCTGTAGCTCAAGACGTTTATCCTTCCACTTTCTTTCACTTCTTTGTCTAGGTGCACTGTTCTTTCTAAACTATGAACCCTCCCTCCTCCCGTACCTCTTGTAAAAATAAAGTACTACTAGAAGAGGTGATCAATTTTTTTTTTAAACTAGTTGTTTGCTTAATGCAGATATTTTCTTAGCTAATATGTCCATATCATATTATGACAGGATAGCTAGCAACTATTCAGAGCACAATGGCAGGGCTCCCACATTTCTTTGTAGCTATGGAAAGGTAAACAAATGGATAGTCTGATTTTGACACCTCTTTAAATGACTGAAAATTCTAGAAATTACACTCTTAATATTAAAGGGATTATTATTGTGGATTCAATGTTGGTAGCAAAATAGTATATTGGTATTATAACACAAGTAATATTGAACAATCTTTTAATTTTTCAAACAAAAATGTGAATAAGAAGGAGTTATATACAAGTCACAATCAAGTCAGTAAATTGGTATGGAATTTATAACCATACACATTATTCATGCCCCCAAAGAGAGAATGGCAGATTTACTTTTAATCAAACCTAAAATTAAGAGAAGAATTAAAGAATGATTGAGGAGATCCCCAAATGGGATCTAAGAAAGACAGTATCTTAACTATGGACATTACAAATGAACAGTCTTCTCTTCTGTGTAAGTCATCTGATGTGTAACAAGAGTTTTATTTTAACTAAAACCTTTCACAATGTATATACCTTTTCTAATATCCAATAGTATGTGAGCTACTGTCAAAATATTTTAAACATTAAGAGCAAGAGAAATATCATAATCTGCTATGAATCCCATAATGTTCAGTAAAACATTAGTGTTTTTTGAATTATGTATGTTTCACAACCAAATGTTTGCTCTCATCTCATATTCATTAAGATATACTTTGAAAATATTTTTTTTTTCATATTTGTACAAATTATCTTTCTCCACTGTGAATTTTTTTATGATCCTTGAGTTTTGCTGAATACCTGAAACATTTCCCACAATCTGAACATGCAAATGGTTTTTCTCCTGTGTGAGTTCTCTTATGAACAGTGAGCGCTGAGGTGTCCCTGAAATATTTCCCACATTCAGAACATGAAAAGGGTCTTTCTCCTGTGTGAGTTCTCTTATGAATATTGAGACTTGAGGCCTTACTAAAACATTTTCTGCAATCAGAACATTTAAATGGTCTTTCGCCTGTATGAGTTCTTTTATGATCACTGAGCGCTGAGGTCTGACTGAAACATTTCCCACATTCAGAACATGAAAATGGTCTTTCTCCTGTATGAGTTCTCTTATGATTATTGAGATATGATGCCTGACTGAAACATTTCCCACATTCAGAACATGAAAATGTTCTTTCTTTTGTATGAGTTCTCTTATGAGCATTGAGATATGATGCCTGACTGAAACATTTCCCACATTCAGAACATGAAAATGGTCTTTCACCTGTGTGACTTCTCTTATGAGCATTTAGACTTCTCATCTGACTGAAAGATATCTCACATTCAGAACATGAAAATGGTCTTTCACCTGTGTGACTTCTCTTATGAACATTTAGATTTACCATGTGACTGAAACATTTCCCACATTCAGAACATTCAAATGGTCTTTCTCCTGTGTGAGTTCTCTTATGAACATTGAGAGCTGAGGTGTCCCTGAAATATTTCCCACATTCAGAGCATGAAAATGGTATTATTCCTGTGTGAGTTCTCTTATGAATATTAAGTTTTGAGGTGTCCCTAAAACATTTTCCACATTCAGAACATTCAAATGGCCTTTCTCCTGTGTGAGTTTTCTTATGAAAATTGAGAGTCGAGGTGGTGCTAAAACCTTTCCCACATTCAGAGCACTCAAATGGTTTTTCTCCTGTGTGAGTTCTCTTATGAACCTTGAGATTTGAGGCCTTACTAAAACCTTTCCCACATTCAGAGCATTCAAATGGTCTTTCCCCTGTGTGTGTTCTCTTATGATCATTAAAACTTGAGAGCTTATTGAAACATTTCCCACATTCTGAACATATATGTGTTTTTGCTCCTTGGGGAGTTATCTTTTGAGTATTAAGATTTGTGGACGTGTAGAAAAACTTTTCATCATCTGAACATCCATTTTCTTCCTTAAGTCTTGCAAACTTTTCATTTCTGGTAAACCCTCTACCATAGTCAAAATATAACAAGGATGTTTCTCCTGTTTGTGGTTTCACACGGCTTTGATTTGTGTCCACGTAACTGTGTAAAATACTGAAATCTTCCCTAACACAATCTGGTGAAAGAAAGGAAATGTGTTGCTCTTCACACATATTCTGAGGCTTCAAAACATCTGTTGGAAACAAAAACATCTAGAGTAAAAAAATTGCAATTATGTTAAAAAGAGTGATAACATGAATCTAAATGAAAATATTTATGTAAATGTAGTTACTATAAATAATAACTAAATAAATAATAAGACAAATCTGAAACCAATACATTGCGTGTTTTTTTTAGATAGTTATTTAGTGATATAATCATTTATGAATACATAGCATACTTGCAAAAGGTACAAAATAAGCCTAAAAACTGAAGTGTTGGAATGTCACCTCAGTGCAGTATGGCCAGAGTTTATATTTATTCTTACATTTTAAGCAATACACATTAAACAAGAAAATATTTATTGTAACCACTCAACTTAAAAATAGCTGTTTAAGAAGTTAGTTGCAAAATAATGTGTACAATATATGCAGTTACTTAACACTTAATGGTGGCAAAATAAGTATACAGGCTCTGTGGACAAAAAAGACACATAAGTTGTAAGACATGTAAACAAAGTTCATAAGTGGACTGTAAATTGCTTTTCTGTGAGACTACAGATGACTGCAGAGATTATTTTTTTATTTTATTATATGTCTAGTGGGATCTGATTGGAGACATTCTCGGTTTCAGATAAAAGGAATCTGAATTTGGCACCATTGTATTTTATATTTTTAAAGGAGTATCATTCATTGTAGGAACATATTTTGTGCATAGTGACCTGTAGCCTCCGAATCAGGAAAATTAGAATTTAAAATATATATCACCAATAGAATTTCTTCGGAAACTAATGTGAATAAGTGTAATTGAGATAATGGTGACAGTGATTATAACAAAACTACAAACTGTAATTCATCAATGAGAAAGAACTGCGGCCATGTTCCAACCCAAACAAAAGTCAATGTGAACATCATGGGTTTCCATGGCAGTAACACAACCGTTGGTTGATTGATAGGAGTTAAACCAATCTGTAAGCGGCATTCAAACCAAATGTAAACAGGCAACCAACTGAATGCCATGTGTGTGTGTGTGTGGGTTGATGTGGAATTATGTCATATACTGGAAACAAGGGTATTTAAATTCTGGTCCACAGGAAAATAACCCTGACAAAGCCACATCAAAAGGAACACGGTCACCCCAGCAAGACATTGTTTACATCTTAAAGATCATCACAAACTGGCTATATTTTGTTAGACTTTTTCCAAGAGCCTTACATGGCTGGCAAGAGAGAGTCAGCCTTACAATTTTCTGAGATATAAACCGTAAAAAGAAAATATTAACAGATTTAGATTGCTGAAGTAAAAAGAATCAATCAACATGAGGTCATCACAATAAATACTGTATATACTCGAGTATAAGCAGAGTTTTTCAGCCCTTTTTTAAGGCAAAAAAGGGCCCCCTCGGCTTATACTCGAGTCACTCTCACCCCCCCGCCCCCCCCCCCCCCGTGTCTCTCTAACCCCCCGTGTGTCTCTAACCCCCCCGTGTGTCTCTCTACCCCCCCTTGTGTCTCTGTACCCCCCCATGTGTCTCTCTACCCCCCCATGTGTCTCTCTACCCCCCCCCCATGTGTCTCTCTACCCCCCCATGTGTCTCTTTCCCTTCCCCCTCCTCAACCTAAACCGCCCTCCTCAGCATAAACCCCCCTCAAACCCCCTCCTTCGGCACCCGGTATATGGTAATGACGCAGCACGCATGTGACGTCACATGCACGCCTGGTCAAGCAGCGGAGGCCGGAGCACAAGTAGGTAAGTGAGGGGAGAGGGGGGAGGAATTTAGGGGGGTTTAGGTGGAGGAGGGGGGTTGAGGGGGGTTTAGGTTGAGGAGGGGTGTTGAGGATGGGGGTTGGGGTTGAGGGAGGTTGAGGATGGGGGGTTGAGGAGCAAGGTTGAGGATGGGGGGGTTGAGGATGAGGAGGGGGTTGAGGATGAGGAGGGAGGATGAGGATGAGGATGAGGAGGGAGGATGAGTTGGGAGGTTGAGGATGAGGAGTGGGGTTGAGGAGGGAGGTTGAGAATGAGGAGGGGGGTTGAGGAGGGTGATAAGGGAGGGGGGAAGAGACACAGGAAAGGGAGAGGGGAGAAGAGACACGGGAGAGAGAGGGGGGACACAGAGGGCACAAGAGGGACACAGGGGACAGCACATTTCCCACCCTCGGCTTATACTCAAGTCACTCATTTTACCCAGTATTTTGTGGTAAAATGGGTGCCTCGGCTTATACTCGGGTCGGCTTATACTCGAGTATATACCATAAGTGACAGCAATTAATTGGGGTAGTTTGGCCTTCTGATCTTAATTGTGTTAACAAGAAATTGTGTTTAATTGCACCACTGTTTAATACTTTGTGCTAATGTGTTTAGTTACCATTGTATTTTCCCTATAAATATGCTGTGGGAAGTAGGGCGAAGAGGAGCTTGATGCAGGCCAGTACTGAGTTGGTACACACCAACAGATTTGCCCGACTGAGTCAAGCTGCTGGGGATGTCCATTCAAGAATGGTAATGCCATAGAGCTATTCCCTCTAACAGCCAGGAGAACAGTTCTACTGGAGAAGTGGGAGGGCAGAAAAGGGCAGAGCAAGAGAAAAGTTTTGGTGGTAGGGGACTCTATTATTAGGAAGGTAGACAGGGCTATTTGTCACCCAGATCCCAGCAAACTAACAGTTTGCTGTCTCCCTGGTACTCTGTTCGGCATGTTGTGGATCTGGTAGAAAAATTATTGGGAGGGGCTAGAAATGAACCGGCGGTCTTGGTACATATTGGTACCATTGACAAAGTTAGTGGAATATGGAGTGTCCTAAACAATGATTTTATAGAACTAGGTAATAAGCTGAAGGCAAGGACCTTCAAGGTAGTATTTTCTGAGATACTACCTGTGCCACGTGCTAGCCCAGGGAGACAGAAGGAGCTTAGGGAGGGTAATGGGTGGCTAAAAATGTGGTGCATTAAGGAGAGTTTTGGGTTTTTAGAGCACTGGGCTGACTTCTCACTTGGGTACAATCTCTATAGCAGGGATGGATTGCACCTTAATGATGAGGGAGCTTGTGTGCTAGGTGATAGGATGGTACGGCTGGGGGAGTTTTTAAACTAGTAGATTGGTGGAGGAATTATATATATATAAGGAACTAGATATGGGGTAGAAAGTGTAGAGGGGGTAAGGAACACATTAACTAGTCAAGGAGGTACTGCTAAGTAACTCAAGTGCAGTGGCAGGCACTTCAGAACTACATACATAACATAAAGTGTATGCTTGCTAATGCCAGAAGCTTGCCAGGAAAATGGGAGAGTTAGAAATATTAACAGTTAATGAGAAATGGGATTTAATAAGCATTACTGAAACATGGTGGGATAAATCTCATGACTGGACTGTTAATCTGGATGGTTATAACCTATTTAGGAACTATAGGGGCAATGGTAAACGAGGAGGGATTTTTCTGTATGTTAAGCCTGAATTTAAGCCTATAGTCAGAGAAGATATTTATGGTGGAACTCGCGCTAATGTTGAATGTTTGTGGGTAGAGTTAAATAGTGGAGCAGCAAATCCTAAAGAATATTAGTAGGAGTATGCTATAAACCCCCAAATATAATTGAAAGTGAGGAAATGCAATTATTGTTACAGATTGGAAATGCAGTTAAGCATGGTCTAGTTTTAATAATGGGAGATTTTAACTACCCTGAAATAAACTGGATGAATGAGACCAGCAGTTCAGCTAAGGGAGCAGGTTCTTGAGTACATTCAGAGATCATTATCTGGCCCAGGTTATACAAGAACCTACTAGAAATGAGGGTATCTTGGATTTACTTATCACAAATAATATCAATATGGTATCAAATGTTGAAATAGGGCAACCTTTGGGAAACAGTGATCACAACACAGTCTCATTTGAGAATGAATAAAAAATAAACTGTAAGCACCCAACAAAAACTCTCAAATATACAAAGTATAGACTGAGCCCAAAAACTGACAGGTAAAAATACTGAACATTAATTGAAAACATTCAAATCCTTACTAAATATACTTATCACCATATGCCATGTGGAAATAAAAGTAGAAGTCAATCACAACCCATGTGGCTTAACAATGACTTAAAGATGAAGATGATTTAAATTATACAAACAAGAGGGGACAGAGACTGCTTTACGTGAGTACAAGGAAATCAACAAGGCTTGCAAAAGGGCAATTAGACTGGCTAAAATCGAAAATGAAAAGTTAGTTGCAAAGGAGAATAAGACTAACCCTAAATTATTTTTTACTACACAATACATATAAGCTTTGGCTTCATAACTGTATTATGTGAAAAAAATATTTATTATAAATGAATAAAGATAATATTTTAGTATATCTTAGTAGAACAAGGATTAAATAATTGTAACAGATGTATAACAAGGTACAGCAATTATTAAGTATCAGTCATTATCACATTGTCCACATAATAATATACAAGACATGCACAATATGCTTACTATAATTAATGTGGTAATTATGACAACAGCGATAGTTTTGGTTATTTTGGTATGTTTACAAATATCTCGACTACTGCAATTCACTCCTTGCTGGCCTCCCCATCTCTCGTCTTTCTCCACCCATCTCTCGTCTTTCTCCACTCCAATCCTCTAGACTCCTCTTCCATACTAAACTCTCAGTGTATGCAGCTCTTCTCTGTCAATCACTCCACTGGCTTCCCATAGCGTCCAGAATAAAATTTTAAATCATGACCCGAACATATAAAGCCCTCTAAAAAAGTGCACCCCTTTATATCTCTGCTCTTGTTTCAAAATACTTGGTTCCTTCTCCAGTGGACCACAATTTGTCTTACCTCTCTGCTATGACCTACCCATCTGGGATAACGCTACATTATTTAGCTAACCGCTTGATTGGAGTACCCAAGCCCCATTACCATAACAGTGTAGCGATCCAGAAGGGGGATTAAAGACTACCAAGGTGTAAAAAAGGAATCTTGTGCATGGATGTAGAAATTACATACTTGGTGGTAGCGCTGGGATCTACACTTTTTAAATCTAGTACTGAGGCAGGTTCAAAAAGCACAAGAAGCTTAGCCAAAATAGAACCAATGCCCTCAGAGAAAGCTGTGCTGCAATCCCTGATCTCTCAGCAGACTAATGGAAAACCCAGTAAGAAGTTGAGGGAAGAACTGGAGATCCCCAGGTGAAAGGAGTAGAAACTTATGAAAACATGGGAAGAAATTCTGGGCAATGATCCAGAGGAACGAGTACAGGAATTACTGGTGATGGTTGGGGACAAAGAAATAGAACTGGAACAGGGTTATGCTGATTTGATGTCCCCAAAGGAGTCTAAGAGATACCTATATTAGAGTGGTAGTTTATTATGGACACTCTGCCATGGTCATCCTAGCTAGGGACACTCTGCCACTGTCATCCTAGCCAGGTGCTGTTGGAGATTGGCCCTACAAAACTTGGTGTTTAATCATACAGAGGGATTCCCTGAATTCATGGAAATGGAACTCATCACTTCCATTGAAACTGTCTTGGAGTTAGAGTACCTACAGTTGTTCCTGAGAGCATGTGTTGTTGGCACTATCACTTGCTTAGCTGCACAAGGATTTTATGGGAGGATGCATGGAAGATGCGGGAGCTCCCCAAAGGCAGAAAGTAGGCAGTGCACTTAGAACTAGTGCTCCTCAAAAACAGATGGGAGATGGTGGCCTAGATAAGTTAGGCATTCCCCGGCAGCAGAATTTCATGGTGGCATGAAGCATGTCCACGCTACCCAATGATGTATGGGTCATTCAGAATGCCAGAGCTCCCAACACCATATGAGATGGTACATGGTGGACGCCAGCTCCCCAACGACAGATGGGAGGGAGATTCCACAGACGGTGCCAGTGCTCCTCAACAGCAGATGGGAAGCTGCATGCAAGATGCTAGCTCTCCACAGCGATAGGTGGCATGTGGCTAGGTGAATCAGGCACTCCCCCGCAGAAGCAGGATTTCATAGAAGGTGGCAAAACAAATACCAAACACCCCCAGAAGATGATAGGAAGTGGCCTGGGTGAGTAAGGCTCTTCCTATAGGCAACAGATTTTCATGGAAAGCAACATGGAGGATGCTGTGCTCCCTAGCAGCAGATAGAAAGTGAGATACTGGAAGTCCCATTCCATGAGAAGAAGTTTAACCTCTTTAATGGGAATCACATGGAGAAAGTACATTCCCCACAGCAGAAGCTTAATTCCATTTTGGGACGCATTGTGACTGGCATTAATCTTTCCAAAAGAAAAAACTGAACATAAGGCTGTCGTAGTATCTCCACAACAGACTGAGATTGTGCCAGGTGGTGACCTAGGTGAGGCACTCCAGGATGAAAAACATGATGTCTGTTTGGGAGCAGAACTTTTAAGACAAGGAGCAACCCGCATGCAGGCATATGGAGCCCCTCCTCAGCAACTGAGCCCTTCCTAGACTATCAATACAGTACCAAATGCTGTGAAACGGCTAAGGCCCAATTCTTTCACCTACATCTGGAATGGGGAGGTGGGGCACAGGCCCTTACCCCAGCAACTAAGCCCCTCTCTGCTAAGGATGTACTGCTCTTGTTCCACAACATATTATTATAATCTTTTTATTATTGACCTACAGTATATTTGTAAAGATCCGATATATTCCGTAGTGCTAAACAGGGTAGATACAAGACAAAAACAATTTTAACAATTTACGAAAGAATGGAGGGCCCTGTCATTGAGTTTAAAATCAAGCATACAAAGTGTTTTCTCTAAAGCACCCAATAAGATTGGAAACTCTCAAACTTACAGTCTAAAGGGTATGGGTGGTGTATAGAAATGAGAGGTATAATATATTGTGTAAATTAAGGCTGAAGGTGATAAGTTTATTTAAATAGATTCGTTTTTATTGAGGTTTTGGAGGATTTGAGGCAGTAGGATAGTCTATTGGAGTGGTTCCAAAATGGGGAAGCATAAAGTACTGAAGGCGGGAGTGAGAGGAGGTGATAAGAGAGGAGGAAACAAGAAGGTCATTAGCAGAGCAAAAAGGATGGTTGGGAGAGTATATAAAGACAAGAGCATGGATATAAGAGGATGCATTATTGTTGAGGGCTTTATATTTTAGGGTCAAGATTTCAAATTTTGTTCTGGAGGATATTGGAAGCCAGTGGAGTGACTGACAGAGAGGTGTTGAAGACTCTGAGCGATGAGCATGGTAGAGGAGTCTAGTGGAGGCATTCATTATGGACTGAAATGGAGAGAGACAGGAGATGGAGAGGCCAGCAAGGAGAGAGAGTTGCAATATATCACTCAAACCCTCCAGTCAGAGGGAAAAGATTTCCTACTGGGCAAAGTCTGAAACACAGTTGTGGTTCTTGCTCCAAGTCTGTTCATTTGAAAAGGGGAGAAATGTCACAAACCATTGTGCCTGTCATGGCTGTGTGAATTATTCTCTTTACAGTGGGCCTCTAGGCCAAGGAATTTACTGTACTGGTTGTACCATGTTCAGATCTGGGTATAGTCACTGTACAATAGAGGTGGTTGTTTCACTGTACTGTAATACTAGATGCATCACATTTGTGGGTAAGCACTTACTATAGCCATTATATTCATGTTAAACCTGCCGATATTGTACGTATTCTTTTGCAACTGGTTTTGTGGTAATTTAAAGTATACTGTGGGACCTGGTCTGTGGAGGTGTAATCAAATTAGTCTTTGCAAAGGCAGATCTAAAAAAGTATTTTGCAGAGCTGACACAATACATCTCTCCAAAGAAGACCTTCAATGATAGAAAGACCAGATTACTAATCAGTCACATATAATGCAACATAATTAGGTTTACTTGGCCTTCTGATATACTGATCTTAATTGTGTTACCAAATAATTGTGTTTAAAAGGCACCACTGTTTAATTAATTTGTGCTAATGTTTTTAGTTATGATTGTATTTTTCCTATAAATATGCTGTACCCTTTTCAATAAAGAACAGGTTACATCATATTCATGTCATATTCAAGCCTATATTACATGGAAATCTCATCACATTCAAATAACTATTTTTCTATTATATATGGTCATACTGAAAACAATACACCCAGATCACATTGGATAACTGCTAATTATTGTCAATAATCACGCATTTGAATGAGATAGCATACCATGCTGGTAGCGCGTAAGAAAGGTTGATTAACTGGAAAAAATATAAACCTCAATGTTTGTGTCCTGAAAATTATTATTATTTTTTTTTTTTTAAGTAACACTGAATACTGAAAAAATACTTTTATTACATAAAATAGTAAATTATGTCATATTGAAAACATCTCAAATTTCATTAATTCGTTTTATTACTCACCTTCACTGATATTTACAGGAATTTCCTCTTCCTCAACCTGCTGGTGACTCCTCATATCTTTTTCTGCTTCATGATCAAACTTTAAGACAACTGAAGGCTTCACATATCCTGTATAAAATATACATAGACTACTTACAAATTATATATTTTATTGACATATATGCTTTATTTTTATGCAGTGCTACATTTAAAAATATATCACATATATAGTTGTCAGCAGGCAGGCTTGCCAAAAGTTGTTGCTAACGCTTGCCGGCGCTAAGTGAGGGCCGCAGTTGCTGGCAAGGCGCGCCGAAGGCACTGCTTGCACTGGTGATGAGGCGCTCATCCCTACGACCCCCTACGACTTTAGGCACGCAAATGCGGACCCTCGCAAAGCGAGGGGCCGCATTTCTGGAGGTGGAGGATCCCACGTTGGCTGCAATGAGCCGCAGGCGGGACTTAAACCACAAAATTTATGGACTTAGCATCCACAAATACGAGACGCGGGACTTAGAAAAAAAAAACATTACGAGCTCGCAAAAATACGACCTTAGCGCCCGAACCGCTTACACATGAAAGCATTAAAAACACAATAAATACACACAACAAACACATAAAAAGCTTGCCCACAGCAAGGGGGGGCACCCAAGACCTCTGCAAGTGAAGTTACCCCTCAATTTAAGTCCAAATTCAAGAGTTTACACACACGAAAAGCCCCTAAGCGAGATAAAAATTGGCCTTACGCACACTATTACACTGAACACTGCACACATTGCTGACACTTACACATCAGCTCCACAACAGTGCAAACCGACATTGTATGCTGCAGCAACATCAAAACAGATTGTCAGCTCTTCAACACAATGCTTCCTGCATATATTACTTCAAAATAGGTAAAGTATATTAATTTATTAATTTTTTCATTAGCATACAAGAAAACATATAAAAAATAAAAAAAAATATCTCACAATACACATAAAAGCCATTCACTGCGCCACTCACAACGACCGCCAACGCTTCTCATAGCACACAAACACTTGCAAGAAGCACAAAAAACACATCACCGCCGACCAAACAACAACAACAAAAGCGCCTATCAGAAAAAAAAAACCAACAACCATCAGCCACGAGATGAGCCACGAGGCTCGCAATGAGCGCCGAAGGATCTCGGAACACCAACAAAATTAATCTCTCAACCAAACAGCATTACCTGTCTTACAATCTTATTGCCGTCATTTTTTGACGGGTAAGTCGCTAGTACAGTATATAATGATAAGCACACCAACTTTAATGTCAAAATCATAAAGGCTTTTAATAAATGTAACCGCATTAGTTTTGAAGAATAGACTAAGATACTGCTATCTGTCGAGGTGAAGGAGCTTGTGTACTTCAATGATGCTGTGAGCTATACCATATAGGATCACCCACAATGGGCAGGTCATAGCAGAAAGGTTAGACAAATTGCGGTTTCATTGGAGAACTCACTCCAGTATCGTTGCTTAAAGAACTGTATTGATAAGCACAACCATATACATAACAATATGAAACCGGAAGATGAGTAGCACTGGATCTAATGAAGTGGTTGGGCCAAAGTCAAGACGATTCCCTGCTGAGGATGTGAAGGGAAAGGAACGGAAAGTCCATCGCTGCAAAGAACAATTCAGCATAGTAACCTGGAATGTTAGAGCTATGAACAAAAGCAAACTACATGTGGTCAAAAATGAAATTACAGAATTAAACATTGATATCCATGAGTGATCTCAAATGGACTGGAATGGGACATTTCATATCAGACGATCACCAGATCTTCTACTGTGGTCAAGATTATCACAGAAGAAATGGAGTAGACCTCATAATCAAAGGTTGGTTAAAGGAGTGGTCGGTTAAAACCCAATATGTTAAAGGCAAGCCACTTAACATTACAGTGATCTAAGGCTATGCTCCAATTGCAGATGCTGAAGAAGTTGAAGTTGTCCAATTCTACTAGGATATTCTACACCTCATAGATACAACACCAACAAAAAGATGTTACTCCCATCATAAGAGATTGCAAAATTCAGAATTAAACTGAAGAAAACAGGAAAAATCATCAAACAAAGTAGATACAAAGGGAATATTATAACCTGTGAATATGCAGTGCAAGTAAATAATAGATTTAAGGGATTATATATGGAAGATAGAATGCCTGAAGAATTTTGGACACACTTTTGTAACATCATCCAGGAAACAGGAACAAAGAATATCAACAAAATAAAGAAAAGTAAAAAGGCAGACTGGCTGATGAGTCTTTGAAAGCAGCCCATTAGAGAAGAAAGGTGAAAAGTAGTGGAGATAGGAACAGATTTTTCTATCTGAATGCAGAATTCCAGAGGTTAGCAAGAAAAGACAAGGAGACATTATACAATGAGCGATGTAAAGAGATCAAAGAAAATAAACAAATGGGAAAGTTAAAATAGTTCTTTAAGAAAATTGGGAATCTCAAATGAACTAAATCCAACAGTTAAACAATAAAGACTGTATCAATTTAAGCTCTTCAAATCGCAAAATTAAATATATATTTTTTTTTAATATTTGTAAATTTTATATTATATTCTTGTTCAATCACCATTGTTTTATTCAATATCAACCTGCGTCTTAAAAACAATTTACATTCTTTTGGTTTAAGCATGCACAAAGACAGGAAGGAAGGGGCTAGAATCAACATATTGATCTATGTATTAAATGGTAGGAGTAATAATATATACATATAGACTATTCTACTGGATCCCGCCCTCTCTTTTATTCCTCACATCCAATCGATAACAAAATCTTGTCAGTTTCACCTAAAAAACAATCGCCAAACGACGTCATTATCTTACACAAGACACAGCTAAAATTTGAATACACTCTCTCATCATATCTCGACTGCTGCAATTCACTCCTTGCTAGCCTACCCATCTCTCGTCTGTCTCCCCTCCAATCCATAATGAACGACTCCGCTAGACTCATCTTCAATACCAAACGATCAGTGTCTGCAGCTCCTCTCTGTCAATCACTCCACTGGCTTCCCATAGCTTCCCGAATCACATTTAAAATCATGACCCTAACACATAAAGCCCTCAACAACAGTGCACCCACTTATATCTCTGCTCTTGTTTCAAAATACTCTCCCAACCGCCCCCTTCGTTCTGCTAACGACTTTCTTATTTCCTCCTCTCTCATTACCTCCTCTCACTCCCGTCTTCAAGACTTTTCTCGTGCTGCCCCTACTATTTGGAACTCCTTGCCTCGCTCCATTAGATTATGTTCCTGCCCCAAAACCTTTAAAAAATTACTAAAAAGACACCCATTTAAAAAATCATATCACCTGCAGCCTTTATAATTACAACTGCACACTCCACAGCTTAATAACACTCCCACCCACAATCTACAGTACAACACATAGACCCTCTCCACTTGACTAAACAAATTGCATTCACGTTGCCATTTTGTATTTGTCACCCTCTTGTATCACACCTAAACCCTTAGATTGTAAGTTTGCGAGTTTTCAATTGTGTGTCCGTGTCTTGGAAACAAGCACTATGTGCATTTGAATATATGCTCAAAAATAGGGCCATCCATTCTTTATAAGGTGTTAAGTTTGTTTTTTGTCTTGTACAATACCACTGTACAGCGCTACGGAATATGTTGGCGCGATATAAATAAAGACAATAATAATAACTATTAGACGGGTTTAATGTAAGGACATTGTCTAGTTATCAAGAGTACAATCTGAATACTATCTCTTTTTTTACCCACTGTTGATGACAGGAGGACCTGCATATCAGGACAGGGTCTATTACATTTTTAAATACTTGGATCATGTGGAGCTTGAGGTCATAACATTTACAAATAATGGGTTGGCATTTACAGAACAAATGTAATATAATTCACAGTTTCTGGTTCAAGTTCCCTATGAAAATGTGTAAAAACATGTTTCACATCATCAAGTCAAACTCTGCAAAACAGCATATTGTAAATATTACACTGTAATGTTCCTTTTTTAAAGAAAAGAGAACATTTTAAAATTTAAATTTGTGATGCAGGCAGTAAACATGTTTTCACTTAACCAAGTAGGAGGTGTATTTTATGGCTCCCACTAAGTAATTGTGTTACACATATAATATATATCACAGTTCTGTATAAATAATGTATCACTCACCATCACTGATATTTACAGGCCTTTCTTCCGCTTTAATTTCCTGGGGACTCCTCATATGTGTCTCCTCTTTTTGGCCAGACTGTGCGGGAACTGATGGTGTCACTTTGTCACTGTCTATACAAATAAACATGAGATGGTCAGATATTGTGGGACCTTCAGAATTGACAAATCTCACATTATCATACAAACAACAGAGACTGCAAAATAACCAGATAAATATTATACCAAACTAGTATAGATCACCTACATACATTAAATTATAACAATCCAGACTAGATGGTCACATGACTTATTGACTCCATTTTATTGCTCCATGTTTGTGAAGACAGATATCTTATTATTTTTATTTGTACATAATGTTGTAGAAATATTGATACATTATTTAGTGTATATATATGTAATATAAATAAATATATATATGTAAACATTTTATATTGCTAAATGTAAGCTCTGAAACAGTTAATTATACTTTGCCCTAATTGAGCAGTTTTCACTATGAAACAATAAGATTTCTATAGCCATAACAATATTTTCTGTGCGATTCAAGGGAAGGCCAAACAACAAGGTATTGACTGCGTATTAATTGTAAAAATAAGATGATCTGCGCAAATTATGTAGATATCATGCATAATAATGTGTGTTAGGTATGTGTCGGATTATAAATTGGCTTATTAATATAAATAATTGTTTATTGGCTTAGAAAAGGGTGTTGGTGGACTATATCATTTTCTAGAGGGTAGTAATGGAATATACAATTTTCTGTATGTGGAAATGTTATAAAAGGAATTGTTGCCAGCAGCAGACATTGTGTATGCTATTCTGTTACTGATCCACGAGTGTCCAAATAAAACAAAAATAAGAAAATAATAAGAAAAATCTGTGTTTTCATATTATGACTGGGTTTTGGAGTAGAATGTTAGTTTGTGTATATGTTTTCCTTCGAAAAATAATAATTCTGAGTCTGCAATAAAATTATACAATATTTTACTCCAAAAAATGTCACAAAAAAAAAAAAAAGTCTTCAAAATGGATTATATTGTAACTAAGTTCTTTGGAACAATCCAAGTTATTAAATATAATTTTGGAGGCAAAAATATGTGAACCTCGTAGTATTTTGTGCTGAACACAAATATCTTTTTAGAATTTCTCTATCACGTAAGAATTTTGAGAGACAATGATTTTAAGTTTACAGTATCACATATATATATAGTTGTGAGCAGGCGAGCCAGCCAGAGCCGTTGCTCACGCTTGCGGGCTCGAGTAGTGAGGGCAGCGTGCGAGGGCCTCAGTTGCTGGCATGGAGCGCCGAAGGCGCTCCTTGCCAGCAACTGCGACCCTCGCAAACTTTACGTCGCAACGCAATTAACACGACACAACAACTACGGCCCTTGCAAACTTTACCTTGCAACGCAAACAACATACAAGACACGTTACCACACATTACGACCTTGCAACAATCTGACGCAACTCGCGAACATTACAAAATTCAAAACACAATCAATACACACAGCACATACATAAAAAGCTTACTTACAGCAAGAGGGAGCATCCAGGACCTCAAAAAAGCAACTTACACCTTCATTTCACTAAAAATAAAAGAGTTTAGACACTAAAAAATTCTCTAAGCAAGAGAAAAAATGTCCGCCGAACAAAACGAAAACAAGGCTACAGCAGTCTAAACATGCAAAACACCACAAGAAACTTGCAAAACACAACTAAAGACCTACGCATATTCCGCTAAGATGCATACCATATATTACCCGCCATTTTACGCCAATGCGGAAGTACACGACTACGCTAACGGTTTGGTCTCGCGCACGCACAGTATTACACTGCACACATTCAGCACGCTTACACAGCAGCTCCACACCACTAATGCTGCAGCAACATCAAAACAGATTGCCAGCTCTTCAACACAATGCTTCAAAATAGGTAAAGTATATTCATTTCTTAATGTATTATATATTTCAGTACTACACACCAAACAGCATTAGCTAACTTACAATTTCATTGCCGTCATTTTTTGACGGGCAATTCGCTAGTTTCATATATTTACAATACATACATAGTAAAGGACTAACTCTACTAAAAAGGTAGAAGTATAGGATTTTCTCCTGCATTTTATTTTCTCAGAAACATCCCTCATAAGAGTCCAACAGTAATCAGCAAGCATTGCTGGACTCCACTTGCCCTGGTACGGCTTTTCCATTTTGGAAATGTCCTGGTGGAATCGTTCACCATGTTCATCGCAGACTTCCTCAAGATTTGCTGAGAAGGAATCCAGGTGTGATTCAAAAAAATGGACATGTTACATCCCATGATCTTGTAAGATTGCAAAAGAGCATCCACTATTTATTTGTAGTGGTCTGCCTTATGATTCCCTAAGAAGTTCTGGCAAACACTCTTGAAAGATTTCCATACAGCCTTTTCAAAATTGTAGTCCAAGCAAAAGAGCGACTACTTTCAAGTCACCACAGTTATTCCATTTGTATTCTTCATATTTGAATTTTTTCAAGAACGTGTTTCATGCTCTCATAAGTTTCTTTGATATTGGCAGCATGAGCTAGTGGCACTGATGGAAACTTATTTCCTTTGTGGAGAAGCACAGCTTTCAAGCTAACTTTAGAATAATCAATACATAAACGTCAATCCTCTTTTTTAAACTCGTGACCAACTGCTTCCATGACAGAAAAAACATAATTGCAAATAACAAGTTAATCTTCAAGGGAAAAGAAGTCACTATGCCTATCTCTAAAAAAAAAACAAAGAAAAAACACTAGTTTCCTTATGGAGAAGATTTCAGCTTTTAAACCTGGAGGCTAAAAGTTCTGCTTGCGTTTTAGATAGGTTCAAGTCTCAAACGAGGAAATTGAGATCTCCTTGGGTAAGGAATGGTGGTTGTAACGAAGAGCAGGAAGCCTCAAAAGTTTGATCAAGCCTTATATCATCATCACCATGCGCTACATGATCTTTTTCTTGTTCATCATCACAAAGTATTACTTCTTCTGGAGGCGTTGGCACAGGCAATTCTTCACTATGCAGCACTGGCCTGATGGCAGATGGTAAATTTGGATGTCACAGTGTGCTTTGATTTAGAACTGATGCCTGAAATGTTTGTAAGACAAAAGTAACAATCTGTGTAGTGATCTTTTTGTTCTCGCAAAATCATTGGAAAAGCAAAATTCATGTGCTGAGAACCCGTTGACCAAGTTGTGAGAAGTCTGACACAGGTACGACAACAAAAAGGAGGGTCCCAACTTTTATCTTGGTCACCGACTTTGCATCCAAATTAAAGCTCATAACACTTCTTAATAAGTGTAGTAAAACCACGTTTACGATTTTTTAGTATCACCTCACCGCAAATGTAGTTATTATGAACATAAAATGTACAGTGCAACCAATTGCCTTCAGAAGTCACATATTTAGTGAAATGATGTCCACCTGTGTACAATCTAAGTGTCACATGATCTGTCATTACACCTTTTTTGAAAGGCCCCAGAAGCTGCAGAAGTACAAGTCAGGGTTAGGTTATAAAAAAATATCCAAATCTTTGGTGATCCCCAGGAGCACCGACAAATCTATCGTAACCAAATGGAAAGAACATGGCACAACAGCAAACCTGCTAAGAGACTGCCGCCCACCAAAACTCACAGACCGGGCAAGGAGGGCATTAATCAGAGAGGCAGCACAGAGAATTAAGGTAACCCTGAAGGAGCTGTAGAGTTCCACAGCAGAGACTGGAGTATCTGTACATAGGACGACAATAAGCCGTACACTCCATAGACTTGCGCTTTGGGCTTTATGGCAGAGTGGCCAGAAGAAAGCCATTACTTTCAGCAAAAAACAAAATGGCACGTTGTGAGTTTGCGAAAAGGCATGTGGGAGACTCCCAAAATGTACAGAGAAATGTGCTCTGATCTGATGAGACTAAAATTTTTCGGCCATCAACAAAAAAGCTATGTCTGGCGCAAAACCAACACATCACCCAAAGAACATGCTGTGGGGATGTTTTTCAGCAGCAGGGACTGGGAAACTGGTCAGAGTTGAGGGAAAGATGGATGATGATAAATACAGGGATATTCTTGAGAAAAATCTGTACCACTCTCTGCGTGATTTGAGGCTAGGACGGAGGTTCACCTTACAGCAGGACAATGACCCGAAACACTCCGCTAAAGCAACTCTTGAGTGGTTTCAGGTGAAACATGTAAATGTGTTGGAATGGCCTAGTCAAAGCCCAGACATCAATCCAATAGAAAATCTGTGGTCAGACTTAAAGATTGCTGTTCACAAGCGCAAACCACCTAACTTGAAGGAGCTGGAGCAGTTTTGCAAGGAGAAATGGGCAAAAATCCAAGTTGTAAGATGTGGCAAGCTCATAGAGACTTATCCAAAGCGACTTGGAGCTGTGATTGCTGCAAAAGGTGGCTCTACAAAGTATTGACTTTACAGGGGTGAATAGTTATGCACATTGACTTTTTCTGTTATTTTGTCCTATTTGTTGTTTGCTCCACAATAAAAAAAAAAAAAACATCTTCAAAGTTGTGGACATGTTCTATAAATTAAATGATGCAAATCCTCAAACAATCCATGTTAATTCCAGGTACTGAGGCAACAAAACACGAAAAATGCCAAGGAGGGGTTAAAACTTTTGCAAGGCACTGTACATAGAACTACACAAATAACAGATACTCACAGCAATAGATGTTTCAAGAACTAACTCTTTCCACCAACTGGCCAGGAGCGCTGACTCTTATAGTAAACAAGCAAACACGTGACTAATCATGCCTCAAGAGCATTTTTACATTGAGTAATCAGTAGAATTTACAACGATTAAAAATAATACTAGAATTTTACTGATGAAAAATTAACATATCTTAATGCTGTATGAATGGTTTATATAGCACAATGTATTATATTAAAGAGGACGTAACTTTAATACGATGGGTGATACAATTCTGAGACCATTTTCGAAATCAGTGGGATAAATTACATATAGCACAACCCTTATTTGCGGAGACAAAATCTTTGTTGACCAGTGTTATCGACATATAATATATAAATACATAAAATATACATTATTAAATATAACCAGCTAAGATTTAGAATGATCTTCTCCAAAAATCTAATAACTCATTAGAGTTACAATTAGATTTCTTAATAAATAAATGCAGATCTACCACCTGCGTATCGCTATTGAACAGTTTCTATTGTAATGCTTTCTTACAATGCTTGTTGGGTGACAGTGTGCCTTTAAATAATGTACGGTTACTTTCCTTAATTTGCATTAATTACTCACCTTCCCTGATATTTACAGGACTCTCCTCCTCCTGCACCTGCTGCTGATCTCTTATATTAAGATCTTCTTGTTCAACCTTGGAGACAACTGGAGGCTTCACATGTAAAGGTCCTACACAGATATAGATAAACTGCTTATAGACTTTCTCCGTTTTTTAATCAATATCAATCTAGTGTTTGTGTCATAAAAAATATTTAAATCATTTTGGTTGGAAGATGCACAAAGACTGAAAGTAATGGGTTGGAGTCAACAGATTTATCTGAATATTTATCAGATGGTAGCAGTAATAATATATACATTTAGACTATTAGACAAGTTTAATGTAAGGACATTGTCTAGTTATCAAGAGTACAATCTGAATGCTATCTCTTATCTTACCCACTGTTGATGTCAGAAGGACCTGTTAATATATAATTATCAGGACCGGGTCTATTACATTATTAACAATGGAAACAATTCTATCTTCACTGGTTCTGATCACGTGGAGCTTGAGAACATACCATTTACCAATAATGGGTTGACTGTTACAGAACTAATTCAATATAATTCACAGATAGCTTCTGGTTCAAGTTCACTGTGCATTAAATTACTATGGCCTGAAAACAGGACTAATAGTCACCTCTAAATACACCTGCAGATGAACAATATTAATACACTTCATTATCGTCAGGCAGAGAGCCTAATGGGTCCAAACAGACAACATGACCCCATTAGTCTATGTATTTGCCATACTCTGCTTCAGCCTAGAAAAATGCATTATAAAACTATTTATGTAAATGCAGGAAGCAATTAGCAATAATTACCAATGTTACTCCAGAGAAATAAGTAACAGGTGAGTGGAGCAGAGAGGCAGATCATTTTAATACAATTTGTGTTAGAAAGTATGTGTTAATAATTGTAATTACAACACATTTAGATTATCATCTGTAGCTCAGTGTATTTTACTTGTCTGAATGTAAATGGACTCATTGGGGCAGCTGTTCTTTCCCCTCATGTAAAGCTATTTGGTTGAGTGATGAAGGACATATACACCTCAATACAGACTGGAGAACGGGATATTTGTCCATAGGATTGAGATGTTTTACCTGAATCCAGACAGTTATTACTAAATGAATGTGTGCCCATGTGTATTGTCCTTCACACCTTCCAGATCTTACTGCTTGGTCTACTGCAGCTCCTCCAATGTTACACAATCAGATCCACATTTTGTACAGAATTAGAGAGTGTGGTATATAAATATAATGTGCTTTTCTTAAAAGCGACATAACACAATGGGCATATGCCAAAAAGGAACCATGTATAGAATGGTATTTTGGATTTAAAGAGCAAGATATTTTGTCTTCTCATTTGTATGTCTCACCCAGTGGCTCAGACTGTAGTACAATGACTGTAATTCTGGGAAACCTGTGCAAGAAATGTCTTAACTTATTTTTAGACTTGATGGGCTTAAAAATTTATTATTTGGCTTGGCGGGTATATAAGGTGACATGTAGGCATTCTGCAAACATATCAACCATTCGACTTTAAAAAGGTGATGATCATTGGCTTTCGGGCCAAGGGTGGCAGTATTTCTGAAACAGCGTTGTTTGGGAACTGATAGAGTGCTGCTGTGGTTAAAGTGTACCGTGACTGGACAAATGGCACCATTGTGAATAAATGGAATGGAAACTGAGGAGCACCACGTGCCATTGATGTCAGAGGTGAACATCGGCTGCGAAGATGTGTGAGAGCTAATCAGCATACTACAGTTGAGCAACTCACCATCCAAACAAACCAGGTGGCTACTAGGCCTATTTCTAAAATGACAGTACAGTGAACCCTGTTGCGTATGGGGCTCCGAAGCAAACAGGATCCTCCACCACGCACCCTTCAGAAGCTGTTGGTTGCACTGTAGTCTGCATGGCTCCAGATACAAATGCCAACCTTCCAGCATCTTATTGACTCACTACCACACCGTCTAGTTGCTGTCTGTGAGCTTATTCAGGATATTGGCTTGTGATTCTAATGTGACTCATATATATATATATATATATATATATATAAATAAATAAATATATATATATATATATATATATATATATATATATATATATGACTTTGACAGGGGGAAATAACATTTGAAGCCATGGGAATGCTGTTTGACACACAATGTAAACCTTTTTGTAATGTGACGGCATTCAGTGCTCATTGCGAGCCTCTTGTCTCGTCTACTTTTGCTACTCTGAGCACCTTTCTCACTCATCAGAAAGAGAGATATATATTCATCTATACTTACTTAATCAATAATGAATTAATTATTTCTGGAATAAATTTATATTCTTTACCTATTTGTAATTAATATATTCAGCAATTAGTAGTCTCAAGAGCTAACAATCTGTTTATATTTTCCGGCACCATACAATGTACAGTGAGTGTTGGTGCTCTGATTATAAAGTGTAATGAATATCCTAATTGTACATTCTAAATGGTTTCTGTAGTTGTGTAAATTGGTAATGTTATTAATGTTTTACGCGTCTCGCATGTATTTTCCGTATTTTGTAATAGTGTATTTTGTATTTCGTTCGTTGCTGTGTGAAAGTTTGGCAGTGTTTTGCGTGGTCCGGGGACTTGTAGCCTTGTTAAAAAAATTTCATGTGGTGAACGTCGTCAAAATCGCATTTATATTGCGTTGCACCTCACTCCCAGACGTCCTGGCTGTTCCCCCGCGCTGTGGGTGATGTTTTTGTTGTATTTATTTTTATTTTTTGTGTGTTTTTATTGTTTTTAGTTGTTTGTGGTTCGGCCGTTAACCACGTATTTTTCCTTAGTCCCGCGTCTCGTAACGCGCCATGGTAAAGCGCTACGCGTTTGGCAGTGTTTTGCGCGGTCTGGGGGCGTGTTGCCTAGTTTTTGTTTTTTGGGGCGGCCATTTTTTTCTCGCTTAGCCAATTTTTGTGTGGTGAAGTTGTAGTCTTTTTTTTTTTTAAGTCCCGCATTCGTCAACTACTTTCAGCCTAAGGCAAAGCTGCATTTTGTATTGTTTGTCAGCTAAGTCCTGCGTGTTTCATTCCCTCCACTGCTCGCTTCGCTTTGCGAGGATCGCAGGCAATGAGCGCCTTTGGCGCTCATCGCCTAAGTGCTCCGAGTTTAACGGCTCGCCTCGCTATGACGTCTCATAGTTAGACAATTATAATATGTGATATATAATTCTACAATAACATTATTATCTCTATTAGAGATACACTAATGAATGAGTGGCAAGGTCAGGACTCACCTAACAGCCACCTTCCGAGTTGTGTAATGAGCCAGGTCTAAGGTGGGTGTAGATGTATTTACAACTGTCATCTTATTTCTTAGGCTTTATATTGTGTACTCATAACCAATCAGTTAAAAATAACTAGCCTCTTAAACTACAGCACAGGTCAAACCCATATCCGATTACCGTTCAGAATTATCTTAGATATGGGAGCTTGAGGTTAGAATACAGTGACCTTGATCCATAACGTATGCAGATACTTAGTAAAGATGATATTGACCACAAATTTTTAAAACAGTGATATGAGATATATTGACAATTAGAACTGAGGGATCAAGATGCTTAACAGCACTTTATTTGTTTCATGTTCCTAATTCAATGAGAATGTTACATGTGACTTACAAGTTTAGCAATTTTGCACTACGATTAGCCTTATCTACCTATACCATTTATAAGCATTGTCTTATTTTTCTTTTATATGGCGCCAAATTATTTCTGAATGAAAAGTTATTTTACTGGATCTTCACTTCCCTAGTCTAAGAGTGCACGATAAAAATGATTCACTATTCTTTCCTACTGTCATATATGTCTACATTTAATCCAGTTAGTACGGTGCCATAATTGTACCTAAGACTACAGAAAGGTAATGCAGAGGTTGCCTAATCCCTATTATAAGTTCTTATGGTAAGTCAGAAACTAGATCTATATACAAATAGTCAATCTATAACATAATTTCCAGATTGTCTGTCAAGCTGGGCAGGGCCATGACACTATCGAGGGACGGGGTCAAGACATCATTGAGAGGTGGGGCCTGAGAGCCAGAAAAAAAGCCGCCATTACACACCTCTGAGAGGGAGAGAGAGACAGCACACAGAGACAGAAAGGAGAGAGACAGAAAGAGAGAGAGAGAGAGACACACACAGCAAAGGGTGAGTGATAACATGCAAGCAACAGACAGTATAGAGAGACACAGACAACAAATGGAGAGAACATGCTACACAATACAGCAAATCTGCCGTGATTACAAATCTCATATCGAGAGACACAGCACAGAGAGACAGCATACAAAAAGACAGCACAGAGAAAGAGAGACAGGAAGCACAGTGTGAGAGAGAAACAGCAAAAAATGAGAGAATGCGCCACAGCACACAGCAAGCAGAATAAGAGCCACCATTAAAAACCTCAGATAGAGAGAGACAGCAAAAGAGAAAGAAAGCACGGACAATTAAAGATAACATTTTATGATGGTTACTAGTATAATATAATAATATGACTTGCCCTCCTCCTCACTCTCTCCCTTCCCAACTGTTATAATTAGTCTAGTAAAAAACAATATGGGGCAAATGACAGTATTAAATTACTTTTGCCATTTTCACATTTATCACTTACCTTCACATGGATTGGAATGCATTACAATATGCTGAATATCACCGTCTTCTTCTCTTTCCTCTTTAACTGTTTCAAAACATAGATTAAAATCAGTGGGTCCGGTTTGTCCAACAGAGAATTAATTGAAGAGCAGGAACACAAAAATATCACATTACAAAAAACATGGTATATCCAATTGCCCCATTACATGTTTATAAAACCAGATTCAGAGACCAGAAATAAATAACGTTTCTTGTAGTAATATAATTATCTCTTCAGGCAGAATTTTCTAAACTGGGGTCTGTGTAATCCTAGGATCATATTAGAATCAGGCTAGGATCATGGAATCTGACATGTCCTAAACTACAAGACATTTAAAAGGAAAAAGGGAACTGGCACCCAATTACATTTTTTATTTCTAAATCTGTATTTTACCATAAGCCAGAGATACTGAATCTGACAAAGAAGTAAAAAAAACTTCCACCAAAAGAAGTAGATTCTCCAGGATTTAGATAGACAATCACATGTAACTATATCAAATTCAGATTACATATAGTAAAATGTAGTTTTAAACACAATTACAACATAAGCAGGTGTGGAAGACAGGAATATAAAGTATTTTGGAGAAATCTTATTGTATCATGTAGGTTTCCAGTTTTCATGTAACAAAACACAAGGTGTCCCTTATGGCCACCACCAAGTAATTGTGTTACACTTATAATATCTATCACAGTCTTGTATATATAATGCATCACTCACCTTCACTGATATTTACAGGAATTTCCTCCTCTTTGATCTCCCGGGGACTCCTCATATTTGTCTCTTCTTCTTGATCGGACTCTGAGAGAACTAATAGTGTCACTTTGTCACTGTCTGTACAAATAAACATAAGACGGTCACACGCTGGGATTTGTTACATGTCTTTATGGTCTGTACAAATAAACATGAGATGGTCACACGCTGGGGTTTGTTACATGTCTTTATGGTCTGTACAAATAAACATGAGATGGTCACACGCTGGGGTTTGTTACATGTCTTTATGGTCTGTACAAATAAACATGAGATGGTCACACGCTGGGATTTGTTACATGTCTTTATGGTCAGTACAAATAAACATGAGATGGTCACACACTGGGATTTGTTACATGTCTTTATGGTCAGTACAGAACAACGGTCAGATATTGTGGGACATTCAGAGTTGACAAATCTCACATTATCATACAAACAACAGAGACTACAAAATAACCAGATAAATATGATATATTAATACCAAACTATAAAATAATAAGTGCTATCAAAAATATATGAATTTCAATAAAAGTTTAAAAGTTCAGAGATAAGGCTCCTCTCACCACATTATATAATTATATACAAATATGCCCTAAATGTAGACACATACACACGCCTCCGCTCATACTCAGAGATAGATAGACAGACAGACACACGGATAGATAGATAGATAGATAGATAGATAGATAGGATAGACAGACAGTGCATATGTGTGTAGCTCTTTTGTCATTTGAAACATTGTGAGGTGTAAAGTTAATAAAAAATAACCAATATTAATGCATTATGAGCTTTATATATATATATATATATATATATATATATATATATATATATATATATATATATATATATATATATATATATATATATATATATCATTAACACAAACATAAGATATTTTATTACTTTTATCTAAGTTATTAGAACCCTCCTTGATAGTATAGGATTGTATTCCTTTTTTATATCCTGAGATGATAAAGGGGTGCAACTGAGGGTGTTAGTGATGTACCCAAACACACATAATCTACTTTTCATCACTCTATATATATATATATATATATATATATATATATATATATACATATACACATACACTATACATTTATATATACAGCTGCTCCTGCTCACATTTATATATATATAATATATATATATATATATATATATATATATATATATATATATATATGTGCGTGTGTACTTACTCCTACACTTATATGTGTCCTATTTTCTCTTCGCACACACTCCCATCTGTATTACATCTGTATAACATGATTCCTCCTCCTATAATATTATTTTTCGCCTTTGATTTTATGCCACTGAAACCTGATAACTAATTACAGAACAGAATGCCGCCATTAATTCTCTCCTGATATCATTAAATGGAACTTTAATCTCTTTATTTACCTTTTGATACAGACAGAGATCAGCTCCCGGCCGCCATCTTGGACAAAGACAGGAAATGAATGATCCAGGAGTGCAATTCCCAGAACTCCCTGCATTCAAGGAACAGTAGAGAGCGGGTCCTTGGGTATAATCCGGTTACCATGGTGACGCTTTGTATCTCATTGCAGAAGCAGCTGTAACAATGGGACTGAGTGGGTAATAATCTAGAGCTCTGCCTGGCAACTAGTGATGTGTAGTTAGTCAGGACACTTAGGATGTTATTCCTGCCTTGTAATGTGAGTCCTGCATTATATCCACTGTCTGAGACATATCTGCGGATTTGCCTAAAATAAACATGGGATCCAAGAGACACAAAGAGAAGGGACTGAAGCTGTGAGATTATACTGGGAGGAATCTATCTATCTATCTATCTATCTATCTATCTATCTATCTATCGGTGTGTGTGTCTTTACATTTAGTTTATATCAACTATATTCATACAAGCGACTTGCCTGTCAAAAATGACAGGGCAATACATTTTGAAGCCATGGGAATGCTGTTTGAGACATAATTGAAACCGTTTTGTACTGTGAGGACCTTCGGTGCTCATTGCAAGCCTCTCCTGTCGTGTACTTTTGGTCCTCTGAGAGAGATGTATATTTCTATTTATATGTAGTTAAGTAATAATTAATGATTTATTCAATTAATTAATTAAGTAAGAATTAATTATTTATCCAATAAATTAATACACTTTAATTATTTATAATTGATATATGCAGCGAGCAATAGACTGAAGAGCTAACAATCTGTATTTTGCGTCTGCATAGAATATACATTGTGAGTGTTGGTGCCCTGCTTATAAAGAGTAATGAGTGTTTAAACTGTGCATTCTAAATAGGCTGCATGCGCAAGGTAAAGGCGTTGGTTTATTGGGTAAAGCGGCAGTGTATAGTCGTAATGTTATTAATGTGTAATGTGTCTCGTGAGAAAGAGACACAGGGGAGAGGGAGAAAGAGTCACAGGGAAGGGGAGAGGAAGACTCAGGGGAGAGGAAGACATAGGGAAGAGGGGGAGGATGACACAGGGGAGGGGAGAGGGGGAAGACACAGGGGAGGGGAGAGGGGGGAAGAGACACAGAGGTGAGACGTGGGAGGCAGAGACAGGAAAGAGGGGGGGAAGAGACACAGAGGAGAGTGAGAAAGAGACACAGGGGAGAGGGAGACACAGGGTAGGGGAGAGGGAGAAAGAAACACAGGAGGGGGGAGGCACAGGGGAGGAGTTGGGAATGGGGGGAGAGATACAAGGGAGGGAGGAGGTAAAGAAAAATTTAAAATTATACTGTCATTTTTGATGGCCATATTACTAGTTTCTATATAATAATTATATATTGTGGTGAGAGGAGGCTTATCTCAAAGCTCTCATTGAAAATTCATGGGAGGCAGAGACAGGGAAGAGGGGGGAAGAAACACAGAGGAGAGGGAGAAAGAGACACAGGGGAGAGGGAGACACAGGGTAGAGGAGAGGGAGAAATAGACACGTGGGGGAAGAGGCACAGGGGAGGGGTTGGGAATAAGGGGGAGAGATACAAGGGAGGGAGGAGGTAAAGAAAAATAAAAAATTATACCCTCATTTTTGTTGGCCAATTTACTAGTTTCTATATAATAATTATATATTGTGGTGAGAGGAGGCTTATCTCAAAGCTTTGCGTGTTTAGGGGTCGTGTAACCTCGTTTTTGTTTCTTTGCCAACGTTTTTATCTCTCCCTTAGGGGATTTTTGAGTGGCTAAACTCTGGAAATTGGACTTAAATTGACGTGTAAGATGACTTGCAGATGTCCTGGGTGTCCCCCCTTGCTGTGTGTGATGTTTTTATTTTATTTTTGTTTGTATTTTGTGGGGTTTTCGTGGTTTTTGGTGTGTGCGGTTTGGCCGTTAAGTTGGAGACACACAGGGGAGATGGGGAAGAGACACAGGGGAGGAAAGAGGTGGAAGAGACACAGGGGAGGGGAGAGAGGAAAGAGACACAGGGAAGAGGAGAGGAAGACTCAGGGGAGAGGAAGACACAGGCGAGAGGGGGAGGATGACAAAGGGGAGGGGAGAGGGGGAAGACACAGGGGAGGGGAGAGGGTGGAAGAGACACAGAGGGGAGAGGTGGAAGGCAGAGACAGGGGAGAGGGGGAAGAGACACAGGGGGGAGAGAGAAAGAGACACAGGGGAGAGGGAGAAAGAGTCACAGGGAAGGGGAGAGGAAGACTCAGGGGAGAGGAAGACACAGGGGAGAGGGGGAGGATGAAACAGGGAAGGGGAGAGGGGGAAGACACGGGAGGGGAGTGGTGTGAGGCAGAGACAGGGAAGAGACACAGAGGAGAGGGAGAAAGACACACAGTGGAGAGGGAGACACAGGGTAGGGGAGAGGGAGAAAGAAAATGTATATATTTTAGATAGCTTGAGTCACAGGGAAGGGGAGAGGTGGGAGGAAGAGACACAGGGGCGAGGGGGGAAGACACACAGGGGAGATGGGGAAAGAGATACAGGGGAGGGGAGAGGGGAAAGAGACACAGGAGAGAGGAGGGAGACTCAGGGGAAAGGGGGAGGAGGACACGGGGAGGAAGACACAGGGAGGGGGAGGAAGATACAGGGGAGGGGAGAGGGGGAAGACACAGGGGAGGGGAGAGGGGGGAAGATACACAGAGTGAACAGGTGGGGGGCAGAGACATGTGAGAGGGGTGAGAGACAAAGTAGAGAGGGGGAGAAGAGACATAGGGAAGGGGAGGAAGAGACACAAGATGGTGGAGAGACACAGGGAAGGGGAGAGGTGGGGGGAAAGAGACAGGGGAGGGGAGAGAGGGGAAGAGACACAGAGAGCAGAGGTGGGGGGCAGAGACACAGGGGAGAGGGGAGAAGAGACATGGGGGAGGGGAGGAAGAGACACAAGGGAGGGGAGAGGGGGAAGAGACACAAGGAAGGGGAGAGGTGGGGGGAAAGAGACGGGAGGGGAGAGGGGGAAGAGACACAGAGAGCAGAGGTGGGGGGCAGAGACACAGGGGAGAGGGGAGAAGAGACATGGGGGAGGGGAGGAAGAGACACAAGGGAGGGGAGAGGAGGAAGAGACACAGGGAAGGGGAGAGGTGGGGGAAGAGACACATGGGAGAGGGTGGAGACACACAGGGGATATGGGGGAAGAGACACAGGGGAGGGGAGAGGGGAAAGAGACACAGGGAAGGGGAGAGGAAGACTTGAGGGAGAGGAAGACACAGGGGAGAGGGGGAGGATTACACAGGGGAGGGGAGAGGGGGAAGACACAGGGGAGGGGAGAGGTGGGGAAGAGACAAAGAGGGGAGAGGTGTAAGGCAGAGACAGGGGAGAGGGAGAGAAGAGACATATGGAAGGGTGTGGAAGAGACACTTGGGAGAGGGAGAAAGAGACACAGGGAAGGGGAAAGGGAGAAAGAAACACAGGGAAGGGGGGAGAGACACAGGGGAGGGGGAGGGAATGGGGATAGAGATACAAGGGAGGGAGGAGGGAAAGAAAAATTAAAAGTTATACTGTTTCTATATAATAATTATATACTGTGGTGAGAGGAGGCTTATCTCAAAGCTCTCATTGAAAATTCATATATTTTAGATAACTTGTTTACATTATATATATATATATATATATATATATATATATATATATATACTAGCGAATTGCCCGTCAAAAAAATTACGGCAATAGAATTGTAAGTCAAGGAATGTTGTTTGGCAGACAAATTAAGTGTTTTGGTTGTGTGAGTACTTTGGCACTCATCGTGTGGCTGGCAATGAGCGCCTTTGCGATCGTGTGTTTTTTTAAGTTTTGTATATATGTATTTTTTTATGATAATTAATTAATTAAATCATAAATTAATATATTTTACCTACTTGTAATGAATATATGCAGCAAGCAATGTGCTGAAGAGCTAACAATCTGTTTTGATATTCCTGCAGCATACAATGTAGATTTGCATTGTTGGTGACCTGAGGTGTGTCAGCAATGTGTGAAGTGTGTAGTTTAAATAGGCTCTGTGCCCGAGGTGAAACCGTTTGTGTAGCTGCTTAGTTGCGCATTTTGTAATGTGAATGTTAGTATGTGCAAGTTAGTGGTGTAAAATGTGTATGTGTTAGGCGGGTCTGGATGATTTAGCATCCTTCGTAATGCTGCATTTTATAGGTTGTACAGTCCTGTATAAAAGTTGTATGTGTGTGGCGGAGTTTTGCGTGTCTAAGGGTCGTGTAGCCTTGTTTTCGTTTTTTGTGCAGCCATTTTTGTAAGATGACTTGCAGACGTCCTGGGTGTCCCCCCTTGCTGTGTGTGATGTTTTTATTTTATTTTTGTTTGTATTTAGTGTGGTTTTCGGTGTGCGCAGTTCGGCCGTTAAGTTCGTATATTTTGCGGGTCGTATTTTTTTTAATGAAACTCGCAGTTTCCTGTTGTAAGTGTTACGAGCCATATTTTTTTTCTGCAATTTTTTCAAAGTGCTACGGGTCTTGCAGTGTGAATTGTGTATTTGAGTTTTGTGTTCATGTGTAGTCCCGCGGGTCATAGGTATGATGGTAAAGTGCTGCAGGGTCATAGGGATGAACACCTACGGCGCTCATCTCCACCAGGGCAGGGAGCGCCTTTGGCTCTCCCTGCCTAAGTGCTACGGGGTCGTAGAGATGAGCGCCAAAGGCTCTCCTTGTCTGGCCACAGTTTCCCTGTTGCAACACCAAAGGATTTTGGCAAGCCTGGTTGCTGACAACTATATATGTGATCACATATCATAGTTTTCAAACTGCGATTCGTCTTCAGAGACACAGGGGTGGTAGAGGAGGGGGGAGACACAGAGGAGGGGGAGAGACGGAGGGGGGAGAGACACAGGGGAGGGAGAGGAAGGGGGAGAGACACAGGAGTGAGAGGAGGGGGAAGAGATACAGGGGAGGGAGAGGAGGGAAAAGAGACACAGGGGAGGGGGGAAAGACATAGGGGAGGGCATTGGGGGGGAGAGATACAGGGGAGGGGTGGAAAGAGACACATGGGGAAGAGATACAGGGGAGGGAAGGGGGGAACAGACACAAAGGAGGGGGAGCGCCTCCCGTCAAGTAGAGGGTGGGAGAGGTAGAGGGGGGCGCTCATTGCGAGGCCTGTGATGAGCGCCGAAGGCGTTCATCGCCAGGCCAGTAAAGTAGAGGGGGATAGAATCCCATTGTGTGGCAAACAGCATTGCCAGGTTTCAAATTTTATTGCCGTCATTTTGACGGGCAAGTCGCTAGTATATATATATATATATATATATATATAAATAAACACACACACAAGTTAGATTTGTATAATTTGTTTGATTTTCATTTAGCTCATTACTTATGAAAGTATATATATTCCAGGAGAAATAATGAAAAAAAAAGAATTTTATTATTAAATATAAAACATAAACTACACTGCTAATAAAAATCACTAGTCAACTAAATAAAATGTAGTTGTTATAGCTGTGGGGTCAGAACCAGTCTGAAAAAACAAATTACTGCCAAATACAGAAGGGGTAGGGAAAACAAAAAAAGGTTTTAATATCCAAAAATATGTTTACACAAAAACAAACAGACATATCCTATGTCCCATGAAGGGATCCTCCTTACTGGAAGGCCCAACAAGCTGACTAGAATACCCACTACAGGGAGTGCAGAATTATTAGGCAAATGAGTATTTTGACCACATCATCCTCTTTATGCATGTTGTCTTACTCCAAGCTGTATAGGCTCGAAAGCCTACTACCAATTGAGCATATTAGGTGATGTGCATCTCTGTAATGAGAAGGGGTGTGGTCTAATGACATCAACACCCTATATCAGGTGTGCATAATTATTAGGCAACTTCTTTTCCTTTGGCAAAATGGGTCAAAAGAAGGACTTGACAGGCTCAGAAAAGTAAAAAATAGTGAGATATCTTGCAAAGGGATGCAGCACTCTTAAAATTGCAAAGCTTCTGAAGCGTGATCATCGAAAAATCAAGCGTTTCATTCAAAATAGTCAACAGGGTCGCAAGAAGCGTGTGGAAAAACCAAGGCTCAAAATAACTGCCCATGAACTGAGAAAAGTCCAGCGTGCAGCTGCCACGATGCCACTTGCCACCAGTTTGGCCATATTTCAGAGCTGCAACATCACTGGAGTGCCCAAAAGCACAAGGTGTGCAATACTCAGAGACATGGCCAAGGTAAGAAAGGCTGAAAGACGACCACCACTGAACAAGACACACAAGCTGAAACGTCAAGACTGGGCCAAGAAATATCTCAAGACTGATTTTTCTAAGGTTTTATGGACTGATGAAATGAGAGTGAGTCTTGATGGGCCAGATGGATGGGCCCGTGGCTGGATTGGTAAAGGGCAGAGAGCTCCAGTCCGACTCAGACGCCAGCAAGGTGGAGGTGGAGTACTGGTTTGGGCTGGTATCATCAAAGATGAGCTTGTGGGGCCTTTTCGGGTTGAGGATGGAGTCAAGCTCAACTCCCAGTCCTACTGCCAGTTCCTGGAAGACACCTTCTTCAAGCAGTGGTACAGGAAGAAGTCTGCATCCTTCAAGAAAAACATGATTTTCATGCAGGTCAATGCTCCATCACATGCGTCCAAGTACTCCACAGCGTGGCTAGCAAGAAAGGGTATAAAAGAAGAAAATCTAATGACATGGCCTCCTTGTTCACCTGATCTGAACCCCATTGAGAACCTGTGGTCCATCATCAAATGTGAGATTTACAAGGAGGGAAAACAGTACACCTCTCTGAACAGTGTCTGGGAGGCTGTGGATGCTGCTGCACGCAATGTTGATGGTGAACAGATCAAAACACTGACAGAATCCATGGATGGCAGGCTTTTGAGTGTCCTTGCAAAGAAAGGTGGCTATATTGATCACTGATTTGTTTTTGTTTTGTTTTTGAATGTCAGAAATGTATATTTGTGAATGCTGAGATGTTATATTGGTTTCACTGGTAAAAATAAATAATTGAAATGGGTATATATTTGTTTTTTGTTAAGTTGCCTAATAATTATGCACAGTAATAGTCACCTGCACACACAGATATCCCCCTAAAATAGCTAAAACTAAAAACAAACTAAAAACTACTTCCAAAAATATTCAGCTTTGATATTAATGAGTTTTTTGGGTTCATTGAGAACATGGTTGTTGTTCAATAATAAAATTAATCCACAAAAATACAACTTGCCTAATAATTCTGCACTCCCTGTATTAATAGCACAGACCCTACCAAAAAGCTTGGACAACAAATTGATTTAAAAGGTCAATATTAGCCAAAGCAGCCAAAATATCACTTTAAAACAGGTTACTTATAAAAACAAGAACTGTCTAATAGCAACACATGGCCAACAATATAACAAATAGAAATATGCTCAATTAAAGAACACAATTTCCATATTTTGCGAGATTATTCAAATATCCTGAATACTGTGAGTGACTGTTATTGACACATCCCATCAGGTGCTGAATGGGCAATAAAGTACAAGCTTCCTCTAAATACTGTACTGTTACTGTACTGTAATATTTGTACTGCAATAATAAAGTCCATTCCTTACTCTTACTTTATTATGGTTTCATTTCAAGTGGCTATAACAGAACTGAATAGAGATCATTCTATTCCTACAAGGTGTCAAATCTAGTTGGGAACAAAGAAAAATGTCTACTGCTATCAAATAAATATGAAATAACAGTTAAAAATGAAAGGTAGTATTTATTTATTTATTTACTTTAAACTGTGTTAAAAACATGTTGCACATTATCAAGCCAAGCTCTTCATAAGAGCCTACCATAAATATGACCCTTTGCTAATTTCATCTATTTGTTTATCAATCATTTGATTATAATAAACATAATTAACATATTGACTAATACAATATTAATTTATAAATAGAATAGACTAATCATTAACTTCAGCATAAATAAAATAAAAATAATAAAACATTTCAGGCCCCTCACCCTCTGAATATTGTGCAATTATTTAATTAAGAGGGTGATTAGCTGTATCTGTGTATTAGATCCTATCACAATGTCACAGACTGCAGGAAATAAACTAAAATATCTACACAAATGTAATATTTTTCTACTTACAAATAACACAAATAGTTTGGCTGTGTTACAGTAGACTAAAAGCTCAATAAAACTTCACTTAATTTTGAAACCAATGTGTTTTTTGTTTATCATTTGGTCAATGTGGTATTTTCTAATATATGAGGTAAAACTGTCACTTTTTCCCGTCTTTGCTGCAGAGTGCACTGATTGGCCATAGACACTATCATTCTTTACACTCATCCAATCAGAATTGTTTGTTTTTATTCCTGCCCTTTGCTTTGCATTAGCGATTTAGAATTAACAGGTTTAAAACAGCAGTGAGTATTATCCCGCCTCTGAGGAAAAGCTGCATTCTGGTTGGCTGTGAGACAGGGAATCAGAGTAAGACACCTCATTCAATTGCAAAGCAGTAGTCTGCGGGCTTGAGATTTGCTACAATTACAGAGCAATTAAATTGATCAAGGCTGCAAGTTACAGTCCAAAGCCTCAAGACCGTAAAACCTTCCTGCGCTCGCAAGCTGTCAGTAGGCTGGATTAGATGCGTTCCGCAGACACAATCCAATCCCGTAGTAATTATGCAGTGCGACACAGGCCTCTCAGCCAATAAAAAGCAGGCTAACCGAAGATGATCGATAGAGATTATAAAGTTGGTTTCCACCATACCACAACACCAAGTGGTGACTTAATATGAGTGGGAGAAGGTGGCCAAGAACCTTCTGAGCCAGTTGCACACCGCCAGAGCTTCATGCTTGGTGGCCCAGCAGGATCCAGCCTCCATGTCAGGTGAATATCACATACACCAATATGCCACCACATGTACATCACACACACTACACATGTACATGATGACTGTCATGAAACAGCCAGTGGCCATCTTGGATTTGGGCCCGAAGTATATTGGCAGCAGCAGCCATTTTGTGACTGGCAGCATTAGCCACACCCAGTGGCCATATTGTGTATGGGAATGACAGTTCATGGCTCAGTCGGCATCCGTATTGGGACTGGCAGTATTGGTCACACCCAGGGGCCATCTTGGACTGGAACTGTTATCTGCCACATGTTATTGAACATAAGGTTTTGGGCTCCCAGAGCCGCTGTTATAATGTTATATATTCAGGGCAGAGTCCCACTGTTATTGTTATGCATTCAGAGAAGAGGCAGTTTACTGCCTCAACTCATAACATGTGGGAAAGGGGGTTATAAAATGTTGTAGTGGTATTATCTGTAAATACATTGTATTGTAATGTGGGAGCCATGTTGTGTGCAGTCATCCATATTGGGTCTGATACAGATAGTAACCTGAGTAGATCACCCATCTGCCTTCCAGCTATCACCTAAAGTAAACACTTGAAGTGATAGCAAGGCCAGAACAAAGGGGTCTGTACAGACATCAAGGCACCTTAACCCCATGGGGTATTCAACCCAATATCAGGGTCATAGTACAGGAGCAAATAGATGTTTCTCCCTTGAGAGCCAGAGACCAAGTGAATTAGGTAGCCACACCTAGTGGGCGGCCCATGGGAGGGGTCTGGAAGTTCCCAGAGCTTACCTCTAGTCCATTGGCCAGAGGTAATCAAGTTACTCTGGAGACTACCCCATTGGCCAAGAGGAAGATGAGGGTTGGACAAGGGGGTAGCCACTCCCTGTACTGTTTTTTTGAGTTGTTTAAATACTTGTGTAAAAATAAAGAAGTTGTTCTTAATTTTCATACTTTGACTAAGCATGTATTATTGACCCAGAGGCATATGCTTGTAGAGGAGCTCGTTCTGACTCCCTACCAAGGTGCCCCCAGGTACACTACCACAGCAAGCTGGGACTTATGCCTTTGTACCGACAAAGACTATCCATAGGTCAAGAGTCACCCAAACTTAGGTCTAAACCTACTGGGAATAAGAGTACTAGGATACTCTAGATCCCATCATCATAGTAGGTTGTGACAATGACCAACAAGGACACTGACATGTCAGCTCTTTGGAATTAACAAGGGATAGATGGATGCATCATTAAATCCATAAAGCTGACAAATCACTGTCATTCGAGGGCACAACAACAGTAATTAACCAATAGAGAGTCTATGTATGGGTGTGCCCACTGCAGCGTATGCAGTTACAGACCGCATCCAGAATAAAGATAGCGTTATGAGCCAAGAACAATCAAGATCAAGAACCAAAGAATAGATCACATCTAGCAAATGATAGCTACTCATATTTGCAATTCAGAGAATTATCCAGGTCCAACGCTAGATATCAGGTACTTATCAATGAACATATAACAATGTATTGTACATCCTACTTAACACATATACCTTTCTTTTCTATTTTTCAGCTTCCAGGAGGTCTGGGTCCAGTGGTGGTCCAGTGGGGTCACCAGCAGGGCCATTGGTGGCACCGGTGGTATTTGACCCCGCTGACCCCCTTCTCCATAGACTAAGCTTATCACGAGGGCCCTACTTCTGCAGGAATGAGCAGGGCTTGCCCCCACCTCCTCCTCCCCTCCCAGCAGTGCTTCAAAATGGCCACCAAAACCACCAGACCCACCATCACGGAGTGAGGCTCCAGCCGGGAGACAACACCTCCCCACTTGGCCACCACCACCACCTCCCCACCCAGCAATGCCCACCACCACCACCAAGCCAGGCTACTCAGGTGGAGATGCTGGCCTTCATGCATTAGCAACTTAATTGTCTGCAGGGGATCCAAGCCAGCATCTCCGCCAATCACACGGAGGTCATGGGCAGCATGGCCAGGCGCAATAGGGAATAGAGGAGGCACTATCTGATGACAGAGTCTTACCTTGCTGGGCTGCTCAGGATGGGGGCGGACCAGAGCACAATCCAGCAAGTCACCGCAGATGTGCACACCCGCAGCTGCTTCTCTTCTCTCTCCCCCCCACCAACAGGAATACGGCCCAGTGGGAATTGGGGCCCAGATGCAAGGAGGAGAAGGATGTAGGGACTGCTCATATTTTTTGTGCCTACTCAACAGCACTTCTCAGTGATCATCTATTGGTCCAAATGATAATGTAATCTAGCCTGGCTATAGAGTATAGGACCATGGCCTATTTGATGGTGATATTTTGTATGCAGATGGCTACTTCCCATCACATGGTCCATGATCCTCTTCTCTGTGGACTCGTAGGGTTCTGTATAATATTTCACCAATTGATGGTCACTGAGGAATGCTGCTGCGAAGAGATGCTGCTGTCCCTATCTTTTTTTAGGGTCATATTTAGCAGATGTTTTTTCTTTTGTTTTGTTTTAGGCACAATTCAGGTCCATGAAGGCATCTTTTGCATCTGCAAGCATTGTCAAAGAAATTAAGTAATTGTAAGACATTCCTTCAATGACAGTCCCCTCTTAACATGTAGCTCCCACAATATTAACGCTATCATATATCCAGATATCTAAGACATAATTGTTGTTAGCTTAAATATAGACTAATATCACTATGGCAGAAGACTTGCAAAGTCTCACAATGACATGCTAATGAAAGCCAGCATTAATATATTCACTAGTGAAGCATGTGATCCTGTCCTCAATATCAGTATGATAACAAATCCTTGTATTGGATGTAATTAACAGTGATTCTAGCTGCTGACCTTTGTGTCTTCTACGTATTAATGGGTATTTACCTCTATTGATGATATCATTAGTATCCTTTAAGATGTGCAAACACCTGTATAGCCGATGGATGTGAGATCAATATTGATTAACAATATCATATGGAGAAGGTGATAGTACACCTGGACCACTGATGCTGGTCAAAGCTAAGCATTTATTATGAGATGACATATCATTATTAATGGCCATGAAAAGTCAGATATCCTGAGACCTAGCTAATACTTAGTAATGCTTGCAGATGGGAACCAGGTGAGTTAGTATATTGTTACAGTTACAGTAATTAACACTGTACTGTACATGCACGTTTTTTGTGTTATTTTTTATCCTCCACCTTTTTGTTTTGACCAGCTTTTTTCATGTTTTTGTGATGGGAACACTCTGTATGTGTGAAACTGGTATGGATGAGATATTCATATTATTATTTAAGCAAATGCTGACTAAAAGTAAGTGCTATGCACATTACTGGTTACTTCGATTAAATGGAGTGATTTCTGATAAAAAAAAAATTCATCAGATTCCGGCTGCAGTGTAGTTACCACATGTGACCCTGGTAGGTGCTATGCATCATGCTTATTCTAGACTATGACATTGCCCCCTTTTTCCCCAAAAGTCTCTTGCCCTTCCGGGATCCACCCACACCACACCCATGGCATTAATACACAGTCTTGTACATTTCTAATTGTACTCTGTGTGGGATTCACTCACAACAAACCTGCCAATTTGAGTGGCATTCTGTTGTCTGAATGAGCATCTCTATTATCTCCTGTAGATTATGCATAACTGAAGATTAATGTAAGCTCATTAACAGTTATGTTCCAAGGCTAGAGTTACTCTTCCCCATATGTACAGGGAGGATCACATGAGCACCGAAGAAGAGATCTGGAAGAAGTATGATGCAGCCTTCACAATAGTCCAAGTAGAGGAGAGAATAGCATGTCTAAAGCAATAGGTACATATAAATCTGTGTAGAGTATGTGAGCATCAGGTGACATATCTCACATGACATCTGCACTGTAATCTGCCATTGAAGCTTTACACATATTAGCTCATCAGTATTAGGAATCAGATATCACACCCGATGCAACGCATGATTGACTATGGCATATGAACATACATGATGCAATGTGACAATAGCATGGTCATGGAATATGGGAATGCTCATAACCATTCCTTGTTCTGACTGCGAGGAATGGGACTCATCTTCGCGATCTGTAACAAACATACAAGGAACATGTCAATATGAACATTACACATGCTACATAAGCACCTACTTCATAACATACCAATATATGCTGGTCATTTCATACATATGTCTTCACTGTTCTTTCCATACATATGACACAAGCTTCTCATCTGACAGATGATAAGGAAGGATATATCTGATTACTAATGGTGAATATCACACCTATTACACATTAATGCATCATTGGAGAGCCACATGTGCTGTTTTACCTTGGACCCGAAATTATCCACGAGGTGATTTGTTCCACCAGGACACATGCTCTGTGGATCCTCATTATTTCTGCATACATTAATGGAGTGATTGATGTGGTATATTATCCTGCAAATACTTACTATGTAGTTCACATTGATGTAGCAGTTGTTCTGTTGCTGTTCATGTTGTTTTTCCATGTCTAGGTTGTTGAAAGATGAGTTGACAGACAGCCGCAGTTCTGTAAGGTTAATATGATGTGAGGATTAGAGTCAGAAATTAGCCACTGCAATCATTTTGCCGTGAACATTGATATGAAATATGATTAATGATCACTGTAGCGGAACCCATCACTGTTTTAAACTGTTTTATGATTATTATGGTTAAAATATGATCCTACATGTATGTTGGTTGATGTTCTACAGAATATATTGGCTCAGAATATTAGCCAGACTTTTGCAGACCTAGGCTAATAGATAACCCTGTTACAGAGATTCAAGAGATAAGAAAGTTGTAAAGGATCCTTGCATTTTCCAAAGTGTTTTCATTCTCTGATAAGAACAAAGAAGAATGATCTAATTAATGTCTGATTGTATCCAAGTTGCCAGGGAGGTGTGACTCACCTATTGTCCTATATGTGTATTGTATGGGGGATATGTGCAATGTCTGTGTGTTATGTGTAAAAACATACTTTTACTAACTTTTGAACCCCTGGTCTGATTCATGCCATTTTTGTATATGTTGTTCCCCTGGGTGAGAGATATTGAATGGTGCGGGACTTAAAGGTGTACCCCCTGTATTTGGGGTACATCCAGAATGTGGTTAAAATTGTGTCTGTTTTAATTGTGTTACCTGTTATCTGAGGGGAGGAGACGTGGGGGTTGAACCATGTATATAATTGGCTGTTGTGATAATTATGTGGGTGTAGCCCTTCAGAGGACACCATTGCATAAAAGGAGATTCCCTGTCATTAAAAGTTAGTTCTACTTGACCCTTCAAAACGTAGCCTTGTCTCGTTATTGAAGGGATCGCTATATCATACTGGGGATTGCTATGCTTTTGCATACTCCCTTGAGCTGTAACTACTGAACGCTTGTTCCTGATGTACTATCCTTGGAGTCTGTGGTGGTTTTGGTGTCCGGTGCGGTGCTTGTAGGCCTCGACGCAAGCTAGGACGCGTCTATCAACGGAGGTACCCGGTCGGGGTGCCAGTAGATCCGTTACATTGGCTGGCAGTGGTGGGATGGCTTCCTAGTAAGAGGAAAAGCAGCACGGAGACACCGGTAACGTTTGGAGTTACAAATTGAGGGCAACGCTAGTATCCGTACAGCGCCCCTGGCTACAGCAGGATGGAACTGGCTAGTTTTCAGACAGCGTTCCATCATGAGGAGGAGGAGGCGGCCGCGGACTACAGGGATGCAGACAGAAAGGAACTCATGGTTACAGTACCTCGTATTACCCCACAGAATGAGTTTGGAAGAGAACTCCAAAGCAGACTGGCCTTTTTCCCAGGTACGCTTCCCATGAAAACCTTGGAATGGTTAATGACAGATGTCCACAAATTCATAATGGAAAAGCAGCGGGCACGGGAGCGGTCCATCTTGGGAGCTGCTAACCCACCTCCCACCATTAACCCCCCCCCAGCACTGCGTCCGGGTGGTGGGAACTACCAAACCCCTGCACGGTACATCAGGTGCCACACGTGTAACCAGCAGGGTCACATGCAGAGAGACTGTCCCAGAAACAGAAACCGCTCCACGTGGAATACTCCAACTAATTCCCCTCCCCAGCGACAGTGTGTACCCCAGGTGTGGTAACTTGTCTTCCTTGAATGGTAATTTAAACAGGCCTTTGTAGGAGGGCTGAGAAGCTTTACTTCCCTCCCACAATTGCTAAAGGAAGTCATGGACAGGATGTGATGTAAATTACATCATTTCAACTAAGGATATATCCAGGCAGGAAACTGGTGCTGTTTCCTGTTTTCTTCCTGGATGGTGAGAGTGAGGAGGTGATGTCAATGGTCTGACCGTGGGTAAGATCAAGCGTTTGGGGAAGGGAATTACTATATATATATAGGTAGATAGATTTAAAAGGGGGTGTTGCTCCGTGGGTCTGGGCTGTTGTGTTTGTAATACATTTATAGTATTGTGTTATCTGCCTTTTAATAAATACCTTTTAATGTAGACGAACCTTGTGTAATATTAATTTGGTGATACACCACATTTGGCGACCACGAATTTTAGACTTCTACAAAGGTTATTTATGAGGTAATATCACATTAATAGATAGTCAGATTTATTTTTTGGGGGAAGAAAAATTACTTTGTCTAATTATCCTCTGCATGGGAAATCAAGTGCTGATTGTGTGTGGAGTCTAGTTTGGGTCTCCATTTTATTATACAAGCTTGGGCACCAGGCCACAATTAGTTTGTTGTGTGTTTCAAATACCTGAGTTTGTTAATACTATTATTCATCAGGCCTCAATTTAGCAGGCCTAGTAGTTTTCAGGCCTTTATTTTTATTTTATTGTAATAGACTACCAGCATAGGCCTATCTGAGTGAGTTGAATATCAGAGTACAGGCCTAGCCCTGCATTTGAATACAATATGGTAGGCTCCATGCGGCTTTTTGTTGTATTTGAATGCTGATTTCCTTTGTATCCTAGTTTGGGTCTCCATTTTATTATACAAGCTTGGGCACCAGGCCACAATTAGTTTGTTGTGTGTTTCAAATACCTGAGTTTGTTAATACTATTATTCATCAGGCCTCAATTTAGCAGGCCTAGTAGTTTTCAGGCCTTTATTTTTATTTTATTGTAATAGACTACCAGCATAGGCCTCTCTGAGTGAGTTGAATATCAGAGTACAGGCCTAGCCCTGCATTTGAATACAATATGGTAGGCTCCATGCGGCTTTTTGTTGTATTTGAATGCTGATTTCCTTTGTATCCTAGTTTGGGTCTCCATTTTATTATACAAGCTTGGGCACCAGGCCACAATTAGTTTGTTGTGTGTTTCAAATACCTGAGTTTGTTAATACTATTATTCATCAGGCCTCAATTTAGCAGGCCTAGTAGTTTTCAGGCCTTTATTTTTATTTTATTGTAATAGACTACCAGCATAGGCCTATCTGAGTGAGTTGAATATCAGAGTACAGGCCTAGCCCTGCATTTGAATACAATATGGTAGGCTCCATGCGGCTTTTTGTTGTATTTGAATGCTGATTTCCTTTGTATCCTAGTTTGGGTCTCCATTTTATTATACAAGCTTGGGCACCAGGCCACAATTAGTTTGTTGTGTGTTTCAAATACCTGAGTTTGTTAATACTATTATTCATCAGGCCTCAATTTAGCAGGCCTAGTAGTTTTCAGGCCTTTATTTTTATTTTATTGTAATAGACTACCAGCATAGGCCTATCTGAGTGAGTTGAATATCAGAGTACAGGCCTAGCCCTGCATTTGAATACAATATGGTAGGCTCCATGCGGCTTTTTGTTGTATTTGAATGCTGATTTCCTTTGTATCCTAGTTTGGGTCTCCATTTTATTATACAAGCTTGGGCACCAGGCCACAATTAGTTTGTTGTGTGTTTCAAATACCTGAGTTTGTTAATACTATTATTCATCAGGCCTCAATTTAGCAGGCCTAGTAGTTTTCAGGCCTTTATTTTTATTTTATTGTAATAGACTACCAGCATAGGCCTATCTGAGTGAGTTGAATATCAGAGTACAGGCCTAGCCCTGCATTTGAATACAATATGGTAGGCTCCATGCGGCTTTTTGTTGTATTTGAATGCTGATTTCCTTTGTATCCTAGTTTGGGTCTCCATTTTAATATACAAGTTTGGGTTTGTTTTGTTTTTGGTTTATTTTTTATTTATTTTTTTTTTTTTTTCTCTTCTTTCTTTTTCTTTCTCTAGTCCTTTATCATAGTACAGGCCTGGAAAAAAAAAAATAATAATAAATAAACCATTTTAAATATTATATATATATATATATATATATATATATATATATATATATATATATATATATATATATATATTATTTCAGGCGTGCATTTTAATACACTATAGGCTTCCATACCTTATACATTTTGGGTGTCTTGCATATCCTCGTTCGGGTTTATCTCCTACCCTGCAGGCCTTGCTATTATATTTTAAGTTAATTAGCAAGTATTACCTTCACCATACTAAGGTAAGTATAATTTGCATTGTGGGTACTAATCTATTTTTCTACATATTACACCTGGCCTACTGAATAGTCATCAACTATTGTTGGCTACTCAGAAGCATGCTACTTTAGTCGCAAATTGATTTGGATTCTTACTTGGGTGAGTAAAAGAGTAGAAATGTCTTTTCAAGGGGCCAAATACTTTCCCACAGAAGTGCGTGAGTACTTTAGGAAACATATTCAAAAACATGATGGTCCATATGAGCTTCCAGAGCCAGCAAACCCAGACAGTGGAAAAGAGAAGAGATTAATGGATGTTCTAAAACAAATTATAAATAACAAAAAGTATAGAACAAAGAAGAGAAAAAGTTTGGTCACACAAGCTGTTGTAGCCACAATAGGAGGCCTAATAGACTTAGTTGTAGAATTACGGCAGCATAATTTGGAAACAACAAATAAAATGGAGGAAGCAATGGACAAAAGGGATTGTTTAAAAATTGCAGCTTTGAGAACAACTACAATTGTGGGGGAACTAGAAAGGGAGTTAGGGGAAATAGAGGAACAGAGGGATGCTTATGGAGTAAAAATAACAGAACTTCAAAACATAATAATGGACAATAAAAATAAAACAAAGTTAGAAGGGATAAAAGGAGTCAGAGACATTGCCAAAATATATCCAGATCTGGATATGTTCGTGGCACAAAATAAAGAACCAGTGCCGAAAATGAACCAAGATAGAAAAGATTTCTTATGTTATTCTGTTCCACAAGTAGATACCATACCACAAGCACCAGTTATTGTTTCAGAATTATTTAATGCAAGGCAAACACCTACAGGATTTTCTATGCAGACTCGACCGATGTCTATGGCAGATAAAGACAATTTCCAGAAATGGTGGGGAAGTATGCCAACTAACAACTTTAATACATTTACACATTGGTTTATGAGGGGAGCAGATAGAGCTAAAAAAGGAGGTCTTAACTTAGAGGAATGGACAGAACTGTTAGAATACGCTATGGGTCCTTTGGCTAGTAGACTATTGGGATTTAATAACAGTGTGTCTGATCAGGCAGGAAGAATTGCTGCAACTAATTTCTATCTACTTAGCATAGAAAAAGAAATAGCAAATATTACCATGAGGCCAATAGATGGTCCTAGAGAGGTAGCTCAAAGGATATTTTTTTGGTATACTCTACGACAACCGCAACAGCCTCTAGTGCTGGGCTCACCAGAACATATAGCAAAAGTAATGGAAGCCCTTCCCCGGGAGTGTCAAGAATTTATCAGGCTTTTTGATCCAACACCAACAGACTTGGAAATGGTACTAACTAGAGCTGATACGTGGTGGATCAAGCATCCTTTCACAGAACAGGCCTGCTCTGTTTCAGCTGTAAGAACATTTAAGGTCGAGTCTGGTAGAGATATAGATGGTAATTGGAGAAACCAGACGTGGGATGTACCCCAGAACAAGAAGGATGATCAAAACTGGAGACCAAAACAGAACTTTGACAAAAGATGGAGAGATCCACCTAGGGACTATAGGAATAGGGATGGCAGCAACTGGAGGGCTAATCAGGAGGGAGAGAGAAATGGTAACATGGGCTATTGGGAACTCAGGAGACAGAAGGATAGGATAGAAGAGGAAAATCACATACTTAAAAACAAGGTAGCTGAGTCAGAGAAGAAATTGAAGGAAAGTGAGGCAAAGATGCAATATAGTGTTATAAAAGAGGGACGGAGTAGAAGTGAGTCACAATGACAAATCCCAACCCCTGCGCCTCAGCATCTCATTCACTCAGCTAATTTAACCATGGATGAGGCAGGTCAGCCTACCAGTTATACAGTCATCGCAGGGGTAGGGAAAAATATGTTGGTAGATACAGGAGCAGCAGTTACAATGACCAACAGGGTCAAAAATGGGGATTCTTCAGTAAGTAGTATGGGAGTTACTGGGAATCCACAGGAGGTTAGAGCAGGTCCAATTGATGTAGCAGTTGGAGAAAAAACAATACAAGTAGAAGCAATAGTGGGTTGGCCAGAGGAAATATTGGGAATAGAAGTTTAAAAAAAAGGAAATTTCATTGTAGATCTTGCCAATTTTTGTTTGTGGAAGACAGAAAAGGTGAATCAGGTAAGTACAGAGTTGACGAAAGGGGTTGTGCTCCCAATGGCATATATTGTCTCTCCGATAAAAAGTCTGGAAAAAGACAAACTGAAACTAGACGGACAACCAGAATGGCTGCAGAAGCTAATCCAAGACATACCTGTTTGGGCAATTACCGAGATGATAGAAATGCTGGAGAGACGTGGAATAATTAAATCTGGAAATGGGTATGCATGTAACTCACCATGTTGGCCTGTGAGAAAAGCTGTGTTAAAAGGGAATGGAGATGAAAAAGCAGCCTCATCATGGAGACTTACCATTGATTACAGGGCCGTGAACAAACTTGCAAAAAGAATGTCCCCTGTTGTTTTTGTTATGTATATGTTTCTAATGATGGAATCTAGTGTTCCCACAGAGCAAGGCCGTATAAGAATGAAGATGCGTGTCAACAGAAGATTGTGGTGGATCCTTTTTACAGGATGGATAAGTATAAGCTGTATCACAGTAGGAATGGGGAGACAGGCAATAAGGCCAGAAGATACCGCAAATAAGGGAAAGAGTTTGAAAAGATTGGAGTTACATTATGTTCAAGCAGATAGATTTATTTGGCCCAGGGAATTGGAAGTAAAAAAGGGCGGAGGGTTACAAGTAAACATTATTTTGCCACATAATAGTACCAGGGGATTAGCTCTTAGAGCTCCAATAAAAAGTATAGAGGGACATAACTGGGAATGGGTTATAAGATATGGACAGATAATGAATACAGGAAACTTTAAAGGAAGGACTAAAATAACAACAAAGGTACAAGGGAGGGTTACAAATATTACAGTAGTAGTGAGTAACTTAACATTAGAAGAAGGTGGAGAATGGGACGCTGCAGTTATAGCTGCCCAGCCTGACCTAGAGGAATTCTGCAATTTTGATACTGGAAAGGGGTGTGTTCTAACAATAGATGAAGTATTTGTCTTTGTAAAGGAGCTGCAACGTTGTAAAGATCAGAAGAAGGTACCATGGCCAATAGGCGGATTGGTGGTGGTACCAACACATGAAACAGTTGTGCAAGGGGTTGGGTGGACTTACTACCCAATAATTCTAAATTTTAATGATTTCTCTATTCCTCCAAAGTGCCCGGAATCACAGCGGCAGTGGTTTAAGCAAAGTATACAAGAGACCATCATTGAGTGGACCGGAGCAGGGAGTCGAGAAAAACGGGACACACTTGCAGCCCTTTTAGGAGGAGTCGGAACTGGATTGGGAGTTTGGAATTCAGCAGACATCATTGGACTGAACAGCAGGATAAACTCCCTTACTGATGGCATGGGACATGCTATGAAAACAGGTGGAGTAGCTGACTCCCTTATAGTGAGTAGACTGACAGACAATGTTGATGACATACACACCATTGCCAACAACCTGCATCTAGTTGAGGAAAATATTGCTTCCATTGCTAACAGCATTAAGAATGAAATAGTGGGAACTGCCATTTTCTGTTCTATGATTGGAGGAAAGCTGTTGGCAGATTTAAAGGAAACTATTAAAGACATCCAGGAAAACAAGTGGGCAAGACAAATCAATGCAACAAGGATTATCACGTCATTGAAAAGAAAAGGAGTGGACATCACTGAGGACAATCTTAAATACAGCTATATTGAAGGCCCAGATCAATGGATGCCACATGGACTACAATCTGGGACAATAGGACTAATCCTGGCAATTCCCCGTTGGGAGGGGCAGGCAGAGCAACTGAACTTTATACATAGCATTGGCACGTTAAGTGATGGAATCTACAAGCAACACTTCCCATCAAAAAGACTGGCCACTATTACAGGATTGGAGATGGATGAAAGCTGTTGCAGGAAATCTCAACACCGATGGCTGTGCAGTTGTGTTTGGGAGAAAGGAGCTGAGGAGGATGGCTGGGTGCAGTTGATAAAAGAAAACCTGGTGCAAGAGGTTATCCGCATAGGGGACATTGCATGCTTTATCAGCCACTCTGAATATAGGACAGTTGATGAAATATGTTTGGTGGAAGAAGGGTCTTGTATCATGGTATTTCCATCAAGAAACCTTACCACTGAAATTATCAATTTTACTGCAAATGCAGATTGGACAAATTTGACAATGAAGCTTTTTACCTTGGAACTTCATGAGTCAGAGACACATCCAGTCCTACGAACACTGTCGCTGGTACTCATGTTCATTCAAGTATTAACGACAATTATAATAATATACTTTTGTGTGGCAATGAAACTTGCAAGGAGGATATATAATAATGTGTCTTTTTCCTCTTCTTTCTCTCTCTCATACATTCTTCAATAAAGTTTTACATTGCACATACATAAACATTTATCACACACTCTTACCTAAATTCTATAAATTCTGTTTTTGTGTAATATGTGGATTGACAGCCATAGGAAAGTACAGGAGAACTTATGTCGCTGAGGGAACTATTCCGGAGGGACGGTGGGTTGAATTTCTCCTGTATATCAGGTTTTTGCTCCCACTAGGTTCTCCTGTACTAGAGGGATAACTAGAAAACTGAGCAACATAGAAGAAGAAAAAGTGAGGGAATGTGGTAACTTGTCTTCCTTGAATGGTAATTTAAACAGGCCTTTGTAGGAGGGCTGAGAAGCTTTACTTCCCTCCCACAATTGCTAAAGGAAGTCATGGACAGGATGTGATGTAAATTACATCATCTCAACTAAGGATATATCCAGGCAGGAAACTGGTGCTGTTTCCTGTTTTCTTCCTGGATGGTGAGAGTGAGGAGGTGATGTCAATGGTCTGACCGTGGGTAAGATCAAGCGTTTGGGGAAGGGAATTACTATATATATATAGGTAGATAGATTTAAAAGGGGGTGTTGCTCCGTGGGTCTGGGCTGTTGTGTTTGTAATACATTTATAGTATTGTGTTATCTGCCTTTTAATAAATACCTTTTAATGTAGACGAACCTTGTGTAATATTAATTTGGTGATACACCACACCAGGGAGCTGAAGGTGTCGTCCTTCCTCCCCAGCAGCAGTGTGTACCCCAGGGGGCCGAAGGTGTCGTCCTTCCCCCCCAGCGCCAGTGTGTACCCCAGGGAGCCGAAGGTGTTGTCCTTCCTCCCCAGCGGCAGTGTGTTCCCCAGGGAGCCGAAGGTGTCGTCCTTCCTCCCCAGCGCCAGTGTGTACCTCAGGGGGCCGAAGGTGTCATCCTTCCCCCCCAGCAGCAGTGTGTACCCCAGGGAGCTGAAGGTGTCGTCCTTCCTCCCCAGCAGCAGTGTGTACCCCAGGGGGCCGAAGGTGTCGTCCTTCCTCCCCAGCGGCAGTGTGTACCCCAGGGAGCTGAAGGTGTCGTCCTTCCTCCCCAGCGGCAGTGTGTTCCCCAGGGAGCCGAAGGTGTCGTCCTTCCTCCCCAGCGGCAGTGTGTACCCCAGGGAGCTGAAGGTGTCGTCCTTCCTCCCCAGCAGCAGTGTGTACCCCAGGGGGCCGAAGGTGTCGTCCTTCCTCCCCAGCGGCAGTGTGTACCCCAGGGAGCTGAAGGTGTCGTCCTTCCTCCCCAGCGACAGTGTGTACCCCAGGGGGCTGAAGGTGTCGTCCTTCCCCCCCAACGGCAGTGTGTACCCCAGGGAGCAGAAGGGGCCATCCTTCCTCCCCAGCGGCAGTGTGAACCCCAGGGGGCAGAAGGTGTCGTCCTTCCCCCTCAGCGGCAGTGTGTACCCCAGGGTGCAGAAGGTGTCGTCCTTCCCCCCCAGCGGCAGTGTGAACCCCAGGGGGCAGAAGGTGTCGTCCTTCCTTCCCAGCGGCAGTGTGAACCCCAGGGGGCAGAAGGTGTCGTCCTTTCCCCCCAGCGGCAGTGTGAACCCCAGGGGGCAGAAGGTGTCGTCCTTCCCCCTCAGCGGCAGTGTGAGCCCCAGGGGGCAGAAGGTGTCGTCCTTCCCCCCAAGCGGCAGTGTGTACCCCAGGGAGCAGAAGGTGTCGACCTTCCTCCACAGCGGCAGTGGGTACCCCAGGGGGCCAAAGGTGTCGTCCTTCCCCCGCAGCGGCAGTGTGAAACACAGGGGGCAGAAGGTGTCGTCCTTCCCCCCCAGCGACAGTTCACCCTAACCAGGGGAGACACCAATCTCCCAGACAGCGCAGATGGGACCGTGGTCTCTGCGCCCACAGCTTGTCCAGATCCCCAACTACCGTCACTGGGACAACCGGAGGAGGGGGTAAGTACAAATTCCCCTCCCCTGCTAACTTCTAATGTGGCCCCAGGGTTAACAGAGGAAATGTTAACCCCCACTGACCCCCACGTTTCCCTGGCTACTGAGCCGGAATATGTCCCAAGTACCCCAGCAGAAGAGCTGACAGCGGGGCAGAGTGCAGTCGGCCTCTGCCCTCCCTTTGTCCCTTGTACAGAGCAGGATGTCCTGCAGGTTATACCAGCAGAAGAGCTGGCATCAGGGCAGAGTGCCGCTGGCCTCTGCCCCTCAAGTCCCCTCAGCGTGTTGCCCCATCACCACAGCAAAATATCCAGGTACCTGGTTAGACTTCCCCCCAAAGGAGAGATGTGTGACGAAGTGCCCTTCGCCACTTTGGCTTGGAGAGGACTGTTTGCCAGCCTCCTGCCCTGCGACTATGGCCCTGGTACATATTGCCCTTTGGAACCAGTGTTCGGCCATACCAGAGTGTAAGTCACTCATTCTGGCCCTTTACATACAGGGGGGTCATTCTGTACTTGCCCTGTGTGAACCATGATACCCCAGATAACTGTGCCATGAAGCCCATTCATATAATGAAAGACTATGGGAAAGACTTTAGCTACATGGCAATTGAACTGTGTGAAGAGGATCTGAGCGCTATTCGGTGGTTTTGTGCGCTCAGATCCCAGCTATCTGGGGATATGGGAAATGTGAGTAAATGTGAATTGCAGTAATGCTGATGGGTTGTCAAACTAGAGAATTGACCAACAAATACTTTTGTCCGGACATCCCCAGGCCGATCCGTTGGGATCAGACCGTGTATGCCGGCTTATGGTCACGGGGGAGGTGTGTAGCGGAACCCATCACTGTTTTAAACTGTTTTATGATTATTATGGTTAAAATATGATCCTACTATATGTATGTTGGTTGATGTTCTACAGAATATATTGGCTCAGAATATTAGCCAGACTTTTGCAGACCTAGGCTAATAGATAATCCTGTTACAGAGATTCAAGAGATAAGAAAGTTGTAAAGGATCCTTGCATTTTCCAAAGTGTTTTCATTCTCTGATAAGAACAAAGAAGAATGATCTAATTAATGTCTGATTGTATCCAAGTTGCCAGGGAGGTGTGACTCACCTATTGTCCTATATGTGTATTGTATGGGGGATATGTGCAATGTCTGTGTGTTATGTGTAAAAACATACTTTTACTAACTTTTGAACCCCTGGTCTGATTCATGCCATTTTTGTATATGTTGTTCCCCTGGGTGAGAGATATTGAATGGTGCGGGACTTAAAGGTGTACCCCCTGTATTTGGGGTACATCCAGAATGTGGTTAAAATTGTGTCTGTTTTAATTGTGTTACCTGTTATCTGAGGGGAGGAGACGTGGGGGTTGAACCATGTATATAATTGGCTGTTGTGATAATTATGTGGGTGTAGCCCTTCAGAGGGCACCATTGCATAAAAGGAGATTCCCTGTCATTAAAAGTTAGTTCTACTTGACCCTTCAAAACGTAGCCTTGTCTCGTTATTGAAGGGATCGCTATATCATACTGGGGATTGCTATGCTTTTGCATACTCCCTTGAGCTGTAACTACTGAACGCTTGTTCCTGATGTACTATCCTTGGAGTCTGTGGTGGTTTTGGTGTCCGGTGCGGTGCTTGTAGGCCTCGACGCAAGCTAGGACGCGTCTATCAACGGAGGTACCGGGTCGGGGTGCCAGTAGATCCGTTACAATCACATATTTATATCTTATGCATTACACATATGCTAATTACATAGCTGCAGGGATGTTCGTATTTAAGGATTGATATGAATTGTATTGATCCCCTATTTCATCAGACGATGTGAACAATACTGGTCTATAGTGTTTTGAGGTATTCCTATACAAATGTGGGACATATATACATTGACATTGTGGGATAAATAATCCACTCCATTTATCTATGCCATTGATGTTTTGAACTGTCAGTACTTAAGATGTGTATGGGAATGTGTGCTTACTTACCTGTAACTGATAGCGTGCCATGTTCCAGTGTAATCATTTGTAATCAGTTGTGCATCATGAGACATACATCATATCAGGAAACTCTCCTCTGCTGTGGACTGTTTGATATTCTGTATGATAATGGGGATGGATAAAAGAGGATTTGCGAGGTAGGCATATTCCAGGTACATTAGACTGTATTTCATTCATATTGGGTACATGTGAAGTACTCACGAATGACACGGGCACGTTGTTGTGACCCCATGCAGATTATCCACTACAGGGGGAGGCAAAGCCTCATCCTCCCCATGTAGCGGAGCCGCATGAATGTCCCCCAGATAGCTGGCCTGTGCTGCTTTATTGTGCAGACAACAGCAGGCAATGATGATGTGACAAACCTTATCTGGGCTGAATTGTAGGGCACCCCCAGTGTAATGTAAACATCTGAAGCACATTTATGTGTACACCAAAGGTGCACCCAATTACATTCCGGCAGCTTTTATGTGCAGCATTATACCGCTCCTCTGCCTGGGTCTGGGGATTGCTCACACGGGTCAACCACCACGGCAAACACCCATATCCTGCATCACCTGATGGAAACAAAGTGTGAGATGTTGATATGAATAGGATGTTGTGATGTTTGACAAAGCAAACACATATCATCATCATGACCTGTGAACAGATCCCTGTTGCTAACACACAATTAAATATATGTAAGTGAGCTGGATCATGGATGCATCTGATGGAGGAGAATTAGTAATGTATTAATACATGTGTTATATATCAAGCTTCAGTTTACATGAGGCGGGAACACAAGGGAAATACAACAGGGTACATATTGTGACCGTTCTGGTACAGAGCACAGGGAGTAACTGTTGCAGTTCTTGTACTGCACACCAAAAGCTACTGAGATGAAGAATGACACAATGTATTAGCATGATTCTGAATTTAAATGTTATGCTAATTCCGGTGGGATATTCTAGGGGCGTACACGATCAAATGCAAATGCCAAAAGACCTAGGAGATTTGGCTGACTTCAAGGTCAGCTAATCAATGTTAATTTAGGGATATTTTCATGCAAGAAAATAGTTTCAAACACTATTCATCCTCCTCTATCATATGCATTCATAATCCAGCTCACTTATATATCTCTTTCAATAACACACAAAATGTTATGAAGGCTAGAGATGTCCGTATCGCAAGGTACAAGGTAATGCATCTAAACATATACCTAATGATTAATGAATTGTTCTTTTTGCCATATGTTGTTGTGAACTGCATACTGTTTGTGCAAGCTAACACAGGGTTATGCACATCAATGAGCTATTATGTTCTGGCTTCAGTAGTATTACTCCCTTATGCAGATGTGAACATCAGAGCAATAGAGGGAAACATGATTTATATGTTATTGTACCCAGTATAAGTAAGATATGGTTGACTGTGATTACTACTGTGTACTCACCCAGTAGCCATCCAGATGGAAATCGGCTGGCCTCAAATAACTCATATGTGGTAGATAGACGCAGGATATGAGTGAGCACTTCCCGGGAAGGCTGCATACACACTTTGTATGCGCATGTTTGCATCGTGAACAACCTGTACATTGATTGTATGATAATGCTTGCGATTTCTGAACAGCGCTTTTTGCTCTCTAGGAGGTATCAATGCAACCTGTGTACAATCAATAGCACCGAGCACATTGGGGACACCTCCTAATCGGTAGAAATCTGCTTTCACCTTCGAGATTTCTTCCACAGTGTTAGGGTAGCTGATTTATCTGGTAGCTTTCCGAACAATAGCACGGAGGAATGTACAATTAGACAATTGGAGAGGCTTTTGGAGAGGGACAATTGGAGTATGTGGTACGCAGGCTTTGCGAGGGGCCGCATTTGCAGCCTACAATGAGCCTTTGGATCATTGCAGCCGACGTGGTAGCCTCCACCCATGGGAAAGACTGGACACTGTTCTTTTGCAGAAGAAAGAAGCAAGTACCACAGTACTTTATTACAGGCTTCTCTCCATAAGGGCTTTCATCACAGGTACATACTTGACAAAAAAAGTGTCTAAAAACAAATCTATATCCAAATTATTTCTTAAATTATATAAAGGTGCACTATCTATCACTACCTGCAGTTTATTTTATCTTTTTCTTGCAGAATCCTGAAGAATACACTGATTATAAATAAAATGAAAAAAGAACAAAATAAAATGGAGAAGGTCGCTGAGAGATTCCTAAATCAGGCCTAGTAGATAATCTACCTGTTGACTGGAGAGGTGACAGCTGATGGACAATGTCACAATGACACCACTTTTATCACATTTACTTTTTATTTCACATCAATCTGTGTGTTGATGTTAAAGGTATGTCCAGGAATAGAGGTTGTAAAGGAAAACAAATGATTGAACATTATGTATAAAGCAATAAGAATTGGCAGAAGCAGAAAACAGTCACAGACCAGCAAACAGTTCCTTGTGATTCACTGAATTTGTTGCAGGAGGAGACACTTTTGAATGGGATGGAGAAAGTGATACATTATAATGTGTCCTTCACTATTTGTCTGTACATAAGTCATGCTCAAGTTATAAAATATATATGGCAAAGAATAATAAGCTGCCTGAAAAAAAACAGTAAGTAGCATATGAATGTGTAGGTGAGGTATATGGCGCACCTTAAGGAATATGTCACACATTATCTACATACACTTAAGTCCTATACGTTCCTCTCTTATCCTGTAGGAATACACCATTGTGAAGAAGGATCCCCCCCACATTCACCAGCTGACTAGAGAGGTGAGCACTGCTTGACAAGTTGACAATATTCCAGCTTCAGGAAACAGTGACTTCGGATCAAGCTCTATCTGGACCTCTGACTGGAGAGGTGATCACTTCTGGACAATGTGATATTATACCAGGACATAGTGACTCTCTTTACTGACCAAGCTCTATCTGGGCCTGTGACTGGAGAGGTGAGCACTGCTGGGCAATGTGACGTTATACCAGGACACAGCGACTCCCTTTACTGACCAACCTCTATCTGGGCCTGTGACAGGAGAGGTCGGCACTACTGGACAATGTGACATTATACCAGGACATAGTGACTTTACTGACCAAGCTCTATCTGGACCTCTATCTGGGTGTGTTTGCCTAGAGGTGAGCACTGCTAGGCAATGTGACATTATACCAGGACACAGTGACTTTGTTTACTGACCAAGCTATCTTCTATGTGTGTTTCTCTGCATGCTCTCAGTAACATTTTCTTCCTCTCCTGACTTTCTATCTATAGAAGACATGATGATGGAGAACCACCAGATACCCAGGACTCTGGGAATCACAGAAAACAGGAGCTCAGGCAACATTATGATTTTAGATATAGATATAAAATATCCCATGAATGTTTCTATAAAGAGTTGGACACACTTTCCAGAAATGTCCATCAGTATCTAAATCCTCGCATTGACAGCAGAAGTCAAACAACCAACATGGTTTTGATACTTGTCAATTTCCTATTGTTTGTTTTGTTAAATAAGAATTATATTTATTGAATGTAATAATAGCACACGCACTCTCTTTATGTTTTGTTTGTATTCTTACGGCTCCCTGATGATAATCTAGACATGAGGTCAGTTAGAGAGGAACCAGAGGATGAGAGAAATGGAAATGATTATCAGCATCAGTAAATCCAATCTGAGCCCTGTGCAGGTGGGTGCCCTGTATAATAAGAATGTATAATACAGATCTACTTGTTTATATAGTTATTGCATCTCTTAATTCAGCACCTGGATTTACTGATATATCATTTGAATCTGGTTTTGAAGGCCACTAGAGTTTAGGGAAACTTCACATGCTTGTGAAGAATCAGCACAGCATATAGATGTCTAACCCAAGAGTATCTAAGATTTTCTAAACTTATATAACTCTGCAAGTGTATAGAGGCTGTCATGGAAATAATTCTTTGCATTTCATACATGAGAGGTTGGGTACAGAGCTTAGGAAGCTGGATTTGCAGACTGATGTGGGATTGGGAGCTAATGAGAACAGTTGGTGTGAGCAAGAGGTCAACTTTCTCACCAATCAGACAATGGAAACAACAGATTCCCTGTCCCTCCCCTCTCGCACCTCTGCTCTCCCACCCCTCCACTCTCCCCTTCCTCCACCCTCCCCTTATGTGATTTTGCTTCCTAAACTACAATATTCCTTTAATGTTGAGACAAGATCACAATTTGTTCACTAGGACATTGTACAGATATACAGAAGAATCTCACATAATGACGATACCAAACAATAAGAAATATCTAAATTTAAGGAAACATATAAACAGGAACATATATATGAATAGTCACAGTAGCAGTTGCAGTATATAATGGTATGTTTTTTATTGTTTTAAATCTAGAAAAGGAGTAACCTTCTATGTGAGGGTAATATTTCCAATATCATCAAATTATATAATTTATGGAAAAAATCAATTAGTGAGTGTAAATAAACATATATTTCATAAAACATAAAAAAGAGGATAGACACTCCACTTAATTGTTGAACCCTTATCTATTAGTTTAAGGAAGATACAATCATAATAATTGTGAGTTATCATTGGTCAGTTTAAATTCTATCATGTTGATACTTGCTTACTATTTTTCATCAATCGAATCCATTTGATATCTCTGCAATCCTTTTATATAAATTTTCATCATTGATTGCATTTTGATGTACTTTATCTACTCTATATTTTCCAATCATTATTTCTTAATTTTAATGGCACATCAAACATCTCCTCCAATAGCAGCAATAACATATCAATCCAAACACAGTATCTTGGGCTCAGCCCTTTCACTATGTATCATTGCAGCCGACGTTGGAGCCTCCACCTTCCGCAAATGCAACCCCTCGATTTGCGAGGATCCGCATTTGTGCCCCGAACTGCGTCCCTCACGAAGGCGTGATGATTCGTAGTTTGACAACTATTATATGTGATGTCTGACCATTCCAACATCATTGGGGATTGTTGCCTTCCATTGTTTTTTAAAACCTGTAAAGTCAACTGCAGGCCTGTGGGCCCGAGTTACAGCCTGGAGACTCAATTGCGCATGTGATTGGCTGAGAGGCTTTTGGCAGGCTTCGTTATTGCTCTATTGGCTGTGTTAGGTCATCAATTGCCCATGTGATTGGCTGAGAGGCCGTTGACGGGCTTCATTATTTCGCTATTAGCTGTGTCAGGTCGTCAAGCGTTCATGTGATTTGCTGAGAGTAGCTGAGAGGCCATTGGATGGGCGCTCTTTATTGCGCTATTGGCTGTGTAAGGCCGGTAAGCATGCATGTGACTGGCTGAGAGGCCGTTGGCGGGCTCCTAAGATGAAAAGGGGATGGACTAGCAAGACACGCCTCTCAGCCAATCGCGTACGAGCTAGCAAATTGATTGACAGTAGGAACCTTTTAATGTGATTGACACACGCCCATGCGTTAACTGTGTTAACTAGCACCCAGTTCCAGGAGCAGGTAGGAGAGAGTGAGTTGTTTTGAGAGTAGTGGTTTGGAGAGAGGTAGATTACATTTTTGTTTTGTTTCTTGGCTACTTCTTAAGTACTTACACTTACTTACAGATTTCACATATTTGCAAGACACATAGATTAAAGAACACACATAGAGACATTGATATATAGTTAGGACACCCCCCCCATCCCATCCCCCCCATCCCATCTCCCCATCCCATCCCCCCATCCCATCCACCACAACCCATCCCCTAACACTTATTACAAAACACATAGCACATACATTTTTTTTACAACACCCATATCACAGTAATACTTTTCTTTCTTTATCCTTCTTTTGATTTGTAGGTGCACTATTTTTGATTGGTTTATATTATATTCCTAGCGTATTCACACTTAAGAGTTGCACATATTTACACATATTTGCCAGATTCATAGTTACATAGTTACATAGTAATTAAGGTTGAAAAAAGACTTTCAGTCCATCAAGTTCAACCTGTTAAGATCTCCTCTGATCTGCAATATGCGGAATAGTTATTAATTAAATTATTGATTAAAAAATTATTAATAGTATAGTATTGGAGAATGAATAAAGAGTTAGTCCATCAAGTTCAACCTTTTTAGATCTCTATTGATCTTTTTAATTTGGACTATTTATTATTATTGTTAATTGTTAATTATTGTTAATTGATCCAGAGGAAGGCAAACATAAAAAAAAAAAACATTGAAACTTTGCCAATTGTCTCATAAGGGGGAAAAAAAGCAAAATTCCTTCCTGACCCCAGAAACTGGCGATCAAATTTCTCCCTGGATCAATATTCCTTGCTAGTTATCTAGGATAGCCTTGAATGCCCTCTTTATTCAGAAATATATCTAACCCCTTTTTGAAGTTGTCTATCGAATTCGCTGTCACCACCTCCTTTGGTAGAGAATTCCACAGTTTAACCACCCTAACTGTGAAGAACCCTTTTCTTTGTTTAAGGTGAAATCTTTTTTCCTCTAACCTCAACGGATGTCCTCTTGTCAGTTGAAAATCTCTTGCTACAAAAAGTTCACTTGACAAAGCCTTATATTGACCCTGGATGTATTTAAATAACGTAATCATATCTCCTCTTAGACGCCTTTTTTCTAGCGAAAATAAGTTTAATTTTGCTAGTCTTTCTTCATAACTTAGCCCCTCCATTCACCTTATTAGTTTTGTAGCCCTTCTCTGTACTTTTTCCAGCTCTAAAATGTCTTTTTTGTGAGGTGGTGCCCAAAATTGTACTCCATATTCCAAATGAGGGTGTACTAGAGATTTGTATAGTGGCAGAATTATATCTTCTTCCCTGGCTTCTATACCCTTCCTAATACATGCTAATATTTTATTTGCCTTTGCAGCCACTGCTTGGCTTTGAGCGCTGTTACCTAGGTGGTTGTCCACAAGCACTCCCAAATCCCTTTCAATATCTGATACCCCTAGATTTGCTCCATTAAGATTATAGATTGCATGGCTATTGTTCCTTCCCAAATGCATAACCTTACATTTATTTGTATTAAATCTCATCTGCCATTTAGCCGCCCATTTCTCTAATTTATGCAAATCCTTTTGTAGGGAAAGTACATCATTATCTGATTTTATTACCTTGCACAACTTAGTGTCATCAGCAAAAATGGAGACACTACATTCGAGTCCTACTTCAATGTCATTAATAAATATGTTAAAAAGGAGAGGACCCAATACTGAGCCCTGAGGAACCCCACTTATCACATTAGACCAATCGGAGTATGTTCCATTTACAACAACCCTTTGCTTCCTGTCTTTTAGCCAGCTCTCGCTCCATGAGCAGATATTTACTGCAATTCCTGTATCCCTTAGTTTGCTCACTAGTCTTCCATGTGGCACTGTATCAAATGCCTTTGAAAAATCTAAAAAGACTACATCCACTGAGTTGCCCTGATCCAAGTTCCTACAAACCTCCTCATAAAAACTAATTAGATTGGTCTGACACGACCTTTCCTTCATAAATCCATGTTGACTGCTACCTATGATCCTGTTCAAATAGACATATTCTTGTATTCTGTCCCTTATTAACCCTTCTAAAAGCTTCCCAACTACAGAAGTGAGGCTCACTGGTCTATAATTCCCCGGATTTGCTCTAGATCCCTTCTTAAATATAGGTATCACCTCTGCTTTTCTCCAGTCATCTGGTAGAGACCCTGTAGTGAGCGAGTCTTTAAAGATTAGATATAATGGTTTGGCTATTACAGAACCCAGCTCCCTCAGTACCCTTGGATGTATTCCATCAGGACCTGGGGCTTTATTAACATTTATGTTCTCCAACCTCTTTTGTATTTCTTCCTGCGTTAACCAATTATTTAGTGAAGGTAGTGTAGCCCCATTATGTTGCAGTGTCCCAACCACTGGTACCTCCCTTGTGTAAACCGACGAAAAGAACCTATTTAGCTCATCTGCCTTTTCCTGGTCACTAATTATCAGATGGCCTGTGTCACATTGTAATGGTCCTATCGATTCCTTCCTGGCCTTCTTCCCATTAATATATTTATAAAATATTTTAGGGTTAGTCTTACTTTCCATTGCAACTGACTTCTCATTTTCTATTTTAGCCAGTCTAATAGCCCTTTTGCAAGCCTTGTTGATTTCCTTATAGTCAAATAAAGATGCCTCTGTTCCCTCCTTCTTGTATAATTTAAATGCATATTTCTTTTTCCTCATCATGATCTTTAAGTCATTGTTAAGCCACATGGGATGTGATTTACTCCTATTTATTTTATTTCCACATGGTACATGCTGATGAGTATGTTTATTTAGTAAGGATTTGAATGTTGTCCATTTATTTTCAGTATTCTTCCCTGTAAGTTCTTTGTCCCAGTCTATATGTTGTATTGCTGCCCGTAGCCCATTAAAGTTAGCCCTTTTAAAATTTAGAGTTTTTGTTGGCCCCTTACAGCTTTGTTTTTTGTATTCAATCTCAAATGAGACTGTGTTGTGATCACTGTTCCCCAAGGGTTCCCCTATTTTTACATTTGATATTATATCAATATTACTTGTGATGACTAAATCCAAGATGGCCCCATTTCTAGTAGGTTCTTGTATTACCTGGGCTAGATAATGATCCCTGAGTGTACTCAAGAACCTGCTCCCCTTAGCTGAGCTGCTGGTCTCGTTTATCCAGTTTATATCAGGGTAATTAAAGTCTCCCATTATTAGAACTTGCCCATGCTTAGCTGCATTTCCAATCTGTAACAATAATTGTATTTCCTCACTTTCAGCTATATTTGGGGGTTTATAGCATACTCCCACCAATATGCATTTAGAATTAGCTCCTCCACTATTTAGCTCAACCCACAAGGATTCAATGATGCCGTTAGTGCCAGCATAAATATCTTCTCTAACTATAGGCTTAAATTCAGGCTTAACATAAAGACAGATCCCTCCTCCTCTTTTACCATTTCCCCTATCTTTCCTAAATAGGTTATAACCATCCAGATTAACAGTCCAGTCATGAGATTCATCCCACCATGTTTCCGTAATGCCTATTAAGCCCCATTTTTCTTGTACTGCTAATATTTCTAGCTTTTCCCAGGCAAACTTCTTGCGTTTGCAATCATACACTTTATGTTGCTATGGCTCTGCTGATGTGAAGTGCCTGCCACTGTATTTGAGGCCCCTATTAATATCTCCCTACTTTCTATTGTAACCCTCCCCCCTTCTCCTCCCCCATGGGTAAATAATTCATCCCTTTCCCTCTCTACCCTATTTACCCCAATACTTCTATATAGTCCCTCCCCCCCACCTACAAGTTTAAAAACTCCCCCAGCCGTTCTACCATCCTATTCCCTAGCACAAAAACGCCCTCATCATTAAGGTGCAATCCATCCCTGCTATAGAGATTGTACCCAAGTGAGAAGTCAGCCCCGTGCTCTAAAAACCCAAAACCCTCTGCACTGCACCACTTTTTTAGCCACGCATTAACCTCCCTAAGCTCCTTCTGCCTCCCTGGGCTAGCACGTGGCACTGGTAGTATCTCAGAAAATACTACCTTGGAGGTCCTTGCTTTAAGCTTATTCCCTAATTCTCTAAAATCATTCTTTAGGACGCTCCATCTTCCACTAACTTTGTCATTGGTACCAATGTGTACCAAGACCGCCGGTTCATTACCAGCCCCTCCCAATAATTTATCCACCCGATCCACAACATGCCGAACCCGAGCACCCGGGAGACAGCAAACTGTTTGATTGCTGGGATCTGGGTGACAAATTACCCTGTCTACCTTCCTAATAATAGAGTCCCCTACCACCAAAACATGTCTGTTGCTCTGCCTATTCTGCCCTCCCTCTTCTCCAGTAGAGCTGTTCGCCCGGCTGTTAGAGGGAACAGCTCTATCTGGCATTGCCATTCCTGAATGGACATCGCCAACAGTTTCACTCAATCTGGCAAATCTGTTGTTGTTTGCCAACTCAGAACTGGCCTGCCTCCTCCTGTACCCTCTGATTCCCCTTCTAACTGTAACCCAGCTACCTCCCTGGCCATCCTCACTAGCCCCAGCTCCTCCCTCCATACTAGGCCCAGCTAAACTGTGCTCCGTGAGCACCAACTCCCTTTCCAGTGGAGCAATATCACTAAGTGCTGCAATTCTCCTCTCCAGATCTTCAATTTGAGCTTCCAAAGAGGCAACATGCTCACACCTGTCACAGAGGTATGGACCCTGGATCATCTGTTCCAGTAGTGCATACATTTGACAGGATGTACACTGAATAAGGTTGCCACTGGACTGACTCATAATTATTATTATTGTCTACGAAATTTCAGTGGGAAAAATAAAGAATATAATATAATATATTTATATAAAGTTTTCCTCCTTTGCACTATAAATCTGCCCTCCCTTTTCTTTGAAGGCCCTCCTTTTATTTAAACTCCTAGGCTTTTACTAGAATTGCACTTGATACTGAAAATGTTCGCAAGCTCACAAGTTCCCCTTCTCCGGTTTCTATTAACTTCTGCCTTCTCGCCTGGGCACAATTAGTGCACTCTGCAATTTATCAGCCTTTACTTGTAAGGTAAATCCACTTGTAAACAGGCCCCAAACCAGCTCACAAATCCTTTATCCTAGTTTAACAGTCAAGCCACACCCCTCTCACCTGGGCACACTTAGTGCACTCTGCAATTTATCAGCCTTTACTTGTAAGGTAAATCCACTTGTAAACAGACCCCAAACCAGCTCACAAACCTTTTATACAAGTTTAACAGTCAAGCCACACCCCTCTCACCTGAGCACAATTTGTGCACTCTGCAGTTTATTAGCCTTTACTTTTTAAGGTAAATCCACTTGTAAAGAAGACACATAGAGACATACATAGAGTTAGGACACACACACCCCATCCCCAACACCGCATCCCCCAACACTTATTAATAACACATAGAACATACACTTTTTTTTCCCCATACCCAAATTTTAGAAAAACTTATTTTAATTTATCCTTATTGAATCTTTTTTTTCCGAGCATGGAGGGAGGAGATAGGTGGAGAAAGGAGGGTGGAGGAGGAGAAGAGAGTGAGGAGGTCATCGAGAGCAGAGAGGAGGAGGGAGTAGAGGTGGTAGGAGAGGTGGTAGGAGATGAGTCGGAGGCATGAGAGGAGGAGTCGGAGGGAAGAGAGTTAGAGGAGGAGGATGTTAGTATAGTGGCGTGTGGTGGACGGGGACCCTCAATATATAGGAAAGACAGAGGAGAAGAAGCCTTTTCTGGGGGGGGGGGGGGCAGGTTGGGTAAGGGACAGGCCTCAGGGAGAGGTCAGGGAGGCCGGGGTCCCAGCACACAGTTGAGAGGGCAAGGGGCTAGTGGCAAGGGCAGGACCAGGGCACATAACTATACGCCCCAGGAGAATATGGTCCTCCTGGTTTGCGGTCCGTGCCCGCCCCTTCATCCTCAGGGGGAAGGAAATGAAGCCTGGGCCTAAGGCTCAGGCTTGGAAGGAGGTAGTGGAGGAGGTGAATAAGGTGTGCAAATTGCCTAGGGGCATGGGGTCTGTAAAGCACCGCTTTGTGGATATCAGGGTCACAGTGAGGAGGAGGATGGCTAGAGAAGACCAAGGACACATCGTGACCTATAGGGAGAGGGACGTAAGGACCTCCTTAGAGCACCACCCGCTGCTGGAGCTTCAGCCCCGGTGGCCTAGCAGGACCCAGCCTCCATGTGAGGTGAATATGACATACACCAATGTGCCACCACATGGGCATCACACACACTACACATGTACATGATGACCGGAGACAACACTGACTTGTCAGCTCCATGGAATTAACTCCATCCCCGTCACCTCCTCACCCGGCCCTGCCAGCAGGACCCCCGTCTCCACCACCAATGACGCAGGCTGCACTGGCGAAGATGCTGGCCATCATGAAGAGGATGGATGCCGGTATCTCTGCCATCAGGCACAGCCTGGACAGGCACTTCAGGGAGGAGAAGAGGCATCACCTGATGCTGGAGAATTACATGGCCGGGCTGCTGAGAACGGGGCTGGTCCGCCACTACCATCCGTGGTGCCACTACCTACACCCGCCCTCCCCCCACAACCACCAACAGTGAGGAGACAGCGTTTGGGCATGGGTGATGTGTGCCCTGTGACCGGGCGGAGGAGGAGATAGGGGCTGCGGACATGATTTTGTCTTCTCAACAGCACTCCTCAGTGACAATTTATTGGTCACAATGTTAACCTAATCTAGCCTGGCTACAGAGTTTTGGATCTTGGCCTATGTGATGGTGATATTTTGTCTCACAATGGCATGTTAATGACAGCCAGCATTAAAATATGCACCAGTGAAGCATGTGATCCTGACCTCAATTTCAGTCTGAGAACAGATCCTTGGGTCTAATGTAAGTAACATTGAATCTGGCTGCTGACCTTTGTGTCCTCTCCATATTAATGGCTATTTGTCCATATTACTGATTATCCAGAAACCTAGCTAATAGTTAGCAATGCTTGCAGATGGGAATGAGGTGAGTTAGTGTATTGGTACAGTATTTAGCACTGTACTGTACATGCATTGTGATTATTTTTTTTCTCCTCCTCCTTTTTATGTGACCACTTTTTAATTTTTTCCAATTTCGCCCACCACACTGTATGTGTGAAACTGGATTGGATTACACAGTCCAGAGGTTGACTCATCTAATTCATTGAGCAGATCTAGACAAGTTGTAAGTGATATGCACACTAATGGTTTCTTCAATTAAAAGGAGTTATTTGTGATGATCCTTTTTTTCATCAAATCCCGGTTGCATCTGTGTAGTGACCGCATGTGACCCTAGTAGGTGCTATGCATCATGTCTTTTCTAGACATATTGGCCGCTGTAGGTATCCCCTTTTTTCAATCCTAGCCTCTCTCGATGCAAGCCCACACTACTCCCATGATATTGTTGCACAAGCTTGACCACTGCTGATTGTGGTCTGTGTACATAATAAAGCTTGGTTATACTGTTTTCTGAATGCACATTCTTGACCACTGCTGATTGTGGTCTGTGTAAATAATAAAGCTTTGTTATACCGTTGTAACTGTGTCAGTGTGTTTTCAATGGTTGGGGTTCTGGGACATCCACATGCATCACATTAGTGTCCTATTCCTATAGATGTTAATTAATGAGCCCTAGTTAATATATATTAAATATAATACATATAATATATATACTTGGTTATATATAATGCAGCTTTCTGAGGTAAATTTCCAACATAATTTCCAAGACTGATTATAAGAAGGAAAAAGAAGAATAGCCCACCTTCTAACTCCTTCAAGTTATATACTGCCTATTGCCCACTAAAGTCTTGTGACAAAAGGATATCATTACATATGTAGGTAAAGCATAATAGTGGATACGGATCACCTCTGGGTCATACCATGATTATAAATGTAGGGTAAAGCACAATGGTGAATAAGGATCATTTATGGGTCATACCATAATTATATATGTAGGTAAAGCACAATGGTGAATAAGGATCATCTATGGGTCATACCATAATTATATATGTAGGTAAAGCACAATGGTGTATAAGGATCACCTCTATGTCATACTATAATTATATATCTAGGCAAAGCACAGTGGAGAATAAGGATCATCTATGGATCATACCATAATTATATATGTAGGTAAAGCACAATGGTGAATTAAGGATTGCCTTTATGTCATACTATAATTAGATATCTAGGCAAAGCACAATGGTGAATAAGAATCAGCTGTGGGTCATACTATAATTATATACCCTTATCATAAAAACATTATGAGAGTGTAGCAAGGTCCCTTGTCAGTAATCCTACCAACATGAGTAAGATCAAAATAAATGCTGTTTGTTCCCAAGTAGTACTAAAGCATGGTAATTAGTGTCTGGCAGGTCGGTAGATAGGTAGAATATAATGTAAGTTTTATATTTGATTTTATAATACACAACATATTTTTAAAAAAAAATAACATTTAAAAAAAAAACAAATGCACAAGGAATGATTTCCAGATCAGTGAAAAATCTTATTAGTGCACTTTAGCCTGGAGTCTTAAGATGTAGACATGATCTATGACACAAACTCATATGAGACAGACCATTAATAAAACATAATGATTTTGGTTTAATCCATTGAATTTTTTGTTTCCCAACCCCTGGCTATATAACAGAATTTGGCATATGAGCTATTGAACATTGATCCTAATGGGATTTATCTCTGATCTGAAAAAAAAACACATGTGCAATGAAGATGATCACATTATTCAACTTAACACTGACTGGGGATTTCTATCACATTATCGAAACTCCTTGTGACCCTGCCACAATCCTTCTCCTGTTTAATTGTGGTACTTCTACTCCGTAATATGTGTGGATATTTATGGCCCTAACTTATATTACTCTTATGTACTCTTATCTCAAACCTTGTGTAGAGACTTACACACTTGACCAATCAGTAGATACTCTATGATGCCTGTCACTTTGAATCTCTGCACTCCATTGTTTACCTTAATTAGTATTGCTTCTTTTTTGAGAAAAAAAGCTCTTAAACTCTCAAAAGCTGTCACTATAACTAAAATGAGGATTGATCAATCTGAAACCCAGGAGCCAGATACAGTATATGTAAATAATATATAGTGTATTTATAAAGTGTTTAAAGTGAGTGCATTTTTCTTAGTTGTGGTTAAGGTTAATAGGTTTGTTCTTCTGTATATGTGCTATTGATTCCAGCTATATATTTTCACTATATTAATGGCCCATTATCTCTCTTCTTCCACTGAATGTAATCTTATGTCTTACAATAGCAATGCCTTAATTAGGTAGTTTGACATTGGGCCCAGAATGGTTATCATTATGAATTTTCTCTGTCTAGTAAATGTAATGCTCAGTCTTCTCTAGTTTAGATTTACTCTGTCATTTATACCCAATAGAATGAAACAATTTTTGTATTTATAATTACAGTCCATAACATCACAATCTCTATAAACTTAGAAAATGATGTAGTCCCAAAAGTCCATAATTTGCTCAGTTTTCTTATTTCTGTCATCTCTATTTCTTATGTTGTATCTGAATCTTTCAGTAGCCGACCCAACAAGAAGATGGCTGAGAGGATCTTGTCTCACGCCCTGGAGATCATTAGCCTGCTGACTGGAGATGTGAGAGAGATTGAAGATGTTATAATGGGGACTCGAGAGGTGAGAGCTGCTGGAGATGTTATAATGAGGACTGGAGAGGTGAGAGCTGCTGGAGATGTCATAATGAGGAACAGAGAGGTGAGAGAGACAGGAGATGTTTTAATGAGGACTGGAGAGGTGAGAGCTGCTGGAGATGTCCTAATGAGGACTGGAGAGGTTAGAGAGACTGGAGATGTTATAATGGGGACTGGAGATGTGAGAGCTGCCAGAGATGTTGTAATGGGGACTGGAGAGGTGAGAGATACTGGAGATGTTGTAATGAGGACCAGAGAGGTGAGAGCTGCTGGAGATGTCCTAATGAGGTTTGGAGAGGTGAGAGACTGGAGATGTTATAATGAGGACTGGAGAGGCTAGAGAGACTGGAGATGTTATAATGGGAACTGGAGATGTGAGAGAGATTGAAGATATTATAATGGGGACTGGAGAGGTGAGAGCTGCTGGAGATGTTGTAATAAGGACCAGAGGGGTGAGAGCTGCTGGAGATGTTGTAATAAGGACTGGAGAGGTGAGAGCTGCTGGGGATGTCATAATGAGGACGGGCAAGGTGAGAGCTGCTGGAGATGTTGTAATGAGGACCAGAGAGGTGAGAGCTGCTGGAGATGTTATAATGAGGACCAGAGAGGTGAGAGCTGCTGGAGATTTTATAATGAGGACCAGAGAGGTGAGAGCTGCTGGAGATGTTATAATGAGGACTGGAGAGGTGAGAGCTGCTGGATATGTTATAACAAGGACCAGAGAGGTGAGAGCAGCTGGAGATGTCATAATGAGGACTGGAGAGATGAGAGCTGCTGGAGATGTTATAATGAGGACTGGAGAGGTGAGAGCTGCTGGAGATGTTATAATGAGGACTGGAGAGGTTAGAGCTGCTAAGATTTAATAATGAGGACCAGAGAGGTGAGAGCTGCTGGAGATGTTACAATGAGGAACAGAGAGGTGAGAGCTGCTGGAGATGTTATAATGAGGATCAGAGAGGTGAGAGCTGCTGGAGATGTTATAATGAGGACCAGAGAGATGGGAGCTGCTGGAGATGTTATAATGAGGACCAGAGAGGTGAGAGCTGCTGGAGATGTTATAATGAGGACCAGAGAGGTGAGAGCTGCTGGAGATGTTATAATGAGGACCAGAGAGCTGAGAGCAGCTGGAGATGTTATAATGAGGACCAGAGAGGTGAGAGCTGCTGGAGATGTTATAATGAGGACCAGAGAGATGAGAGCTGCTGGAGATGTTATAATGAGGACCAGAGAGGTGAGAGCTGCTGGAGATGTTATAATGAGGACCAGAGAGCTGAGAGCTGCTGGAGATGTTATAATGAGGACCAGAGAGGTGAGAGCTGCTGGAGATGTTATAATGAGGACCAGAGAGGTGAGCTGCTTGAGATGTCGGGGGGAGGGGTTTATCTAAATTTGCATACAACAGCTCCGGAATATATCTGTAGTCATCAGATATTTATTTCTTTATTGCCAAGATAGTGTATTTATACATGGCTGGCAGGTTACATTGCTCACTGCTACTGAAGTGTGATTCAAAGAGTGGTTTGCTGTTTGGCACTTCCCCCTGGGTGGGTCCACTCCAGACACATGCAGGGGTGGAGACATCTGGAGTATACACAGACTGGAGGATCTCTAAATAATAATAATTAGTTGTTTAAATGCATTGTAACATTTTAATAAAGTTTTTTTTCTTATCAAGCCTTATATAACTATTCTTTAGACACCCTTTTCTAAGATGACTAGAGGGGTCCATTAATAACCCTGCCGTATAACATTCAATTTATCAACAATCTACAATTTTAATAAATTTATACCACAAGGAGACTTATTAAGCTTCACTTACAGGTCATTTATTAATAAAAAATAAAATGAAATAATTAGCATTTTGTGGAATAAACTTTTAATTAATAATTTGAAAAAGACTTGTTATTTTTTATTATTTAAATTGAGACACATTTTTGTTTTGTTCTTTTAACATAAACTTGTGCCCTGGCCTCTGTTTGCTAAGGATACTTAGCAGCTTATAAGATCAAAGTTTTTTTTGTGTGTGTGTATATATATATATATATATATATATATATGTCCATTTCCACCTATGTATTCCAGGTCCCTGTAAAGTGTGATGATGTTGCCGTCAATTTCTCTATGGAGGAGTGGGAGTATATAGAAGGACACAAGGAGCTTTACAAGGACGAAATGATGGAGAATCACCAGACACTCAGGACTTTGGGAAACCCAGGAAACAGGAACTCAGGTAACATTTTGTTTTCCCTTTTAGTAAACACATATAAGATATCCAAAAACAAAACATTGTTACATTGTAGTCATTAGATATGTATTTCTTTAGTTCCTAGTTTTTTAATTGATACAATTGTTTGAAATATGTCCAATAAATGATATGCATTTTTTTTTTAAATCTGTACAATGCAATTTTTTTTTTAAATATATTTTGATTGCCTGGCATCTTGTCTGTGAGTTCCCCGAAGGGAAAGGGTATTTGCTAATTGCTGTAAGGGGTCAAATTGGAGAAGTGGAGAATTGCAACACTTGGTGATATTGGAAAGTAAGTTCATGCCCACTGAGCATAGTTAAACTAGGCCAAGCATGGAGGGTGGAGTTGGGGCTAGTGAGGATGTCCAGGCAGGTAGCTGGTTTACAGACACAAGGGTAAGCAGGGGGAACAGGAGGAGGAGGAGGCAGGCCAGTTCTGAGTTGGCAAATACCAACAGATCTACCTGATTGAGTGAAACTGTTCATTCAAGAATGGTAATGCCAGATAGAGCTGTTCCCGATAAGAGTTGGCAGAACAGTTCTACTGGAGGAGCAGGAGGGCAGATTAGGCAGAGAAATAGTAGAAAAATAAAAGACATTTTAGCAATTGCTGCTGTTGTTTAGTTGTTCAGTTATGTCTGACTCTCTGTAAGACGCCAGGATTGTCTTGAACTTACTGGAGATGATATTCAATGTATGAAGTTTGACTTAATTGGGAGCTATTTAATCCTTTATCTTTCTCTTTTGGAAAGAAAAAGTCAGAGTTCCCTTTAGAGCTCACTTTTTTCCCATTCCTTTATTCTTCATTGTCTGTTTCAGTTTAAGAGTAATTGTCCCTTTCTTATGATTTCTTGTATAAGTATTATGAAAGTAAGTTTATTCCTCTGAGTACCATGTAACTCATTACCTTAGCAATCGTAACCATTAATTACATGCCTACTTTATTTTAATTTCCAGATTTAAATTAAACAGTAAATTGTATTGCCTTTTTTATCTCTTCCTCCCTTTCTCCTTTCTTGACTTCTGTATTCTGTTTTACACCCCATTCTTGCATTGATTGCTAGTTAGTTTAGAGTAATTTGTTACTTACATCTCTAAATCTAACAACCATTACAAACAATCTTACAATATGTCAGCTTAAATACACATAGCTTTAATGACCCCTTTCCAAGGGCAGATCACTATAAAAATGTTTAAAATAATGTATAAAGACAGATACTGTTGTCGTTCCACTTTGTATTTCTGTCCCCACCGTAGCAAGGGAAGAGGAGATGTTGATGGTATTTATCTTCTAAAAAAATAAAGGAGAGTTCAGTAGCAATGGCCTTTTTCAGTCTACTTTGTTACATAGTTACATAGTTACATAGTAATTTAGGTTGAAAAAAGACTTTAGTCCATCAAGTCCAACCTTTTTAGATCTCCTCTGATCTGCAATATGCGGATTAGTTGTTAATTGATCCAGAGGAAGGCAAACAAAAAAACAAACAAACACCAGTGAAACTTTGCCAATTGTCTCAACAGGAAAAAATATATAACATTCCTTCCTGACTCCAGATACTGGCGATCGGATTCCTACCTGGATCAATACTCCCCTCTCTATTTATCCAGGATAGCCCTTTTTATTTAAAATTATATCCAATCCCTTTTTAAAGTTATCTATTGAATCCGCTGTCACCACCTCTTTTGGTACAGAATTACACAGATTAACCACCCTTACTGTGAAGAACCCTTTTCTTTCTTTAAGGTGAAATCTTTTTACTTCTAATCTCAAAGTATGTCCCCTTGTCAGTTGAAAACCTCTTGGCACAAAAAGTTCCCTTGACAAAGCCTTGTATTGACCCTGGATGTATTTATATAAGGTAATCATATCCCCTCTTCGATGCCTTTTTTTCTAGAGTAAATAAGTTTAATTTTGTTGGTCTTTCTTCATAACATAGCCCCTCCATTCCCTTTATTAGCTTTGTTGCCATTCTCTGTACTTTTCCAGCTCTAAAATTTCCTTTTTATGTAGTGGTGACCAAAATTGTACTCCATATTCCAAATGAGGGTGTACTAGTGATTTGTATAGTGGGAGAATAATATCTGCTTCCCTTGCTTCTATACCCTTCTTAATACATGCTAATATTTTACTTGCCTTTGCAGATGCTGCTTGGCATTGAGCACTGTTACCTAGGCATTACCTCTTTCAATATCTGATACCCCTTGATTTGCTCCATTAAGATTATAAATTGCATGGCTATTTTTCCTTCCCAGATGCATAACTTTACATGTATTCGTATTAAATCTCATCTGCCACTTAGATGCCCATTCCTCTAATTTGTGCAAATCTCTTTGCAGGGAAAGTACATAATTTTCTTTTTTTTATATATATTTTTTTTTTTATACAATTAATAATACAAACAAATACATACAAAAGACAAAACATTAAGGCGAATGTTTAGACTACAAGGTGATGACTTATACACTTTCAATAATACAGACACAGAACGTATATACCATTCTGTTCTTCAACACTTTATCAAAAAAAAAATATTTAATAAATAGCCACCATTAACTAAAACATTACAACAAATAATTAAATAAAACAAGACATTTCCGACTGACAGACAGGTTAGAGGAGAGAGAAAATCAGAGAAGATGGAGCTATCATTACTATGAAACAATTTCAATTTAAAATCAGACTGATCCTTTCTACCATAAGGACAGAAATTCTTCTCTAATGCTCTAATACGTGACACTGAAAACTCTTTCCAGGATGGGGCGATCGATTGCTTCCAGCTCCTCGCTATCTTCCATTTGACTATGGAACATACATGTATAATCAACGCTTTAGCTTCTAGTTAAAAGTCATCTGGTATTATATGAAAAATAGCTATAGGGAGAACAGCAGGAAGCAAGGGACAGCCCATAATACTTGCCAGTTTTTGAAAGCACTTAATTCATAATTCCTGTTCATGTGGACAATCCCACCATAGGTGCGTTTGGGTTCCTAATTGGGCGCATCCTTGTGTTGGAGAAAATCCCCATTCTAGGCTAGATCCAATACCATCCATTTATAATTTTTATAAAGACCCCTCTCTTAACGCAGAGTTCTTTACAAATTTGTCTGTCATATTGAGAGCTCTTTTCCAAGACTCTTCAGTAAATACATAATTTAAGTCTTTTTCCCATCCTCTTATGTTGCCTGTCTTCAATTGTTGATTTCTCATAACTGCTACACATTTCAAAATAATTTTAGTCCTATTATTGCTTAAAATTAATCTCTCAAAAGGCGTGAAATGTCCACCATCCACTACAAATATATGAGCTTTTAATAAATCCCCTTCAACTCTATATAGTTCAATACTTCTATAGGGGTAATCGAGCTAGGATATGTAATTAATTGTAGTTTTTTATTAATTTTCCGCCAAAAAAAAAGAGACCTTTATTGAGTTGGAAATTGAGTTCAATTTTGTTAAATCTTTTAGGAACAACAATTAATTTAATGCCCCTTCTTTCAGCATTGAATTTTTATCTCTAGCCAAGAATTTGTGTCTATTGGATATATCCACTTTATAAGATGTGACAGCATTATAGCATTTTGGTATTATTTTATGTCAGGGTAAGCTAACCCACCATTATTACATTTTTTACTCAAAATTGACTTATTGAACCTAGATTTCCCTGACTCAAAAATAAATTTGTTTATGAGCGTTTGAAAGTGTTCTGGAAATCTGGAAATTTTATAGGAATATCATACAAAAGGTAGTAGTTAATCCTTGGTAAAACTGCCATTTTTATAACAGCTATTCTACCTGAAAGGGAGAATTTTTTGTTTACCCATTCTCTACAAATTTCTTTCAGTTTAGAAAGCAACTTTTCACAAATTAACAGAATTATTTGTTCGATTCTTTTAGAGTAGAATATGTCTGGATGTTTGAATCCACTCCAATCAAATGGACATAGGGATTGCAACTCATTTTTCATTTCGGTAGTTATATTCATATATAGAACTTCAGTTTTTGAATGTTAACTCTGTAATTTGATAACTTACTAAAGTTGGCAATCAATCCTTACATCTCTTTTAATGATTGTTTGTGCTCCGTAAGTAGCAACACCACATCATCAGCAAAAAGGACTAGTTTATGATCTCTATGGTTAATCCTAATACCTTTTATGATGTCCGACGCTCTAACTGCTTTTGCCAGGGGCTCCATAATTAGAGTGAACAGAAGGGATGACAAGGGAACCTATTGGATTTATGACCCAAACCACAGACTTGTGCGTCCGGATCAGAATAAAGCACTCCTATAGCCAATCTTCCAAAATCTCCCATCCCAAACTTATCAAGTGTCTGTCTCATGTATTCCCACCCTACTCTATCAAATGCTTTTTCAGCATCAAGAGACAGAAGTAGGGTGGGAATACCTTCTTTATTGACATAATCCAAAATATCAATCAATTTACAAGTATTGTCCCAGCCATGCCGACCATGGATAAATCAGTTTTGGTCACTCTTTACTAAATCTTTAATGACTTGACCTAGTCTTAGAGCTAAAATCCTTGAATATAATTTAAGATCTGGATTGAGTAAGGAAATGGGCCTAAAACTGCCACATTCGGGTATTTCTTGGTCTTTATTTTTGGAAATCATAATAATATTTGAAAGTAAAAATTCACTAGAGGCCCTCCCTGCCTCTTTTATCTTGCTAAATAAATCTTTTAGGGGTACTGATTGACAAACCTTATAAAAAGAGTTAATGTATACATCTGGACCGGAAGCAGAGTCTATATTTAAGTCTGCAATTACTTTTATTACTTAATGTGAGGAAATCTCTTCAAATTCTATTCAAAAACTCTAATTGTGTTTCTGACACTCTAGGCAAAGTTAGCGAATCGAGAAATTGTTGGATTTCATATTTAGTGGGTTTTATGAAGCCAACATTTGATTCTAGATTATAAAGATGTTTATAGAACTCTCCAAAGGCTTTAATAATCTCTTTAGGCTTTCTAATCATTATACCACCTAATCTCAAAACTTCTATTCTTTTCCTGCAATGTTTAGTTCTAATTTTATTGGCCAGTGATTTACTTATTTTATTATTATAGTGATATAAATGTTGGTGTAGTTTCCAAATTGCTCTGTCTGAGATACTCTGATCAATTGTTCTAATTTGAGCTTTGCATTTTTGAATTCCCAGTGTGATTATGGGGGTTATATTAATTCTATTTTCTACTAAATTGTTTAATTTCACATAAAGTTGTCTTAAGGACATGCCTCTTTGTTTTTTTTTCATAGCTTTTCCAACTAATCAAGGTGCCTCTAATATAAGCCTTTAAAGAGTTCCACAATGTCAAACTTGATGTAACTGACACTTTATTAATTCTCAAAAAGGCTACAATTTCCTTGCACAGTTTCTCCTTTCTATCAACATCATTAATCAGAGAATTCTCCATTGTCCATTGTGAATATGTTTTAATCTCTTTACCCCATTTTATACTGATTAAGATGCTAGCTTGATCAGATATTGCAATTGGGCCTATTTTGGCTTCTGATGTCAGATTGATCACATTTGAGTCCACCAAAATATAATCAATTTGCGAATATGTGCTGTGCCTATAAGAATAGAACAAAAATTCCCTTTGAGATTGATGTAGCACTTGCCAAGTGTCATACAAGTTATATTTAATTATATTAGATAAGAATAATCTAAAGTTACCAATAGTTCTTGCATCCAAATGTATTTCACTAGATGATTTCCTGACAAGTTCCGGGTTTATCAACAAATTATAATCACCACAGGTTATAGATTTTTTCCAAAGATTAAGTACTTGATTCAAAAACATAATTTGCTTTTCGTTAGGAGCTTATAAATTACCGTATATACTCGAGTATAAGCCATCCCGAGTATAAGCCGAGGCACCTATTTTACCACAAAATACTGGGAAAAATGTGCTGCCCCCTGTGTTCCTCTTGTGCCCTCTGTGTTCCCCTCATGTGTGCCCTCTGTGTCCCTTTTTTGTGTCCCCCCTCTTTCTCCCCTGTGTCTCTTCCCCCCTCTCCCTCCCCTGTGTCTCTCCCCCCCTCCGTCCCTTGTGTCTCTTCCCCTCCTCTCCCTCCCCAGTGTCTCTCCCCCCTCTCCCTTCCCTGTGTTTCTGCCCCCTCTCCCTTCCCTGTGTCTCTTTCCCCCTCTTCCTCATGTCTCTTTCCCTCCCCCTCCCTTTTCACCCTCCTCCTAAACCCCCCTCCTCATCCTCTCTCCTCAACCCCCCCTCATCCTCTCTCCTCAACCCCCCTCCTCATGCTCCCTCCTCATCCTCTATCCTCAACCCCCCTACTCAACCCCCCCTCCTCATCCCCCTCCTCAACCCCCCTCCTCAACCCCCCCTCCTCAACCTCTCTCCTCAAGCCCCCTCCTCATCCTCAACCCCCCTTCTCATCGTCAACCCCCCTCCTCAAACTCCCTCCTCAACCCCCCTCCTCATCCTCAACCCCTCTCCTCACCCTCTCTCCTCAACCCCCCTCCTCATCCCCCCTCCTCAACCCCCCTCCTCATCCTCAACCCCCCTCCTCGAACTCCCTCCTCAACCCTCTTCCTCATCCTCAACCTCTCTCCTCAACCCCACTCCTCATCCTCAACTCCCCCCCTCAACCTCCCTCCTCAACCCCCATCCTCAACCCCCCTCCTCAAACTCCCTCCTCAACCCCCCTCCTCATCATCAACCCCCCTCCTCAACCTCTCTCCTCAACCCCTCTCCTCACCCTCTCTCCTCAACCCCCCTCCTCATCCCCCCTCCTCAACCCCCCTCCTCATCCTCAACCCCCCTCCTCGAACTCCCTCCTCAACCCTCTTCCTCATACTCAACCTCTCTCCTCAACCCCCCTCCTCATCCTCAACTCCCCCCCTCAACTTCCCTCCTCAACCCCCATCCTCAACCCCCTCCTCATCCTCAACCCCCCTCCTCAACCTCTCTCTTCAACCCCCCTCCTCATCCTCAAACCCCTCCTCAACCTCTCTCCTCATCTTCAACCCCCCTCCTCATCCTCAACCCCCCTCATCAACCCCCCTCCTCAACCCCCTCCTCATCCTCACCCCCTCCTCATCCTCAACCTCTCTCCTCAACCCCCCTCCTTATCCTCAAACCCCCTCCTCAACCCCCCTCCTCATCCTCAACCCCCTCCTCAACCTCTCTCCTCATCCTCAACCCCCCTCCTCAACCTCTCTCCTCAACCCCTCTCCTCAACCCCCTCCTCATCCTCAACACCCATCCTCAACCCCCTTCCTGATCCTCAACCCCTCCTCATCCGCAACACCATCCTCAACCTCACTCCTCAACCCCCCTCCTCATCCTGAACCCCCATCCTCAACCTCTCTCCTCAACCCCCCTCCTCATCCTCTCTCCTCACCCCCCTCCTCAACCCCGCTCCTCATCCCCCCTCCTCAACCTCTCTCCTCAACCCCCCTCGTCGACTCCTCTCCTCATCCTCAACCCCCTCCTCAACCTCCCTCCTAAACCCCCTCCTCATCCTCAACCCCCCTCCTCAACCTCTCTTCTCAACCCCCCCTCATCCTCAACCCCCCTCCTCAACCTCTCTTCTCATCCTCAACACCCCTCCTCATCCTCAACCTCTCTCCTCAACCCCCCTCCTCAACACCCTCCTCATCCTCAACTCCCCCCCTCAACCTCTTAGCATATGCCGGGTCCTGACGCAGCCGGAAGACTCGAGGAGGAGCAGATAAGCAGCTGCTGATGTAAGGTAAGTGAGGGGAAAGGGAGAGGGGGAAGTAATTAGAGGGGTAAAGTGAGGAGGGGCGTTGAGGGTGAGGAGGGGGGTTTAGGATGAGGAGTGGGGTTGAGGATGGGGAGTTGAGGATGAGGAGGGGGGTTCTAGGAGGGGGGTTGAGGAGGGGGGCTTGAGGATTGGGGGGTTGAGGATGGGGGGTTGAGGATGAGGATGGGGGTTGAGGAAGAGGAGATGATAAGGGAAGGGGAGGTAAAGAGCCACAGGGGTGGAGAGACACAGGAGGGAAAGAGAGCCAAGGGGGTGGAAAGACATGGAGGGGGGGAAGAGAGCCACGAGGATGGAGAGACACAGGAGGGAAAGAGAGCCACGGGGGTGGCGAGACACGGGGGTGGGAGAGAGAGAAACGGGGGTGGAGAGACACGGGGGTGGAGAAACACGGGTGACTCGAGTAAAGGGCTGAAAAACTTTGCTTATACGCAAGTATATACGGTAATTAAGGTGCATTCTTCATTTTGAATTTTACCTACCCAAATAATATAATGCCCATTTTTATCTACTTTTATAAAATCGTGGGACACTATTAGTGCTTTATTAAATAGAATAGACACTCCTCTCACTTTTTTTTTATAAGTAGAGCTGCAGGCTACATCAAAGAATCTTGGTGAAAATATCAGGATCTTATCATGTTGCCAGTGTGTCTGCTGGACACAGCAAATATCCGCTTTTTCCCTGGCAAACACACTGGCAACATGATTTCTTTTCGCAGGGTGGTTGAGACCCTGTACATTATAACTTAACCTTGCACAACTTTGTGTCATCTGCAAAAATGGAGACATCACACTCCAATCCCACTTCCAAGTCATTAATAAATATGTTAAAAAGGAGGGGACCTAATACTGAACCCTGAGGAACTCTACTTACCACATTAGAACAAACCGAGTATGTTCCATTTACCACAATCCTTTGCTTCCTGTCTTTTAGCCAGCTCTCAATCCATAAGCAAATATTTTTGGCAATTCCTGTATCCCTTAGTTTGTTCAAAAGTCTCCCATGCAAAATCCAAAAATACTACATCCACTGAGTTGCCGTGATCCAAGTTCCTACTAACCTCCTCATAGAAACGATATAAAAGCTTTGTTTGACATGACCTATCCTTCATAAATCCATGTTGGCTCTTACTTATAATCCTGTTTGAATAGATATATTCCTGTATATTATCCCTTATTAACCCTTCTAAAAGCTTTCCCACTACTGAAGTGAGACTCATTGGTCTATACTGTAATTACCTGGATTTGTTCTTGCTCCCTTCTTAAATATAGGTATCACCTCTGCCTTTCTCTAGTCATCTGGTAGAGACCCTGTGTTGAGTAAATCTTAAAAAATTCGATATAATGGTTTGGCTATCACATAATCCACTTCCCTCAGTATGTATTCCATCAGGACCTGGGGCTTTATTAATATTTAGTTTTTCAAACCTCTTTTGGATTTCTTCCCGCGTTAACCAGTTATTTGGTGAAGGTAGTGTAGCCTCATTATGTTGCAGTGACCCAACCACTGGTACCTCCCTTGTGCATACCGAAGAAAATAACCTATTTAGCTCATCTGCCTTTTCCTGGTTGTCACGATCCTCTTCCTAAGCGTCTGGCCAAGCCGCCTGCTACGCCTACTCCCCAGATCTGACTTTAGAGTTTTTTTCTACCTCCTACAGAAAGCACCTGTATCCACTGGACCTCTCAGTCTCCTGAACAGTAGATATCACTGGCAGTCAGGAGCTCTTCAATAAAACAGTGTCTACACCATGGTTATGTAGAAAGAACAAACACTTCTTTATTTTTACACAAGTATTTAAACAACTCACAAAACCAGTACAGGGAGTGGCTACCCCCTTGTCCAACCCTCATCTTCCTCTTGGCCAATGGGGTAATCTCCAGAGTAACTTGATTACCTCTGGCCAATGGACTAGAGGTAAGCTCTGGGAACTTCCAGACCCCTCCCATGGGCCGCCCACTAGGTGTGGCTACCTAATTCACTTGGTCTCTGGCTCTAAAGGGAGAAACATCTATTTGCTCCTGTACTATGACCCTGATATTGGGCTGAAGACCCCATGGGGTTAAGGTGCCTCAACTTCTGTAAAGACCCCTTTGTTCTGGCCTTGCTATCACTTCAAGTGTTTACTTTAGGTGATAGCTGGAAGGCAGATGGGTGATCTCCTCAGGTTACTATCTGTATCAGACCCAATATGGATGACTGCACACAACATGGCTCCCACATTACAATACAATATATTTACAGATAATACCACTACAACATTTTATAACCCACGCCATCTCTCCCTTTCCCACATGTTATGAGTTGAGGCAGTACTTCCCACGTCAGTCCACTTAATGCGTTATGACGACTTTATTAGTGGTGACGTGGTAAACTGCCTCTTCTCTGAATGCATAACAATAACAGTGGGACTCTGCCCTGAATATATAACATTATAACAGTGGCTCTGGGAGCCCAAAACCTTCTGTTCAATAACATGTGGCAGATAACAGTTCCAGTCCAAGATGGCCCCTGGGTGTGACCAATACTGCCAGTCCCAATATGGATGCTGACTGAGCCATGAACTGTCATGCCCATACACAATATGGCCACTGGGTGTGGCTACTGCTGCCAATATACTTCAGGCCTAAATCCAAGATGGCCCCTGGCTGATTCATGACACTGGTCACTAATTATCAGACTGGCCTTCTTCCCATTAATATATTTAAAAAAATATTTTAGGATTAGTCTTACTCTCCTTTGCAACTAACTTTTCATTTTCGATTTTAGCCAGTCTAGCCATTATAGCCCTTTTGCAAGCCTTGTTAATTTCCTTTTACTTACATACAGCAGTCTCTGTCCCTCTTGTTTGTATACTTTAAACACTTGTTTTTTACTCCTCATCTTCATATTTAATTCATTGCTAAGCCACATGGGTTGTGATTTATTCCTTCTACTTTTATTCCCACACGGTATATGCCAATGTGTATGTATATTTAGTAAGGATTTAAATGTTGTATATTTATATTCAGTATTTTTACCCGTCAGTTCTCTGTCCCAGTCTATACGTTGTATCGCTGCCCTTAGACCGTGAAAATCTGCCATTTTAAAATGAAGAGTTTTCGTTAGCCCCTTACAGTTATGTTTTTTTAATTCAATCTCAAATGAAACTGTGTTGTGATCACTGTTTCCAAAGGTTGCCCTTTTTCAACATTTGATACTATATTGATATTATTTGTGATAACTCATTTCTAGTAGGCGCATGTATAACCTGGGCCAGATAATGATCGCTGAGTGTACTCAAGAACCTGCTCCCCTTAGCTGAACTGCTGGTCTCATTTATCCAGTTTATTTCAGGGTAATTACAATCTTCCATTATTAGAACTTGCCCATGCTTAGCTGCATTTCCAATCTGTAACAATAATTGAAGTTCCTCACTTTCAATTATAGTTGGGGGTTTATAGCATACTCCTACTAATATTGTTTTAGAATTTGCTGCACCACTATTTAACTCTATCCACAAACATTCAAGATTACCGCTAGTTCCACCATAAATATCTTCTCTGACTATATGCTTAAATTTAGACAAATCCCTTCTCCTCTTTTACCATTGCCCCTATCTTTCCTAAATAGGTTATTACCGTCCAGATTAACAGTCCAGTCATGAGATTCATCCCACCACGTTTCAGTAATGCCTATTAAATCCCATTGCTTATTAATTGCTAATAATTCTAACTCTCCCTTTTTTCTGGCATTATCAAGCATACACCTTATGTTATGAGTCTGTAGTTCTGAAGTGCCGGCCACTGTACTTGAGTTATTTAGCAATACCTCCCTATTGACTGTACTAACCCTCCCCATCTCCTCCCCATGACTAGTTAATACGTTCCTTACCCCCTCTACACTTTCTACCCCATTACTTCTATCTTGTCCCTCCCCACACCTACTAGCTTAAAATCTCCCCCAGCCGCTCTACCATCCTATCCCCTAGCACAACAGCGCCCTCATCATTAAGGTGCAATCCATCCCTGCTATAGAGATTGTACCCAAGTGAGAAGTCAACCCAGTGCTCTAAAAACCAAAACCCCTCCTTAATGCACTACATTTTTAGCCATGCATTACAACCTCCCTAAGCTCCTTCGGCCTCCCTGGGCTAGCACGTGGCACTTAGAAAATACTACCTTGGAGGTCCTTGCCTTCAGCTTATTATCTTGTTCTATAAAATCATTCTTTCGGACACTCCATCTTCCACTAACTTTGTCATTGGTACCATCGGTTCATTTTCAGCCCCTCCCAATAATTTATCTACCCGATCCACAACATGCCGAACCCGAGCACCCGGGAGACAGCAAACAGTTCGATTGCTGGGATCTGGGTGACAAATCACCCTGTCTACCTTCCTAATAACAGAGTACCCAACCACCAGAACCTGCCTGTTGCTCTGCCTATTCTGCTCTCCCACTCCTCCAGTAGAACTGTTCTCCCGGCTGTTAGAGGGAACAGTCTATCTGGCATTGCCATGCTTGAATGGACATCCCCAACAGTTTCACTCAATCTGGCAAATCTGTTGGTGCTTGCCAACTCAGAACTTTGCCCCCTCCTGCTCCTGTCCCCCCTGCTTACCCAGCTACCTCCCTGCACATCCTCACTAGCCCCAGCTACACCCTCCATGCTAGGCCCAGCTAAACTGTGCTCCGTGAGCACCAACCCCCTTTCCAGTGGAGCAATATCACTAAGTGGTGCAATTCTCCTCTCCAGTTCTCCAATTTGATTTTCAAGATAGGCATCATGCTCACACCTCTCACAGAGGTATGGACCCTGGATCAGCTGTTCCAGTAGTGCATACATATGACAGGGTGTACACTGAGTGAGGTTGCCACTGGAATGACTCATAATTACAGTGCGGTTAAAAATATATATATAAAGCACTACAATGTTCTCCCCCTTTGCACTCCCTACTTTTATTTAAACTCCTACAGTCCTACACTTATACTAGAACTGCCCTTATGCTAGAAGTGTTCACTCCTTCCCCAGTTTTTCTTAGGTTCTTACTACTCACCTGCCCACAAATCACTGCACAAGTACACAACACACTTACTGTTCAGGAGAAATCACAGAACAGAGGCAAGTAGACCACAAAAAGTCACACACTGATATAGCTTTACACAGGCAAAACCACATGCCCTCTCAGCTGCCCACTAATCACTGCACAAGTACACAACACACTTACTGTTCAGGAGTACTCACAGAACAGAGGCAAACAGGCCACAAAAAGTCACGCACTGATATAGCTTTACACAGGCAAAACCCCACCCCCTCTCAGCTGCCCACTAATCACTGCACAAGTACACAACACACTTACTGTTCAGGAGTAATCACAGAACAGAGGCAAACAGGCCACAAAAAGTCACGCACTGATATAGCTTTACACAGGCAAAACCACACCCCCTCTTAGCTGCCCACTAATCACTGCACAAGTACACAACACACTTACTGTTCAGGAGAAAGCACAGAATAGATGCAAGCAGACCACAAAAAGTCACACACTGATATAGCTTCACACAGGCAAAACAACACCCCCTCTCAGCTGCCCAGTAATCACTGCACAAGTACACAACACACTTCAGGAGTAATCACAGAACAGGTTTGTATGAATTTAGGTTTGATAGACCTATATGGTGTGTAGATAAGTGATTTGTAGATTAGCCAATAAATGTCCTTTAGATTGCTTGTTTCAATAGACTTCTCTGTTTGCCTCCCATAAATGTCTTTGTCTGTAGTATTTGAACTATACTACCTCTCCTCTAGATATTTATTTTAATGTCCATAGCTCCTGTAGTTTTTAGTATAACCTTGTTTGGTACACTATTTCTTTGTGTTCTATGAACTAGGATTTATTCTATGGACTATGTCCCAAAATTCAGCAGGCTTGCTTTTTGATGTTCTTTTTTTTCCCAACCTCATAGTATGTTCATCTCCTGTTTGTAGATAGAATTTTATTAGAGGTTCAGCAGTTAAAAATGAGATTTGTCAACATCTTCCGTAGAAGAACTACTAACAAAGCGTATCATTTATATAACGAGGGAATAGGAATAGGGAATCACATATATAGTTGTGAGCATGCGGTCCGCGTAGCGAGGGCAGCGGGCGAGGGCCTCAGTTGCTGGCATGGAGCGCCGCTGAGGGCCTCAGTTGCTGGCATGTGAAGCAATAGGCTTCACACACACGCCTGTAGGCAGGCAACTGATATTCAATCTATTACAGTCAAAAAAGTGTTGTTTTATGTCACTGTACACTACGGTTGCACCAGATATGACATATCACTGTGCATTGGCAAAAGTTGGCAGAGTAGATGCAATAGGCTTCCCACACACGCCTGTAGGCAGGCAACTGATATTCAATCTATTACAGTCAAAAAAGTGTTGTTTTTGTCACTGTACACTACGGTTGCACCAGATATGACGTATCACTGTGCACTGGCAAAAGTTGGCAGAGTAGATGCAATAGGCTTCACACACACGCCTGTAGGCAGGCAACTGATATTTAATCTATTACAGTCAAAAAAGTGTTGTTTTATTTCACTGAGCACAATATAAGCTGTTAGGTGTTAGCCTGTCACACACACACGCTGGCAGGCAGGCATATGCAATTAGATTACACAGAAAAAAATTATAAAATAAAATAAATGATGTTCTAGCCCTAAAAAGGGCTTTTTGGGTTGCTGTCCTTCAGATGGAAGGCTCTGGAAGGGAGTGTATGCTGCTGATTGGCTGGAATGTGTCTGCTGACTGTGAGGTGCAGGGTCAAAGTTTCCTCAATGATAAAGAATAGGGGGCGAACCCAAAAGCGCATGTGTTCGCCGTTCGATGTGGACGTGAACATGCAAAAATCGATGTGAATAGTCCGCCAGCGAACTGTTTGGGACATCACTTAAGGATAATAAAGATTATGTTGGTTAAACTTAGATGCTTCTCACCTCAAGAAACATGGTGTGCAGGATTTGCCCTAGCCACTTCCTGGGTGGAGCTTCCTCTACTTGTGTTCTTAATACACAGTTTTAATTGGTTTTATAAAGTAAGATTCCTAGTAAACTTCTGAATATCAATTTAAGGGTTAAATGTGTTCAGCTGGTTGGTTGGGACATACTTAAGGTCAGAAATTAGATTTTTGTTAACACCCTTTCAGTCAGGTTAAAAGATCACAACAGGTTCTACTATTACATTATCTCTCTTTTCTCTTTCCTGTTTCTCTTCTACCTCATGGTCTCCCCTTCTCTTTTACTCATTCGGGAATAAACTATGAAGCTCTTGTCTTCTGTAAATATCCTTAGGTATCAAACCGTCCTTTAGTACTAGAAAAACCTCCTGATTTCCTGACTCTTCAATTAATGGTGATAATATATTCTGTAAGAGTAGGAGCAAACTTAAACAATCTAAGAAAAAGTAAATATATTACACAAAAAAACAAAGGTCTGCATAGTTAGAACTATGGTATTCCCAGTAGTAACATACTGATGTGTGAGCTGGACCATAAAGAAGGCTGAGCGCTGTATAATTGAGGGTCAAGGAGAGTCAGACACAAGTGAATGACTAAACAACAATAACAAAAGAAGTAGGATTATTGGTTCTACTCCTCCCTTTATGTACAAATTCACTGTATTTTAAACTACTATCCAAGGCTGTAAATTACTCTAATTTTGAGATTTTCAAATTAAATTTGTGATGAAATTGTCTATTACATCATTGTCTAAAACATTTCTTAAATAATTATCATGGTAATTACTTCAAAAAACATTTTCACTGGGTCACCCAGGCCTAGAGTATTCTGGGTCATTTTTTGTGCAATCATTCTATGTGTAAAAAATGTTTTAGGGTACAACTATTGCATTGAGCCAATACATTTTTTTTAAGGTAGTACCACTTTAAGGGTGACCTGTAGGCACAAGTAGCCAACCATGATACCCAGTTTTCTTCTGCTGTAGGGTTGGAATATAAATCAAACTTGTGATAAATGGTAGATCGGACTCCATAGACTTCTATGGGAGATTCACAGATCTAATTAGGTTCATCAAGTATAGTAAACTAAGCAGCTAGACAGAAACTGGAATCCATTGTTTCAAAAGACAGGTCAAGTCGTGTCAAGTACTTTGCAAGTGATACCACAATGATCCTTTCTCTTGTGGTTAACCCTATCTTAGGAAATACTTAGCCATTGTTCCTAACCCTCATTCAATCTAACAGAGATATCAAATTGTTAGAAATGTTATGGATGTCAATCATTTCAGGTGAGCTACACCCGGAGCTACCTCAACTCTTCTAGCCAACGCCCCTCCATCTCAATAAAGGTATATACACCCAGGAAGAAGTTGGCTAGTGAGAGGATACACCTAACTGCTGTTTCCCCTAAGCACAACGTTCCTTTGGAATATCCATTACCCTGCACCCAGGGTTGATAACAGCCTCACTACCCTCCAGTAGGTTTCCCTCTTAGCGAGATAGATAGATAGACAGACAGATAGATAGAGATGTATATAGAGAGGAAGAGAGATAGATCTCTCTCTCTCTCTCTATATATATATATATATATAATTACTATGGCATATATATATATAAATATATATATATATATAGCTATGTATATATATATATATATATATATATATATAAAAATATATATATATATCATATATAGTTGTGGATCTTGCGATGTTGGTAATGCACTTGCAGTAGCGAAGCGAGCAGTTGACGCACGCAGGACTTAGGCTGCAATTAGCGGCAAAGGCCTCATTGGAGGCCTCGCCATAAGCGTCGCAGGACTTAGGCTGCAATGAGCGCAGCACTTTGCTGCGGACCGCGTGGAACGCAGTTTGCTAATTTAGCCAAACTTAGTTCAAGCGCATACCTCGAAATACCCGAAAACCAGCGAGCAGGAGAGGCTTGCAATGAGTGCTGAAGGCGCTCATTGCGAGACCCACGATGAGCCCTGAAGGTGATCATTGCAAAGCAGGAAAGTTGAAGTACACTGGGAGAACGGCTTGCAATGAGCGCCGAAAGTAATAATTAATCTAGAATATGTTATGTTTATACAAAAGTTCAGGAGCTCACAGATAATTCTCTCCTATAACCTATACCCTCCCTCCACACGGATAGATTCCTCCCAGTATAATCTCACAGCTCCAGCCACTTCTTTTTATGCACAGAAATGTCTCAGTGGCTGTAATATAATACACACATTATATGGCTACAATAACATGATAACTGCCTGACCAATAAATTAATTGGATAACCGGTGGCATCACTAGTCGCTTGGCAGACAGATAAAACCTCAAAAATTAATCCCATCATTACAGGCGTGTGTGTCGGGTGTGAGACAGATATATACACACAGCGTCTCCACGAAAACGAAATGATATAGAACCGCCCCCTAACTGTGCCGATTGGCTGCCGCTTGTGCTGCTGTGCGTTCTGGGACTTGTAGTTTGGTGCATTGTTTTCCGGTATATTCAATTCCTTTTCTTTGTGGGAGATTGCGGCCTAGTGCTGAACCGAATGTGTCCGAGCTCTCAGCAGGTAAAAAACGTGATTAATGACCAGGGGATGATTTAGTTGGTTATTTGGGTCTGTGACTTGTTATCAAGTGAGGGTGGGATAAACACAGTAACAAATACCGGAATATAATGACGTTATTGTATTAGATGTGAGTGTCTATATGTGTAACTACTCAGTGATGTGAGTGTGTTTTATCTATATTATAAGACCAGCTCTCACAAATATTGGGAGGGGGAGAGAGAGGTGATAGATAGAGAGAGTGGAGGAGAGAGTGATAGAGAGGAGAGGGAGAGAAACAAATAGAGAGGAGGGAAGGAGCGAGATAGATAGATAGCTAGAAAGGACAGAGAGAGGAGGACAGTGGGGAGAGAAGGGAGGGAGAGAGAGAGATACAGAGGTGAGATGGAGAAAGATAGAGAGGAGAGTGGGTGAAATGGGTAGAGAGAGATAGATAGGAGGAGGGAGAGAGACAGGGGAGAAAGAGAGGAGAGGGGGGAGAGAGATATAGAGAGAGGATAGGGAGGAGAGAGAGATATGGAGAGGGAGGAGAGAGATATGGAGAGGGAGGAGAGAGATATGGAGAGGGAGGAGAGAGATATGGAGAGGGAGGAGAGAGATATGGAGAGGGAGGAGAGAGATATGGAGAGGGAGGAGAGAGATATGGAGAGGGAGGAGAGAGATATGGAGAGGGAGGAGAGAGATATGGAGAGGGAGGAGAGAGATATGGAGAGGGAGGAGAGAGAGATGGAGAGGGAGGAGAGAGATATGGAGAGGGAGGAGAGAGAGATGGAGAGGGAGGAGAGAGAGATGGAGAGGGAGGAGAGAGAGATGGAGAGGGAGGAGAGAGAGATGGAGAGGGAGGAGAGAGAGATGGAGAGGAGGAGAGAGAGATGGAGAGGGAGGAGAGAGAGATGGAGAGGGAGGAGAGAGAGATGGAGAGGGAGGAGAGAGAGATGGAGAGGGAGGAGAGAGAGATGGAGAGGGAGGAGAGAGATATGGAGAGGGAGGAGAGAGATATGGAGAGGGAGGAGAGAGATATGGAGAGGGAGGAGAGAGATATGGAGAGGGAGGAGAGAGATATGGAGAGGGAGGAGAGAGATATGGAGAGGGAGGAGAGAGATATGGAGAGGGAGGAGAGAGATATGTAGAGGGAGGAGAGAGATATGTAGAGGGAGGAGAGAGATATGTAGAGGGAGGAGAGAGATATGTAGAGGGAGGAGAGAGATATGTAGAGGGAGGAGAGAGATATGTAGAGGGAGGAGAGAGATATGTAGAGGGAGGAGAGCGATATGTAGAGGGAGGAGAGCGATATGGAGAGGGAGGAGAGCGATATGGAGAGGGAGGAGAGCGATATGGAGAGGGAGGAGAGCGATATGGAGAGGGAGGAGAGCGATATGGAGAGAGAGGAGAGCGATATGGAGAGAGGAGAGCGAAAGAGAGAGAGGAGAGCGAAAGAGAGAGAGGAGAGCGATAGAGAGAGAGGAGAGCGATAGAGAGAGAGGAGAGCGATATAGAGAGAGGAGAGCGATATAGAGAGAGGAGAGTGATGAGAGAGATATGGAGAGGGATGAGAGAGATATGGAGAGGGATGAGAGAGATATGGAGAGGGAGGAGAGAGATATGGAGAGGGAGGAGAGAGATATGGAGAGGGAGGAGAGAGATATGGAGAGGGAGGAGAGAGATATGGAGAGGGAGGAGAGAGATATGGAGAGGGAGGAGAGAGATATGGAGAGGGAGGAGAGAGATATGGAGAGGGAGGAGAGAGATATGGAGAGGGAGGAGAGAGATATGGAGAGGGAGGAGAGAGATATGGAGAGTGACGGAGAGGGAGGAGAGGGAGGAGAGTGACGGAGAGGGAGGAGAGTGACGGAGAGGGAGCAGAGGGACGGAGAGGGAGCAGAGGGACATAGAGGGAGGAGAGGGACAGAGAGGGAGGAGAGTGATAGAGTGGGAGGAGAGTGATAGAGAGGGAGGAGAGTGATAGAGAGGGAGGAGAGTGATAGAGAGGGAGGAGAGTGATAGAGAGGGAGGAGAGTGATAGAGAGGGAGGAGAGTGATAGAGAGGGAGGAGAGTGATAGAGAGAGAGGAGAGTGATAGAGAGAGAGGAGAGTGATAGAGAGAGAGGAGAGTGATAGAGAGAGAGGAGAGTGATAGAGAGAGAGGAGAGTGATAGAGAGAGAGGAGAGTGATAGAGAGAGAGGAGAGTGATAGAGAGAGAGGAGAGTGATAGAGAGAGAGGAGAGTGATAGAGAGAGAGGAGAGGGATATGGAGGGGATATGGAGAGAGGAGAGGGATATATAGAGAGGAGAGGGATATAGAGAGAGGAGAGGGATATAGAGAGAGGAGAGGGATATAGAGAGAGGAGAGGGATATAGAGAGAGGAGAGGGATATAGAGAGAGGAGAGGGATATAGAGAGAGGAGAGGGATAGAGGGATATAGAGAGAGGAGAGGGAGGAGAGAGAGAGTTAGAGAGAGAGAGTTAGAGAGAGAGAGTTAGAGAGAGAGAGAGAGTTAGAGAGAGTTAGAGAGAGAGAGAGTTAGAGAGAGTTAGAGAGAGAGAGAGTTAGAGAGAGAGAGAGTTAGAGAGAGAGTTAGAGAGAGAGAGAGTTAGAGAGAGAGTTAGAGAGAGAGAGAGTTAGAGAGAGAGAGAGTTAGAGAGAGAGAGTTAGAGAGAGAGAGAGAGTTAGAGAGAGAGAGAGAGTTAGAGAGAGAGAGAGAGTTAGAGAGAGAGAGAGAGTTAGAGAGAGAGTTAGAGAGAGAGAGAGAGTTAGAGAGAGAGTTAGAGAGAGAGAGAGTTAGAGAGAGAGAGAGTTAGAGAGAGAGAGAGTTAGAGAGAGAGAGAGTTAGAGAGAGAGAGTTAGAGAGAGAGAGAGTTAGAGAGAGAGAGTTAGAGAGAGAGAGAGTTAGAGAGAGAGAGTTAGAGAGAGAGAGTTAGAGAGAGAGAGTTAGAGAGAGAGAGTTAGAGAGAGAGAGTTAGAGAGAGAGAGTTAGAGAGAGAGAGTTAGAGAGAGAGAGTTAGAGAGAGAGAGTTAGAGAGAGAGAGTTAGAGAGAGAGAGTTAGAGAGAGAGAGTTAGAGAGAGAGAGTTAGAGAGAGAGAGAGTTAGAGATTTATAGAGGGAGGAGAGAGAGAGATTTATAGAGGGAGGAGAGAGAGAGAGATATAGAGGGAGGAGAGAGAGAGATATAGAGGGAGGAGAGAGAGAGATATAGAGGGAGGAGAGAGAGATGGAGAGGGAGGAGAGAGAGATGGAGAGGGAGGAGAGAGAGATGGAGAGGGAGGAGAGAGAGATGGAGAGGGAGGAGAGAGATATGGAGAGGGAGGAGAGAGAGATGGAGAGGAGGAGAGAGAGATGGAGAGGGAGGAGAGAGAGATGGAGAGGGAGGAGAGAGAGATGGAGAGGGAGGAGAGAGAGATGGAGAGGGAGGAGAGAGAGATGGAGAGGGAGGAGAGAGATATGGAGAGGGAGGAGAGAGATATGGAGAGGGAGGAGAGAGATATGGAGAGGGAGGAGAGAGATATGGAGAGGGAGGAGAGAGATATGGAGAGGGAGGAGAGAGATATGGAGAGGGAGGAGAGAGATATGTAGAGGGAGGAGAGAGATATGTAGAGGGAGGAGAGAGATATGGAGAGGGAGGAGAGAGATATGGAGAGGGAGGAGAGCGATATGGAGAGGGAGGAGAGCGATATGGAGAGGGAGGAGAGCGATATGGAGAGGGAGGAGAGCGATATGGAGAGGGAGGAGAGCGATATGGAGAGGGAGGAGAGCGATATGGAGAGGGAGGAGAGCGATATGGAGAGGGAGGAGAGCGATATGGAGAGGGAGGAGAGCGATATGGAGAGAGGAGAGCGATAGAGAGAGAGGAGAGCGATAGAGAGAGAGGAGAGCGATAGAGAGAGAGGAGAGCGATATAGAGAGAGGAGAGTGATGAGAGAGATATGGAGAGGGAGGAGAGAGATATGGAGAGGGAGGAGAGAGATATGGAGAGGGAGGAGAGAGATATGGAGAGGGAGGAGAGAGATATGGAGAGGGAGGAGAGAGATATGGAGAGGGAAGAGAGAGATATGGAGAGGGAGGAGAGAGATATGGAGAGGGAGGAGAGAGATATGGAGAGGGAGGAGAGAGATATGGAGAGGGAGGAGAGAGATATGGAGAGGGAGGAGAGAGATATGGAGAGGGAGGAGAGAGATATGGAGAGGGAGGAGAGAGATATGGAGAGGGAGGAGAGAGATATGGAGAGGGAGGAGAGAGATATGGAGAGGGAGGAGAGAGATATGGAGAGGGAGGAGAGAGATATGGAGAGGGAGGAGAGAGATATGGAGAGGGAGGAGAGAGATATGGAGAGGGAGGAGAGAGATATATGGAGAGGGAGGAGAGAGATATATGGAGAGGGAGGAGAGAGATATGGAGAGGGAGGAGAGAGATATGGAGAGGGAGGAGAGAGATATGGAGAGGGAGGAGAGAGATATGGAGAGGGAGGAGAGAGATATGGAGAGGGAGGAGAGAGATATGGAGAGTGACGGAGAGTGACGGAGAGGGAGGAGAGTGACGGAGAGGGAGGAGAGTGACGGAGAGGGAGCAGAGGGACGGAGAGGGAGCAGAGGGACATAGAGGGAGGAGAGAGGAGAGTGATAGAGTGGGAGGAGAGTGATAGAGAGGGAGGAGAGTGATAGAGAGGGAGGAGAGTGATAGAGAGGGAGGAGAGTGATAGAGAGGGAGGAGAGTGATAGAGAGGGAGGAGAGTGATAGAGAGGGAGGAGAGTGATAGAGAGAGAGGAGAGTGATAGAGAGAGAGGAGAGTGATAGAGAGAGAGGAGAGTGATAGAGAGAGAGGAGAGTGATAGAGAGAGAGGAGAGTGATAGAGAGAGAGGAGAGTGATAGAGAGAGAGGAGAGTGATAGAGAGAGAGGAGAGTGATAGAGAGAGAGGAGAGTGATAGAGAGAGAGGAGAGTGATAGAGAGAGAGGAGAGTGATAGAGAGAGAGGAGAGTGATAGAGAGAGAGGAGAGTGATAGAGAGAGAGGAGAGGGATATGGAGGGGATATAGAGAGAGGAGAGGGATATAGAGAGAGGAGAGGGATATAGAGAGAGGAGAGGGATATAGAGAGAGGAGAGGGATATAGAGAGAGGAGAGGGATATAGAGAGAGGAGAGGGATATAGAGAGAGGAGAGGGATATAGAGAGAGGAGAGGGATATAGAGAGAGGAGAGGGATATAGAGAGAGGAGAGGGATATAGAGAGAGGAGAGGGATATAGAGAGAGGAGAGGGATAGAGGGATATAGAGAGAGGAGAGGGAGGAGAGAGAGAGTTAGAGAGAGAGAGTTAGAGAGAGAGAGTTAGAGAGAGAGAGTTAGAGAGAGAGAGTTAGAGAGAGAGAGTTAGAGAGAGAGAGTTAGAGAGAGAGAGTTAGAGAGAGAGAGTTAGAGAGAGTTAGAGAGAGAGAGTTAGAGAGAGAGAGTTAGAGAGAGAGTTAGAGAGAGAGTTAGAGAGAGAGTTAGAGAGAGTTAGAGAGAGTTAGAGAGAGTTAGAGAGAGAGAGAGAGTTAGAGAGAGAGAGAGTTAGAGAGAGTTAGAGAGAGAGAGAGTTAGAGAGAGAGAGAGTTAGAGAGAGAGAGAGTTAGAGAGAGAGAGAGTTAGAGAGAGAGTTAGAGAGAGAGTTAGAGAGAGAGTTAGAGAGAGAGTTAGAGAGAGAGTTAGAGAGAGAGTTAGAGAGAGAGTTAGAGAGAGAGTTAGAGAGAGAGTTAGAGAGAGAGAGAGAGTTAGAGAGAGAGAGAGTTAGAGAGAGAGAGAGTTAGAGAGAGAGAGAGTTAGAGAGAGAGAGAGAGTTAGAGAGAGAGAGAGAGAGTTAGAGAGAGAGAGAGAGAGTTAGAGAGAGAGAGAGAGTTAGAGAGAGAGAGAGTTAGAGAGAGAGAGAGTTAGAGAGAGAGAGAGAGTTAGAGAGAGAGAGAGTTAGAGAGAGAGAGAGAGTTAGAGAGAGAGAGAGAGTTAGAGAGAGAGAGAGAGAGAGATATAGAGGGAGGAGAGAGAGAGATATAGAGGGAGGAGAGAGAGAGATATAGAGGGAGGAGAGAGAGAGATATAGAGGGAAGAGAGAGAGAGATATAGAGGGAGGAGAGAGAGAGAGATATAGAGGGAGGAGAGAGAGAGAGATATAGAGGGAGGAGAGAGAGAGAGATATAGAGGGAGGAGAGAGAGAGATATAGAGGGAGGAGAGAGAGAGATATAGAGGGAGGAGAGAGATAAATAGAGGGAGGAGAGAGATAAATAGAGGGAAGAGAGAGATAAATAGAGGGAAGAGAGATATATATAGAGGAAGGATATATATATATATATATATATATATATATATATATATGAGGGAGGAGAGAGATATATAGAGGGAAGAGAGGGATGTATAGAGGGAGGAGAGGGATGTATAGAGGGAGGAGAGAGATATATATAGAGGGAGGAGAGAGATATATATAGAGGGAGGAGAAAGATATATATAGAGGGAGGAGAGAAAGATAGATAGAGGGAGGAGAGATAGATAGAGGGAGGAGAGATAGATAGATAGAGGGAGGAGAGATAGATAGATAGAGGGAGGAGATATAGATAGAGAGAGGGAGGAGATATAGATAGAGAGAGGAGAGAGATATATGGAGGAGAGAGAGATATAGAGAGAGGGAGGAGAGGGAGATATAGAGGGAGGAGAGGGAGATATAGAGGGAGGAGAGGGAGATATAGAGGGAGGAGAGGGAGGAGAGAGATATATAGAGGGGAGAGAGAGAAATATAGAGAGAAGAGAGGGAGGCGAGAGATATGTAGAGAGAAGAGAGGGAGGCGAGAGATATGTAGAGAGAGATATATATAGGGAGGATATAGATATATAGAGGGAGGAGAGAGATATATAGAGGGAGGAGAGAGAGATGGCGAGAGAGATAAGTAGGAGAGGGAGATAAATAAATAGAGAGAGGGAGAGGGAAGGAGTGAGATAGATAGATAGGACAGAGAGAGGGGGGACAGTGGAGAGAGATAGAGGTGAGAGTGAGAAATATAGAGAGGGGAGAGAGATGGAGAGGGGTGAAAGAGGTAGGTAGAGACAGACAGACAGATAGATAGAGAGGAGGATGAGGGAGAGAGATAGAGAGACAGGGGCAAAAGAGGAGAGAGGGTGATATATATATAGAGAGAGATATGGGGGGGGGCAGGGAGAGAGAGAGAGAGATGGGGGGGGGGGCAGGGAGAGAGATAGATAAAGAGGAGAGATAGAGAGGGAGAGTTACAGGTAAAATTACATTATTACAGTGCATTTACCATGATGTAGTAACCCCCAAATTAATTACTGTGGCCCACTACACACAAACACAATTAGTCACTGTCCCAACAACAAGTTTTAGGTCTGTTGTAATAGCCCCTGACATTAGCACCCAGTGTGTCAGAGTTCCAAATAGCAGAGTTACTTGTGGGGTGCAGGCGGTCCCATCATGGCTTTCAAAACATTCTTGATAAAATATATAATATAAAAAGAAAATACAGAGTGATGGGAGTATATGGAGGGAGAGGACATATAAATATACAGACAGTAAATAATACATGTATGTGTGTGTATATATATATATATATATATATATATATATATATATATATATACACACAGTTGCAAGCAAAAGTATGTGAACCCTTTGGAATGATATGGATTTCTGCACAAATTGGTCAAAAAATGTGATCTGATCTTCATCTAAGTCACAACAATAGACAATCACAGTCTGCTTAAACAAATAACACACAAAGTATTAAATGTTGCCATTTTTTTATTCAACACACCATGTAAACATTCACAGTGCAGGTGGAAAAAGTATGTGAACCCTTGGATTTAATAACTGGTTGAACCTCCTTTGGCAGCAATAACTACAACCAAACGTTTCCTGTAGTTGCAGATCAGATGTGCACAACGGTCAGGAGTAATTCTTGACCATTTCTCTTTACAGAACTGTTTCAGTTCAGCAATATTCTTGGGATGTCTGGTGAATCGCTTTCTTGAGGTCATGCCACAACATCTCAATCGGGTTGAGGTCAGGACTCTGACTGGGCCACTTTAGAAGGCGTATTTTCTTCTGTTTAACCCATTCTGTTGTTGATTTACTTCTATGCTTTGGCTCATTGTCCTGTTGCAACACCCATCTTCTGTTGAGCTTCAGCTGGTGGACAGATGGCCTTAAGTTCTCCTGCAAAATGTCTTCATAAACTTGGGAATTCATTTTTCCTTCGATGATAGCAATCCGTCCAGGCCCTGACGCAGCAAAGCAGCCCCAAACCATGATACCCCCACCACCGTACTTCACAGTTGGGATGAAATTTTGATGTTGGTGTGCTGTGCCTCTTTTTCTCCACACATAGTGTTGTGTGTTTCTTCCAAACAACTCAACTTTGGTTTCATCTGTCCACAGAATATTTTGCCAGTACTGCTGTGGAACATCCAGGTGCTCTTGTGCAAACTGTAAACGTGCAGCAATGTTTTGCTTGGATAGCAGTGGCTTCCTCTGTGGTATCCTCCCATGTTTAGTGTTTTACATATCGTAGATTCACTAACAGGGATGTTAGCATATGCCAGAGACTTTTGTAAGTCTTTAGCTGACACTCTAGGATTCTTCTTCACCTCATTGAGCAGTCTGCGCTGTGCTCTTGCAGTCATCTTTACAGGATGGCCACTCCTAGGGAGAGTAGCAGCAGTGCTGAAATTTCTCCATTTATAGACAATTTGTCTTACCGTGGACTGATGAACAGCAAGGCTTTTGGAGATACTTTTATAACCCTTTCCAGCTTTATGCAAGTCAACAATTCTTAATCGTAGGTCTTCTGAGAGCTCTTTTGTGTGAGGCATCATTTACATCAGGCAATGCTTCTTGTGAAAAGCAAACCCAGAACTGGTGTGTGTTTTTTATATAGGACAGGGCAGCTGTAACCAACACCTCCAATCTCATCTCATTGATTGGACTCCAGTTGGCTGACACCTCACTCCATTTAGCTTTTGGAGATGTCAGTCTAGGGGTTCACATACTTTTTCCACCTGCACTGTGAATGTTTACATGGTGTGTTCAATAACAACATGGTAACATTTAATTCTTTGTGTGTTATTAGTTTAAGCAGAGTGTGATTGTCTATTGTTGTGACTTAGATGAAGATCAGATCACATTTTATGACCAATTTGTGCAGAAATCCATATAATTCCAAATGGTTCACATACTTTTGCTTGCAACTGTATATATACAGTCAGACTTTGACACACATTCACCTACTTCCTGGAGAGTGTTCTTGATCTGGCCAACTGTTGTGAAGGGTGTTTTCTGCACCAGGGAAATAATTCTTCAGTCATCCACCACAGTTGTTTTCCGTGGTCTTCAGGGTCTTTTGGTGTTGCTGAGCTCACCGGTGCGTTCTTTCTTTTTAAGTATGTTCCAAACAGTTGATTTGGCCACACCTAATGTTTTTGCTATCTCTCTGATGGGTTTGTTTTGTTTTTTCAGCCTAATGATGGCATGCTTCACTGATGGTGACAGCTCTTTGGATCTCATATTGAGAGTTAACAGCAACAAATGCAAATAGCACACTTGAAATGAACACTGGAGCTTGTATCTGCTCTTTGTAAATGGGATAACACACACCTGGCCATGGAACAGCTGAGCAGCCAATTATCCCATTACTTTTGGTCCCTTAAAAAGTGGGAGGCACATAAACAAACTGTTGTAATTCCTACACCGTTCACCTGATTTGGATGTAAAGCTGAAAGTGTGCAGTTAAAGCACATCTTGTTCGTTTCATTTCAAATCCATTGTGGTGGTGTATAGAGCCAAAAAGTTTAGAATTGTGTCGATGTCCCAATATTTATGGACCTGACTGTGTGTGTGTGATATATATATATATATATATATATATATATATATATATATATATATATATATATAATTTAATGTTGTACAGAGTATTTATTTAGTCCCAGTAACAATAAAGACATGCAACAAAACCCAGCGTGTGACCATCTCATGTTTATTTGTACAGACCATAAAGACATGTAACAAATCCCAGTGTGTGACCATCTCATGTTTATTTGTACAGACCATAAAGACATGTAACAAATCCCAGTGCGTGACCATCTCATTTTTATTTGTACAGACCGTGACAAAGTGACACCATCAGTTCTCTCAGAGTCTGATCAAGAAGAAGAGACAAATATGAGGAGTCCCCGGGGGATTAAAAAGGAGGAAATTCCGGTAAATATCAGTGAAGGTGAGTGATACATTATTTATACAGGACTGTGATAGATATTATATGTTTAACACAATTAATTAGTAGGAGCCATAAGGGACACGGAATAGTTGGTTACATGAAAACCAAGAAGTCTGTAATTTTATCAGCTTATTTTCTTGTAAACAGATCCATGAACCTGTTGTATTTATTTTACAAGCAGCGCAGCTCATGGCAAATGTGATTTTATACCCAATGATACAATATTTAGTTCTATACAAAGTATCAAAATGTGGTTGTTTCTGTCTTTGTTCCACTTTCAACTAAATGATTTAAATAGTTTTTAAGACACAAACACTAGGTTGATATTGAATAATTACAATAGTGAAATTCTTTAATCCTTTAATCTATATCTATATGACCTTTATTTTTTTATTTATTTATACAAAATATATTCGTATACATCATTATAACATTTTGAAGACAGAAATACAAAAAAAAGACATTTCAGGATTGATTTTACAGTCAAGAGCATACTAAAAGCCTTTCCTGAAACTTCTTAAGTACCTTCTTGCATAAGTACATATAAACATATTATCACTTAGAATATTTATGAATATCTAGTTGATTAAAAATGTTAAAGAAAGAAAAAGAAAACGATCATACAAACAGACATACAATAGCCTATGAGGAGGTTTTAAAGTTGGGCATATGGATTTACTTTGTAGATGTCAGTGGTTTCTAGATGTTGCTAAGAAGTTAACGTGTTTATCCCAAATCTTCCATTTGATATTATCTTTAATAGCTATACCTATAGAATAGACATTTTCTTCTAAAGCTCTATTACGTGATAATATTGCAATAATTTAATTCCATACAGGACAACCACTTTGCTACCAAGCAAATTTGAATAATAAATGCTTCTATGCCCAGTTCAAATTCGTCCGGAACTATATGAAAAATAACAATTTCAAGAGAAGTGCATACGCTTTTATTGACAATTGTGGAAATATTTCTTAAAACCTCATTCCAGAATTTTTTTACAATTTGGCATTGCCACCAAATGTGACTATGAGAACCCAATTGACCACAATTTTTCCAACAATTTATGTCGGACCTATTATAAGAGATTTGAAATCGTTTTTATTTGGGACCATGTACCATCTATTGATAGTTTTAAAGTAGAGTTCTCTATATGTTACCCTTTTAATAAATCTGTTTGTCAGTTTAAATGCCTTATCCCATGTTTCAGGCGAAAAGGCAACTCCATAGTCTGTTTCCCAATCTTTCATGCCTTTTGGTTTTTGCTTCTTCTTTCAGAGATCTGATTATAGTAAAGCATCTTGCTATCCTATGTTTGTTTTTTTTCAAGTTTAGATATCAGTTTTTCTAACATTGTAAGTTAATTTCTCTGAAGTGTTGCCATATTATTTGAAACAAGTGCAGCTTGCATATTCTTATAGTTAAGCCAACTTTGAGTTGGAAGACCATATTTATTAGTCAACTGTTCAAACGTTATCAGATTTGTTCCTATAGAGATATCTTTCAAGAGAAACATCTGTTTTTTAATCCATTCCTTTGGAAAAGGGACCTTTAAAGTGTTGTGCTATCAATTCCAATGGCATGTTAGGACTTGGGAAAGGGATTAGTTCTAGTTTATGGTTAATTCTTTGCCAATATTTATAAAGATTTTCCTCTATGTGTGCGCCTTCCTTTCAGTTCTTACAGTCTATTTTATTAAAGCGCTTATTTAAGAGCTCCAGGTGAAGACAGGTATTTTCAATTTGGTGCCATAAGTAAGTTTTTTCAGAGTCTAACCATTTGAGAATATGTGTAATACTTATAGCCTCATAGTATGTTTTCAAAATAGGGTAAGATATACCAGCCTTTATAAACTGTCTTGCCATAGTGCTTTTTTTTTAGTCCAATGTGTTTTCTACAGTGAATCAAACTATCAATCTTTGGATCCAGTATGATGGAATAGGTAAAGGAATGCAACAAGCTACATAGTTAAACTTAGACAGAATTGCCATTTTTATAACTGCTACTTTACCTGAAAATGTTTTTTTTTCCGTTCCAACCTGAGAGTTTCTTTGCAATTAAGATATGTATTTTTGCAATTAATAGAAATCATGTTATTTAATTCTTCCTTGAATTGTATTCCTAAATGGGTAAATCCGTTTGATTGCCAATTAAATTAGTAATTTTGTTCTAGTATATTTCTTTCGGCTATACTTTTTTCAGCTATTAGATATCAATATTTTTTTTTTATATCAAATCGTTCAAATGCTTCAGTGAGTTGTGAAGGTCTGTCAAAGTAAGTATTATATCGTCCGCAAATAGGACAATTTTGTGCTCTATTTCTCCTACCCTCACCCTCAATATCTGGGGATTTCCTTATTGCTTCCGCAAATGGCTCAATTACCAATGAGAAGAGGAGAGAGACGACACCCTTGTTTTGTCCCATTGCGAACGCTAAACGGTTGTGATCTACATCCATTGCCTGAAACCAAAGCAGAATGGTTGGTATATTATAAACCAATAACATGTGTGCCAAATCTATCCAACCCAAAGGCATCTAAGACCTTTTGCATATACTCCCACCCCGTCAAATGCTTTTTCAGCATCTAATGACCAGAATAGGGTGGGAGCATCTATTATTCTGGAGTAGGAGATCAGATTTGACAGTTTCCTGACGTTATCCGACCCCTGCCTTCCCGGGGATAAATCCCGTTTGGTCTACTGAAATTAGTTTTGGGAGTAATTTTCTCAATTTTAATGATAGATACTTGGTATACAATTTAATGTCAGTATTTAACAGCGAAATGGGCCTATAATTGCTGCATTCCTGGGTATGTCTTTCTTTTTAGGAATTGTTATTATTTTAGCGATAGTCATTTCTTCTGGTAATTTTCCATTATTTTTTATTTCATTGAACAGTTTACATAAATTGTCAATCAATACTGGATGAAAAAGTTGTAAAATTCATTGCCAAACCCATCTGACTCCTGAGCTTTATGAAGTTTCAAATCATTCATAGCACTTTATATTTCATCTATTGTTATTTAACTATTTAATACTTTTAATTCACTTTCGGTAACTGATGGAAGATTAAGCTGACTTAAAAAGCTTTGAATATTATTTATTGAGGATTTTATAAACTCAGCTTCTTCCGACAGATTATTATTATTATTATTATCTTTATCTATATCGCTGCAACATATTCTATAGCGCTGCACAGGGGTTCAGTACATGGCAAAAAACAAACTTAACACCTTGTAAAGAATGGGGGGCCCTGTTTTTGAGCATAAAATCAAATGTACATAGAGCTTGTTTACAAGGCACTGACACAAGATTGAACACTCACAAACTTACAATCTATGGGTTTAGGTGTGATACTATACAGTGACAAATGCAAGATGGTGGTGTGAAAGCAATTTGTTCAGTCAAGTGGAAGTGTCTGTGTGTTGTACTGTAGATTGTGGATTTTATTAAGCTGTGGAATGTTCAGTTGTACATGTTAAGACTGAAGGTGATAAGATTTTTTAAACAGGTGTGTTTTTAGTATTTTTTTAAAGGTTTTGAGGCAGAAAGATAGTCTAATGGAGCGGGGCAAGGAGTTCCAAATAGTAGGGGCAGCACAAGAGAAGTCTTGAAGATGGGAGTAAGAGGAGATGATGAGAGAGAAGGAAAGAAGAAGGTCGTTAGCAGAACGAAGTGGGCGGTTGGGAGAGTATTTTGAAACAAGACCAGAGATATAAGGGTCATGATTTTTAAATTTGATTCGGGAAGCTATGGGAAGCCAGTGGAGTGATTGACAGAGAGGAGCTGCAGACACTGATCGTTTGGTATTGAAGATGAGTCTAGCGGAGGCGATTATTATGGATTGGAGGGGAGACAGACGAGACAGAGGAGTGATGGGGAGGCCAGCAAGGAGGGAATTGCAGTAGTCGAGTAGAGATATGGTGAGACAGTGTATTAGAATTTTAGCTGTGTCTTCTGTAAGATAATGAAGAATTTTGGAGATGTTTTTTAGGTGAAACTGACATGATTTTGTTATTGCTTGGATGTGAGGAATAAAAGAGAGGGCGGGATCCAGTAGAACCCCAAGACAACGGGCCTGGGAGGTAGGGGTGATGATGGCGTTGTCAACAGTGAGAGATATTTTAAGCGTGGAAGCTGTAGTAAAGGGTGGAAAGATTAGGAGTTCAGTCTTAGATATGTTGAGTTTGAGTTGATGGGCGGACATCCAGGAGGATATGCTAGAGCTAAAAGGTAGGGGGATAGATCGGGTGCAGAGAGGTAGATTTGAGTATCATCTGCATAGAGATGATACTGAAATCCAAAGGATTTCATAAGGGAGCCAAGGGAGGGGGTGTAGATGGAGAAGAGGAGGGGGCCTAGGAGAGAACCTTGGGGAAAGCCAACAGACAGAGGGAGAGGTGAAGAAGAGGTGTCAGATAAGGAGACGCTAAATGTACGATCTTTGGGATAGGATGTGAACCATGAAAGAGCTGTGTCCTGGATGCCAAAAGAGAGGAGAGTTTGGATTAGAAGAGGGTGGTCAACTGTATCGAAGGCAGCAGAGAGATCCAGGAGAATTAGAATTGAGAAGTGACCCTTTGATTTGGTGACTTTTGTGAGGGCTGTAGAGTGTTGGGCCCGGAAACCAGATTGGAAGGGGTCAAGAAGGGAATTGGAGTAAATAAATTGAGTGAGGCGATTGTAAACAAGCCGCTTAAGGAGTTTAGAAGCCTGGGGAAGTAGTGAGATAGGGCGATAGTTGGAGGTAGAAGCTGGGTCTGTTGAGGGCTTCTTGAGAATGGGTGTAATTGTGGCGTGTTTTAAAGAGGATGGAAACTTGCCAGTGTTTAGGGAGAGGTTGAATAGATGTGTGAGAGCTGGGATAAGTGTGATGGAAAGGGGAGGGATTAGCTGTTATGGAATAGGATCATGAGGACATGTTGTAAGCCGAGAGGTTGATAGTAAAGTAGATACTTCATCCTCGGTTACAGGGTCAAAGGAATCCATAGTGGTGGAGGGTTTGGGAAAGGGCTGGGTGTTGTCGGTTTGTGGATAGGGCCAAGCTGGGAAAAGAGCTAATTTCGGATGGTTTCGATTTTATTTTCATCAGCAGTGAGAGAGGAAGGGGCAGGAGGCGGGCGTGGGCAGAGGTTGAATGTAGCAAATAACCGTTTAAGGTTGGAGGACAGGTTTGATATTAGTGATGAGAAATAGTGTTGTTTGGCATGGTTGAGGGCAGAGAAGTAGGAGCACAAAGTAAACTTGTAATGGAGAAAGTCTGCTGAAGTGCGAGATTTCCTCCATAGTCGTTCTGCAGTGCGTGAGCATCTCTGTAGATGGCGTGTTTGTGTAGTGTGCCATGGTTGTAGATGAGAGCGAGCACGTTTGCTTGTGATTATGGGGGCAAGAGAGTCAAGGGTGGAGGTTAGAGTAGTGTTATATTGTGAAGTGGCGACGTCAGGGCTGGCAAGGGTGGTGAGGGGGCTGAGATTATAGAGTGTTTGATCAAATTTAGCAAAAGCTTGCACTATATCCTTGGAATTGTTAACAGTCTATGTTCAGATCTAATTGATTCAATTCTTTTGAGAGATGCTTTTTTTTTTTTTTTCTTACCTTATTTGCCTTAAATTTGCTAACTTTGTTATCAAAGTAATCTCTGTTGCATGGACCAAATAGCCTTATCGGAAAGAAGTTGATTGATTGTTCTTATCTGCATTTGGATTGATTTAATTTCTGAGGTAATATGGTCACTTATTGATTTTTTTTATTAGCCTTTTCCAAATTGCTTAGTTCAATATAGCATTCTCAATGACAAACCTCTTTTCTTTTTAGCTTTTAGCTTTAGTTTTGAGCTTGATCACTATACCTCTACTATAAGCTATTTAAACCTTCCATATTATAGCTTTTAGATGAAACCAAATTATTATTGGAATCAAATAAATTTTTTATTTCCTCTTTTATCAAGATCTTATTTTCCTCATCATGTACTATAGAAGCATCAAATTTCCATTGAGGTCTTAGCATGGCTATATTAGAGGGTTTAATTAACATTGTAATTCTGGCATGATCTGAAATATCTATGGAGTCAATATCCACTTTCAAAACCTTGTCCATAGTAGCAACATCAACCAAAAAAAGTCAATGCTCGAATATGTTCTGTGGACTGGTGAGTAATAAGAAAAATCCCTTTGTTCAGGGTGTAATATCCTCCATATATCATAAAGCCCATTTTTACTCAAACAGTCTAAAAATTGTTCTGAGATTATTTATTTTTACCTCTACCAAACTTTTTAATTGGAGTAGTGTTTTTTCTGTCTATATCTGGTTTTACAGTCATATTGAAATCGCTACAGATTATGATAGATCAAAAAAAAATCTTAGAAACTGATCTCAACAACTGGTTGAGAAATCTATTTTGGTTACAATTTGGGGCATATAAGTTTAAAATTGTAAATTTGTTGTTGATAATGTGACCTACCCACAATATAAATCTGCCATTCAGATCTGTTTGAATAAACTCTACTGAGATATTACATTTTTTATCAAAAAAGATTGAGACTCCTCTATTTTTACTTCTGTATGTTGAATTAAATCCAATATCAAATTTGTTCTCAAAACACTTTGGTATTTTATCATGTTCCCAATAAGTCTCTTGAAAGCAGGCAATATCTATATTTTCGTTTTTAAGTTTTCTATAAACCGTATTTGTTTTTGCTGGTGAATTCAAAATGTTAACATTAAAACTCATTAATTTAACGGACATTTACTTGTCTAATTTTAGTTAGTATCGCCTTCCAATTGCTCTTAACTCTTTCCTCATAGACTAACGTAAAAAATTTATATACATGTAAAATTGTATTTATAAACCTTCTTAGGGAATATAGATCTCTGCATCACCAGCGAGTATCCTCCACCCTTAGTGTGGTAGGTAACCCGCTGCCATGTCAAGAAAAATAAAACATTTATGGTTTGAATGTCGTGGAGGCAGCATAGCTGAGGCTGAAATGATATATGAAAACCTTATTTCAATATACTTTAACATCTAGACTATTCAAATATACAATGGAAATTTTTGCAAGTCTTGCCATTCAGTTTAAGTTAGAGAAGCGATTGGTTTCAAACAAAAAAAGAGGAAGTCTACGTTAATGCAACCAAAAATAACCATCTATGTGAAAAAAATATATATCTGAAAAAAATTATTAAACAATATAGGTCTAATTATTTAATTTTAGTAGACGTCTGTAAAGTGGAAGGAATATTCCAATGGTTAAATTGTCAGAATTTGACACTCAAGCTTCCCTTTTATTCAGTGATATCATAAAAAATGTATGTTTTTTTTTTTTCTTTCTTTTTTTTTCTTCCTTTTTATAATCTTACCCCTTTACTTATCAATCCATTTTCTAACCAGCTTTTCAGCTCTTAACGATATCTAGACCTAAATCATTAAACATTGCTCAAGCCATCAAATTTCCTTTATTTAAAAGTTCTATATTTACTAGCGACTTGCCCATCATAAAATGACGGTCAATAAAATTTGAAGCCATGGGAATGCTGTTTGCCACACAATGTGAAGGTTTTTGTACTGTGAGGACCTTTGCGCTCATTGCGAGCCTCTCCTCTGGTGTACTTTTGCTCCTCTGAGCAGCCTCTGCACTCATCACAAAGCCAGATACATATGTCTATATTTTTGTAAATGATAATCAATTCATTAGTTACTTAATGAATTATTATACTTTACCTATTTGTAATTAATATATCCATCAATCAATAGGCTGAAGAGCTAACAAGCTTCTTTCATTTTCCTGCAGCATATAATGTCCAGTTGGACTGTTGCTGGCCTATGGAGATATTTTTATGAATGTCCCAACTGTGCATTAGAAGTAGGCTGTGTGCACAGCGATACTATAGATGCGTAATGTTGTGATGTGCAAGTTCGGAGTGTAAAGTAGCGTCGTTTGTGTATGTGCTACGAGGTTCGCAAGTATTTGGCGTCCTTTGTAGTAGTGTATTTTGTATCTCATATGTTCCTGTGTGAAAGTGGTACATGTTTGGCGGTTTGTTGCGCAGCCCAAGGTCGAGTAGCCTCGTTTTTTATTTTTTGGCGCCGCAGTTTTTTTTCTCGTTTAGACAATTTTCGAATGCCGAAACTCTTTAAAATTGCCTTAAATTTGCGTTTCACCTCACTTCCAGACGTCCTTGCTGTTCCCCCTTGCTATGTGTGATGGGGTTTTTTTGTGTGTTTTTCGGGTATTTTGTTTTTCGCGGTTTGGCCGTTAACTTCGTATTTTTCCTACCTCGTATTATTTTTTCTAAGTTGTGCGTTCGTCAACTGCCTGCAGCCTAACAGCCTTACTAAATTGCGAATCAGGCAATTGAATAGGGCTCTATATAAGCACATAGCATATTTTTTTTACAGAAGTATTTAGTGAACTTCTATGCAAAAGCAAGGTCTTCAGTAACTAAAAACTTATTTAAAAAAGGTGCTATGTGCTTATAATAAGTCTGTAAGGCGATACTGCATTTCCTAAGTGTTTGTACGCTAAGTCCCCCGTGTTTCATTGCCTACACTGCTCACCTCGCTTCTCGAGGCTCGCAGGCAATGGTGCCTTTGGCACTCATCAGCCAAGTGCTGGGAGTTGTAGTGCCTTAATGGCTCGCCTTTGGCGCTCATGAACCAAGTGCTGTGAGATGTAGTGCCTTAACTGCTCGCCTCGCTACGTGAGGTTCGCAGGCCAGTGCCAATGAGTCACTCAATATATTAATCATAAATGAACTCTTCATTTTTTTTTTTTTTTTTTTTTCGTTAAAATATGTTTGATGTGTTTGTTGACAACTAACCTAAATTCCTAGATCTATTTAGTGACCTAATCTTCCACAAAATATACTATATATATATATATATATATATATATATATATATATATATATATATTAGTCAAAAAATACAAATATCGGAGCAAATCTTTAAACCCAGAGTCCAATTTTCATTTAGAGCTTATTAGACCCTTATCTTCCTCTGGGTGAGTTTCACATCAAACAGCAGTAATAAGGAGTTCAGAAATGTTTTTCTTCAAAGCTCTCTTGGTTTTCTAAGTCTCTGTAAGATTGTCAAGTTTACATCAAGTGGCCCTCTTCTTTGATATTAAACAATGATTTGTCCATAGACATATGGTTCCAGTATTTCCTTAGATTTAATATTTTTTAAAAATAGTTAGCAATGACTTGGCGGAAGTTCATACTGCCTTAAAATGTTATATTAAATCTTTAGAGAGTATGATTATTGAGGTTAGATTTATGGGTTTTGATTTTCAGTTGCATATTAATAGGTCAAGCTGGTTCTATATATTCACCCTTTATAAAGAGCCAGAAAAGGGAAAAGCAATCTCCAATAATTTTTCAGATTATTCCCAAAAGGTCTTTTTAAAGAATCCCCTTCAATATTGACTCGACACACTGAACTGATTGCAATCCAAAGCACAAATCTCCAGGAACCTTTTCCTAAATACTCAAGACATTACTTTACTGACCAGTCAGAATTGAACTAGTATGTGTAGTCATAAATTCAGTACAGTCTCTTTGCAAGAATTTATCAAGCCTTTGTGTTAGCTGTGTTCAAAAAGTGATTAATGTAGCACCCTCATCGCTTATTCGACCTAGACATGGGTTTGTGTTGAAAAAGGGTATATTAACAATTGTCTCAAAACCAAGGTGTTAACTCCCAAAAGGAGACAGTTCAGACCAAAACTCTTCAATATGTCTTTATGTTATAGAAGGTAATATAAACTTTTGAATAAACAACACAGCATGAAGCTGTCAGCAATATCGGTCTTTACATTTTTATATTCAATTTGCTTAAGTGTAAACTCCCACCAGGTTCATAGCATTATTCTTTTTGCATTTGAAAAAAACATTCGTCTAGACCTTTTGGTTGGGCATAAGTCTTAGTTCAGACAATTATCTGAAAAGTGTCAGGTCCTGAGCTGAAAGCTGTATCTTAGACATAAAATACATTTAGGATGTTTTCAAAGATTCTCTATGTCCTTTTTACTCTTTTGACCAATCACAGTCTAAGTAGTTATATATAATAATAAATGCAATGAAGTTTATTTGCATAAGCTTATCACACCTTTAAAATTGTATGTTCAGAATACCCCCACGCATAATTAGCATAAATAAAGTTTTAATGCTGATAAGAGGTATGTTAATAATTACTTCAGATCCAATATATTATCTTCCAAAAGGACAGGGTCCTAACCTTTAACTGGACAATATCACCTTAAATAGATAGCACTGGAAATATCTATCAGCAGTATCGATCTTCGTTTTTATGCTCAGCTTCTTTAAATATAAGCTCCCACCAGATTCACTGCCTTATACTTTTGCATTCAAGAGAGAGCACCTTTTACACCTTTTTGAACAGGCATAATTCTTAGTTCAAAAAGTTGTCTGAAAAAGTATCAGGGCCTGAGCTAAGTGCTGTGTCCTAGAACATGAGAGACACTTAAGAACTTTTTTAAGATTTTCTATGCCTTTTTTATTTCCTTTTCTACCTTTTCCAATTTATTCAGACACTGAGGCTGCTTTGTGCAGAGGATTTTAGACACATTATTGTCTCAAAAAATTGCAGATGGCATTCAGTCTCCTGCTATCAATAAGCGCATAATAAAGTAGTGAGAGGCTTACTGTTTAGCAGTGCAGCAGTCCCATAAGGCTCAAATAAATTGCTTTTACTCACGATTGTGTAGTTCCATTGCCATGTGCATAGCTCTGTCAAATTTCAGTAGCAGTGGCTGTGCTCGATTACAGATCGCTATACTGCAGCTCCTGCTCTGTGAGCAAGGAAATCATTCATCTTTTCGGCAGTCTTGAATTACAGCCCACACTGAACGGTCCACTTGCTTTGTGAACGCTTCTGGCTGTTTCTCAGTCCACAGCGATGGTTCCTGCAGCTTCATTTATTGTGAGCTGGGGTTTCTTTCAGCATTTCGGTTACAGGTCTTACAGCTTTCAGCTCCATGTGTTTCTCAGCATCTCTCAGCGTCTCCGCTGCTGTCCCCATTAGCCCGATTTAGGCGCCAGCTAATCTTTCTGGGCATGGCATCCTGTTTCCCTCACGCATTCAGTCTCTATATGACTTTTAGATGTGAAGCCTCCAGTTGTTTACAAAGTTGAACAAGAAAAACTGAATATAAGAGATCAGCAGCAGATGAAGGAGGAGATTACTGTAAATATGAGGGAAGGTGAGGAAATAATACAAAATATATATTCTTTAAAGGTGCACTGTTACTCAAGAACAAGTGTATTTCACATAAAAGAGCATTAAAATGTTATACATTTCAATAGATGCTTCCATCATCCAGTGGAGGATCTTGTCTCTGGCCCCATAATAGGAACATTAACTTGTAAAGGAAGTTGCTAAATAGTCCTAACATAAGAACCCATAATTCAATTAAACAAATCCAGTGAACATTACATGTTAAATTATATCTTAAATATGTTTATAAAATGATATGGAGCTTTGTACAAATATTGCTGTCCATCTAGTTTCCATTTATTTCTCCATATTTGAGGAGTCCGAGAGCCGCTGTGAAGATTACAGGAGGGGGTGCTATTTAGCTCCAGAAATTCCTGCCTTTGGCTACAGGAATGCCCTTCTCAAGCTATCTTCCTAGAAGGAATGGGCCTCTTGTTGCCCGGTGGTCAAATCTGGATCATCAGCATCAGCTCAGTAAAATAATAAAAGTCTTCCCTCTAAATAAAACATCCCATTCTTTAGATGTTCCAGAAAAGCATGTTTATTTCAGTTTACAGGCAGGGTATTTATTCAGGACCAAGGATTTACATCAGTGGGGGCTGAACATATGCAAACTCTCTGCCAAGATTAGAACTAACCAATAACAGAAATAAAAGAGCTATTCCGGAGGCAAGGAAAATCATGATCTTGGCTTGCCCCCCTTGGGGTGGATCAATGGGAAGCAACATCCAGGACATTTTTGGCGGGAACATTTAAACAAAAGAAAACCGATACACGTAAACAACCACAAGATGTCACTGCAGGATAATAAATGGAACTGTCCCTATCTCAACAGTGAATTGCCTACATAGTGTTAAACTGAATAGTTCTTCTGACACAAAATGGTGTTAGAATCTGAAAGTCTCTTGGTTAGGGAAAACAGATCTTCACAGCTGCCAATTAACATTTAATTCTGTAATCTAAAAAGACCTACTGGTCTTTCGAGCCAACCAGATTACAGACTCAGATGTTGTTGAAATTAGATAGATGAGACCTATGAAAACGTCCTTAGTTATGTAATATATATTTTAATAAGTAAAATGTTTGATATAGTTTAAACTTGCAGTCTACTCTTGTCTTTGGTCTGTGCTGCTCATAAATAATGAATAAATAACAATATAATTATCTTGTATATAGGCAGTGAAAGAGTGAAATCATTGATTTTGTCAAAGCTTTGGAAAGAAGAAGAGACAGATGTGAGGAGTCACCAGGAGCTTAAGGAGGAGGAAATTCCTGTAAATATTGGTGATGGTGTGTAACCCCCTCTTACTATGATACATATCACATGTTTAATACAATTATATAGACCAAGATGGACTATATTTGGTTAAATGAAAGTCACAGATTTTCCTAATTTATTTGAATGCTTTTGCTGCTAAATCTATTTATTACATAATACATACTTTTTTTTAGAATTACCTGTTTGTTTTCAATTTAGATTATTTTGAACAAACTTATCCCTCCATGCCACCACTCCCCAGCTCCTCCTCTGCTCTTCACCCAACAATCTCTTGCCTCCTTCTCTGTTCTTCTGCCAATGACTACTTGCCTCCTCCTCTGCTCTTCTCTCAATTACATCTTACCTCCTACTCTACTTTTCTCCCAACAATTTCTTGCCCCCGCTGCTTTTCTCCCAGTGACCTCTTGCCTCCTCCTCTGCTTTTCTCCCAATGTCCTTTTGACTCCTCCTCTGCTCTTCTCCCAGTGATCTCTTGCCTCCTCCTCTGATTGCCTCCCAATTTCTTGCCTCCTCTTCGGAGTGTCTCCAAATGTCCTCCTTTGCTTTGCTCCCAACAATTCCTTGCCGCCTCCTCCTCTGCTTTTCTCCCAATGACCTCTTGTCTCCTCTGCACTTTTTTTTCTCTATCTTTCATGTTTATGCTTTTGTCTCTGTCCTCCCCCCATCACCACACCCCCACAGCAATAACAAACTCATATTTCATCCCTACCTCTCAGTGTGTGCCTCCTGCTTTTAACTGCCAGGGGCCAGCATCCAACATCTTGTTTCTTATCTATATACACACAAAATATAATAGTTTTGATGTGGACAGTCTATGTTGTTCCACTATTATTTTTTTATTATGTAAATATTTTATAGAAGAAAACAAAGAATACATGATACAAACAGGTTAATAATAATAATAATAGTGATTTAATTTCAAATGGAAAATTTATATTTATTAAATAAACATAAAAAGGGGACACAGAGAAGGAAGAAAAAATAAAATAAGATAGTGTTGTAGAAAACAATATATCCACAAACCACATTCTACTCCAAAACCCAGTCATGATAATCATAACACAGAGGCCTCTGATTTTCTTCAGTTTATTTGGACATGTGTGGATCAGTAACAGAATAGCATTCAAAATGTCTGGTGCTGACAACAAATATATACAAATCATAAACATTTTATAGTAGTTTACATACAGAAAATTGTATATTCCATTACTACCCTCTAGAAAAATGATACATTCCACCAACACCCATTTCTAAGCCAATAAATGGTTATTTATATTAGTAGGCTAATTAATAATGAGACACATACCTAGGCTAAATCTTTATGCACATCACCTTTTTTATGTTTTACACTTCTGCGCAGTCAATATCTTTGTTGTTAGCTTTGACTTTAGTCTGTAGAACATTTTATTATGGGTAAAAAGAACTGGCCTTGTTGTCCTTGTTCACACAGAACATTGTATTATGAAAATAAGGATTGTTTACAGTTATAGTAAAAAAAAACACTGAATTGGGTAAAAACATAATTAACTGTTTTTTATAGCTTACGGCTAGCAATATAAAAGTACTGCTCAAGATAATAAAAGTATAATGTGTATATGTGTGTGTATATATATATATATATATATATATATATATATATATATATATATATATATATATATAAAAAACAAGGTAAAATCTTAATATACATTTCACACAAAGAACTAAAAAACATATAAAAATTATAAACATAATAGGAAGTAGAGGTATAATCTTCAGACTGGCTCCTAAAGAGACTCAAGGCCCCTAAAGGATCCAGTACGGATGAGTTTCCTACAATATGGAGATATTACATTTCACAGAGTCCTTTGCACATTTTACATTAATACCTTCCCACAAGAGCATTACAAAAGAAAATCACAACAATACATAGCAAAAATCAAAAACATTACAATTTAAAAAAACAATTATAATATTACTATATAATCCGTGGAAAAATGTAATAGTCTCTCAATAATAGTCCTTAGCACAAAGTCCAGAGTCCAAATGTTAAAAGTCTGTTTAAAGGAAAGCTTTACAATCGGTGATTATAAAGCACAAGCAAGAAGAAAAATCTAATCATGATGAAAAAGTCCATAAAAAAACAATAAGTCCAGATAAAATAATTGAACACTTGTTTGACCAAGTCCATATAACAAGTAAAGAGTTCAATGGGGTAGATGAAAACATCCACATATGCTGTTAAATGTTACCATGATATAGTACAGATTGTGGTGCAATAGATATAAAAGTCCAGGTATGTAATAAAAACACAATGGTTAATGCAGACAAAATAGCCTCACTTAATTTTTACAAAATGCCACCCAACTAATTACCAATAACTAGACCATATAACCAATTTCCCTTTATACTGTGTATAGGTATTTAGATGATAGATGTAATTCAATAACCAATACATTTTTCAGTGATATTAATAACAATACAGAGTTTATGCATGATAACTTGTTCTTTCCCTGTTGCTCTCCCTTATCCGATGTAAGTACGTAATAGATCCTAGCAAATTGATAGAACAAGCTGCAAAGTGTTAGAAGCCAAAGGACAGTAAAAAAAAAAAACAGGCTTAGGAAAGGGTAGAAAAATAATAAATGACAAAACAGTGAAAACATATGATGTGACAGTCTTCATACAAACCCAGTTTTACACATCACAGTTAGCCAGGCCCCTCTTTGTCCATACGGTAAACAGGCGGATCACTTGCTTCTGGTTGGTGAGCTCCTCTGGCCAAAGCAATAGACCATCATGTGCGGATATTCACGCACAGGACAAGGAGTATGTGACTTTCTCACAGATCTTTACATCTTTTCTCTTTGCCAGCAGATACATGCATGAGTGTATTTTCATGTCAGTGGACAAGAGTTTGACCTTGCCCCATTCCCTGTAATTTCCTCCTTCTATAATTCTACATGGGATCATAAACCAATTTGACCTGGTCATAATTAGATAATCAATATTTCACTTTGAGTACAAAGGCTGGTTACCACGCAAATCTTCCTTCTTTTCACACCTGATTATTTTATTAGATTGGTACCCAAAATGATTAATTCCTTGAACCTTGAAATGTCTATAAGAATTATACTTATTTGTCATAACTTTATCACATTATAATGCTTTACAGATCAATTGTTCAAAAATTGAAATAACATAACATTTCATAAACCCTTAAAATAAATCATCATAATAAAGTTGCTCCTTTAAGCAAAAATGAAACTGCTTTGTTTCACTTAAAGTTATCTCAGCATGTCCTTGGCAGGAACACATAGCCTGAAAAATTATTAAAAATAGAAATTTTGGCCAGTATCCAGTATAACATTTAACTTTTAAATCAGAAACTTATAGCATATTGCTTTAATGAGTTTAACATTACTCACACATTATATTATCTTAAAACATGGACTGTATACTAAATCCAAAATAATCTGCAAATTATATTTCGCTTTTCTTTAACATAGTTCTTTAACAATTACTATATTTACTTATAACCACATTTTCTCAAATATCAACTTAACATATTTAACATAAGTATAAATCAAATCAAACAGCATATAAAAACAAATATTAATCCAAAATTGATCAGATTTCAGATTATATTCTCCATAAACAAAACAAACCAGACCCCCCTTTCTCCACTGGAAAACATAATCTCTACATAAAAATGTCATACCGGTATAACGTCTGCTGATAAACAACATGAACACAGGATCCAGACAAGACAGACAACACAGAACATATAACTAGATAATTGTGATCTCACAGAATACATTATGTGCATAGATCTCCTCAAATCACCCTTGTAAGACAAAACAACTAAATTTAGCAATATATATATATATATATATATATATATATATATATATATATATATATATATATACCTATAACTAATCCTAAACAAAATTGAACCAAAAGTAAGCAGAACAACAAAAATGTTTTAATATGGCCACTAAAGCTGGAAAAAATATATGACATGAAATCAATTTCACAAATTACATATGACACTTTATGGGGATAAATACACAATGTTTTCTGTAATTACACATTTTACTTGCTTATTAGCAGCCCTATTAAATTGGAGCTACGTGTTAACACCTAGCTTGTAACTGTCATCTTAGGGCTATTTGCGTGCTAAGATGCATCTTAACCTCGCTCGCAGCAGACTTTGCATATTAACAAGCAGGCCGGACGAAAAATGCCTAAGAACCAGGGAACGTGCAACGTTGCAGGCCGAAAACCCATAGATCTGTCAAACACGGAGCCCTTACGATCCAATCATGCTATTAAATAACTAAGATTTCATACACAAGCTAGCCCATAACATGCAAATGGAGCCCGAAGCCGATCAGGATCCCCGCCGGCAGCTTAAATTAACCCTTGCTGCACGGGTCCTGATCGGGAGCCCTGCAGCAGTTAAACTGTTAACCCCTGCCGCGGGAGTACTTCACTTACCACCCGGCACCTAAAATTAACCTCCCCTATATTGGGGGTCCCCATTGGGACCCCCGCAGTGTCCCCATATTCCACTTGCAGAGACCCCCGCTGCATTTAAAAATAAAAAATTCCGTCCTCGCAAATCCTTAAAGGAAAGTAAAGGTCCTTAAAGGAACGTAAAGGTCCTTAAAGGACCCGCGATCACTAAAAAATGAACCCCTGCCACGGGGTACTATAAGTATCCCCCCAGGCATCTAAAATTAACCCCAATCACTCATGGGTGTCTATACAGACCCCCATGAGCCTCTAATTAACTTCCTCAGTCCCATAAGGGTCTATACAGACCCTTATGGGACACTCATTAACCCCATTATACAGACCCTTATGGGACACTCATTAACCGCATTATACAGACCCTTATGGAACACTCATTAACCCCATTATAGAGACCCTTATGGAACACTAATTGACCCTATTGGTCTCATAAGGGTCTATACAGACCCTTATTGGACAATAATTAACCCCATTAGTCCAATAGGGGTCTATATAGACCCATATAGGGCACTATTAACACCCATAAAAACACTCTAAGTGCCAAGAGGGTCCATGACCCCAAGTCTAAACACTACACTATTAACCCCCCCCTAGACTATTACTCTACCCTATTAACCACCCCACTACCCTACCAACTGCCCCCTAAACTATTAACCCCCTCTACTCTATGAACTCCCCATTTACCCTAATAACCCCTACACTAAATACCTAACCCCCTAATAAAATCCCTATTACCCCACTAATTACACAAAATAAAAAAAACAAAATTACAAAAAAAAGACATTACATAGTTACATAGTAATTAAGGTTGAAAAAAGACTTTCAGTCCATCAAGTTCAACCTGTTAAGATCTCCTCTGATCTGCAATATGCGGAATAGTTATTAATTAAATTATTGATTAAATAATTATTAATAGTATAGTATTGGAGGATGAATAGTTAGTCCATCAAGTTCAACCTTTTTAGATCTCTATTGATCTTTTTAATGTGGACTATTTATTATTATTTGTTAATTGTTATTTGATCCAGAGGAAGGCAAACAGAAAAAAAAAAACCATTGAAACTTTGCCAATTGTCTCATAAGGGGAAAAAAAGCAAACAAAATAAAAAATAGAATATACCTAAAATTTTATAAAAACTACATTACAATAAAATAAAAAACACATATTATAATAACATTAAAAAAACCGACATTACAATAAAATAAAAAACTACAATACAGTTAAATTACAACCCCTAAACACATACAATTACAATCCCTAAACACTTACAATTAAAACCCCTATATTTCACCTAGAACAACCCCCCTTCCTAAACCTAGAATAGGGTAAAGAAGACCACTTACCTTGCCAAAATGCCCTTCCAGCGATGACCGTCTTCTGTGCTTCATCCCTAGCATAAGGGCCCTTTCTAAATATGCGCAGGTCCGGCACCCCTAGGAAAAAAGAAACAGTAAAATGAATAAATAAATACACACAACATAGAATCACAAGCATTCTAAATAGTACACTTACCTTTCCACAATGACCCTGTCGTTCTTGAAGTCTTCGCTGGCAGGGCCTCTCCCAAATCATCCAGCTGGTCTAAAAAAAATTCAAAAACTAACTACTCCCTGGAGGAGCTCCCCGACACAAATGAGGCTTCTCATGCATGCTCCGCTGAAAATGTTGAAATGGCACCTTCTGATTTGGCTGCAATCTGACAGTTAAAACAGCCAATCAGAAGACGCAGATGCTTTGAGCCAATTGGCTAAAGGCAATAACGCCTTCTGATTGGATTAGAAATGATAGACAGTTACATCAGCCAATCAGAATGGGATACAGGGGTGCATCCCATTCTGATTGGCTCACACATTTGTGCCTTCTGATTAGCTGAAATATGACAGCGTTTTCAGCCAATCACAAGGCGACATTTCAACATTTTCAGCAGAGTATGCACGAAGGGAGGAGCTCCGTTAGTTTTTAACATTTTTTAGACCGGCTGGATTTTTTTTTTGAGGCGCCCTGCCGGCGAAGACTTCAAGAAAGACAGGGGCATTGCGGAAAGGTAAGTGTACTATTTAGAATGTTTGTGATTCTATGTTGTTTTTAATGTTTTTTTTTCCCTAGAGGTACCGGACCTGTGGACATTTAGAAAGGGCTCTTACGCTAGGGACGATGCACAGAAGACACTGAAGGGGCATATTCTAGATTTAGGAAGGGGGGTTGTTTTAGGTGAAATATAGGGGTTTTAATTGTATGTGTTTAGGCGTTGTAATTGTATGTATGTAGGGTTTTAATTGTATGTGTTTAAGGGTTGTAATTTAACTAATCTAGTTGTTTTTTATTTTATTGTAATGTAGGGTTTTTTATTTTTTGTAATGTATTTTTTTCTGTGATTTTTAAAAAAAAATTTGTGTAATTAGTGGGGTAATTGGGATTTTAGGTATGTAGTGTAAGGGTTGATAGGGTGTAGAGGGAGGGTGAGATCCCTCTGATGCTTTGGAAGCTCTCCGTGGACCATGGCTTTTGCTGTGGGATGCGACTAAGAAAATTTCAGGAAAGACCAACTAGAGCAGCTGAACTTTTTTGGGGGGGTTAATCTGAGACACTTTAAAAGATGGCAGGTGTATGCTGACTCCTATTTAACACAATCTGGAATGTGATTGCTTAATTCTGAACACAGCTACATCCCCAGTTATAAGAGGGTGTGCAGACTTATGCAACCACATTATTTTTATTTATTTTTTTTCCTCCACCTAAAAGATTTCAGTTTGTTTTTCAATTGAGTTGTACAGTTTGTAGGTCACATTAAAGGTGGAAAAAAGTTCTGAAATGATTTATCTTTGTCTCAATTTTTTTATAGCACAGAAACCTGACATTTTAGCAGGGGTGTGTATACTTTTTATATCCACTGTATATATGTATGTATATATGTATGTATATGTACAGACCATAAAGACATGTAACAAATCCCAGCGTGTAACCATCTCATGTGTATTTGTACTGACCATAAAGACATGTAACAAATCCCAGCGTGCGACCGTCTTATGTTTATTTGTACAGACAGTGACAACGTGACACCATCAGTTCTCTCAGAGTCTGATCAAGAAGAGGAGACAAATATGAGGAGTCCCCGGCAGATTAAAGAGGAGGAAATTCCGGTAAATATCAGTGAAGGTGAGTGATACATTATTTATACAGGGACTGTGATAGATATTATATGTGTAACACAATTACTTAGTGGGAGCCATAAGGGACACCTCGTATTTGGTTATTTGAACCCCCCCCCCCCTCCAATATTCACTATTTTCATTACAAATCACATTTTTATACAAATGACAGATATTAAAGGACCATTACAGTGTAATATTTCTAATATGCTGTTTGATGAGCTTGAAATGATTTTGTTTTACACAGCCTTTAAATTTTAACTATTGTATTAAGTTTTGTTTAAATAATTAATTATTTATTTGATTAAATAACGGCAGACGTTCTTATCTGTTTGTGAAATTATTAGGAACCCGGGAGGAGTGGGAGGAACAGTAGTCATAGATAAGATTTGTATTAATCTCTGTTATCAAAGGTCCTCTTCAAATAGTCTCTTAACAATAGAACTGAATGGGGACAGTCAAGCCCAATAGGATAAGCTTCCCTTCATACTGCGGAGCAATTATCAGCAGTTTTTAATACATTAAAACAATTTTGCAGTTCCTATCTAATTAATGGGATTCTAGGACTTCACAGACACCAGTTTAGATTAGAACATTTTGCTGCAAGAGATAATTATCTTAATACCAGAAACTTTATTTATTACTGGTCTCTGAATATGTTTGTGTAAATATACAGTGGGACAACTAGATAGACCATGTTATTGGTATGGAATACAACTTTACAATTATTTCTCTATTGGACAAACAGGACTAGACAATTACAGTCTGCACATTGTGACAGTTAAAGATGAACAAGATGATGAAGGAGAAGAAGATGGTGTTATTGAGCAGATTGTAATCCCTTCCAATCCATGTGAAGGTGAGTGACACGAAGCAACAATTTCCCTGGTATTAAAATGTCTCAGGTCCCAGGGTTATTCAGAAGCAAGGGATTAAAATAAGGTCTTAAGGGTAAGTGCTAGTTTCTACTGACTGAATCTAAGGGACCAGTCCACTAGTGAAGGCACTTAGCAAACAAATTAGCAAATGCTGGAAGTGGTCATCCCCAAGCCTGACATGCATTTCGCATAGGCTTCAACAGAGACTTTGTCAATGAAGCTTATGCGAATTGCACATAAGGTGGATCTAAGTCACTTCAGATTTGCGGCCACAAGAATCACAAATCACTATTCAATTGCTCCGCTTCACCCTCCGGTCAAGCCCGTAAATGGCAAAACTCAAACAGGTTACTAGTACCAAGGAGCTGTCGCAAAGGTCTTACTTACAAATCGTATCACTTTTAAAAGCAAATAATAAAACCATAATGTACTTTTAATGAAAGTGATGTTAGGTCTTAGAATTTATAGCACAGTATTCTCAAACTCTCAAATCAATTTTTTAAAAATCCTACGGGCTTGGAAGTCGGACTGAAATGTGAGACCTGCAACGAATGTGGTCTTGAAATTTAAACCAGCTGGGCGCAAATTACGGACCACAGCCTCATGCCCGTAAACCTGGTTCTCCGATCTAATAATTGGTGCAAAAGCTGTAATTTTCGAGTCAGGCAAATGCCAATTAACCCATAGGAAGTGGAGGATGCCAATCAAGGCCGCAAATAACGGTTTAAAAGGCTGGAAGATTTGTAAATCTGTGACTGTGTTGTATACTGACAAGTGAACACACGGGTCTTGGCGTTGGAGGGATTTTGAGAGAAAAAGAGAGAGCGATAGAAAGAGATAGAGAAAGAGAGCTAGCGAGTGTTAGAGTGAGATAGACAGAGCATGTTAGAGAGAGAGAATTTGTGAGAGCGAGCTAGAATGCAATAGAGAGAGAGCTAGAGTGCGAGAGAGAGCTTGTGAGAGAGAGAAATGGAGAGTGAGAGAGATAGACCGTGATGTAGAGTGAGGAGAGATGTAGGGAGAGAGAGGAGGAGGAGGCAGTGCAGGGACAGGATAGGGAGGGCAGAATCCCCAGCCATAGGCTGGCTCGCAAGCTGCTGTGGCAAAAACCGTCAACTATAGTCCTGACAAGTTTGACATGCTCCTGAGGGGCGTCCGTGCCTGATATACCATCATCAATGGCGGGAGTGAGGTGAGGCCCGGACAAAGGATCAATGCAGGGAAAGATATTGCTGCAGAGGGCTTTGCTCTGGGTCATGCCAACCGGGATTGGAATTCCGTCACGCACCAGTACCAGGACTGCCGCATCACAGTAAAGAAAAAGATGGCGGCCAAGGTCAATGCGGCCTGTGGAACCGGTGGTGGGCCACCAGCTAATATCACCTACACTGGCTGGGAACTGACAATCAAAGAATGGATAGAGCTGGTGGCAGTAGTGGGCCTCCTTGGCCTGCTGGACTCAGGTTTTCAAAAAACCCTGCAATGTGAGTACCATATACACCTTCACACCCTCATATGCACACACATGAAACCCACACACATAGAAAAGTGACATTGAATAACACTGTAAGATCTCTGGTTGTGAATATAAATATATCAATGAATTATCAATGAAATGTATGTCCAATATCTCCATTTACACTGATTATAAATATTGTTTAGCAAATCAATTGATGTTAGTTTGCTGTTGGTTCAGAGTGCATATAAAGCATAAATAACTCCATTGCATATTTGTATTTCATGAGATCCCCTATCCCTCTCTACCCCATGTTAAACTGTCCGGTTCATAGCTGTTTTGCTTAACATTCCTACTGCTTTGAACACATCTACATATTTCAACTAGGTATAGCTGTAGATCCAGATTGATTATACATTTCCATGAGACTACATGTATGGGTTTGCACACTGCAGCATATCGGACACAGACTGGACTGCAAGCGAGTGTCGTGTAATAGGCTAACCTGGACCATGCTAACACACAATGCTGAGCATTGGGTCACAGATTGGTCAGTACCAAACACTGCCCAGCAGATTCAGATGAGCATGTGTCCTAATGAACTGCAGATGGCACACCGCACCACCATTATATAGATTGATATGAGCCATTGGGCCTTTCCTGTTATCTGACCGTGACTGCTGGGAGCAGCCTCTAGATGTCGCTGCATTTTACTGGCCATTAGATTGTCCCGCAGATTTAGTGGGTTAGTGTGGGAGTTAAGGCAAGGCTTTAGGATTAGCGTGCAAGGTAAAAACATTGTATATAATAGCTCCAGTGCCATCTAGCAGCCCCTTGCCGCAATTGTTGTTGTCAGCAGTCACGGTCACATAACAGGAAAGATCCCAGCCAGGATCCACAATGCTCATGATGCAGATCAATTTTTATCTGCGGAGACCAATTGCAGCCAATTCAAAGTCACCATGATCTCAGGGATATGGAAACACACAGCAAACAATTGTTCAGAACAACAATACTCAAATACAAATCTTGTCTCATTTCAGTACCAGGCAGGACTACCATGGCTACCGAGAGCCAGGCGTCGACTACCCTAGCTGCTGATCTTTCGCCAGCATCTCAGGGTCAGGAAAAAACTGTCCCTGCACCTAGCCAAGGTGCCGGCCCATCAGCAGCACGACCATTTGGGGGATCAGCCTTTAATTCAATGTTTTGTTAATCTGAATTTTACGTGATAGATCAGAACACAATAGTCTAAGTTGGCGAAGTGAAATGAGAAAAATATATACATACAACTATTTGTTAGAAATAGAAAACAGAAAATTGGCAAGTGAGTATGTATTCACCCCTTTGTTATGAAGCCCATAAAAAGCTCTGGTGCAACCAATTTCCTCCAGAAGTCACATTATTGGTGAAATTATGTCCACCTGTGTGCAATCTAAGTGTCACATGATCTGTCATTACATATACACACCTTTTTTGAAAGGCCCCAGAGGCTGCAACACCTAAGCAAGAGGCACCACTAACCAAACACTGCCACGAAGACCAAGGAACTCTCCAAACAAGTAAGGGACAATGTGGCGGAGAAGTACAAGTCAGGGTTAGTTTATAAAGAAATATCCAAATCTTTGATGATCCCCAGGAGCACCATCAAATCATATCATAACCAAATGGAAAGAACGTGGCACAACAGCAAACCTGCCTAGAGGCGTCCGCCCACCAAAACTCACGGACTGGGCAAGGAGGGCATTAATCAGAGAGGCAGCACAGAGACCTAAGGTAACACTGAAGGAGCTGCAGAGTTCCAAAGCAGAGACTGGAGTACCTGTACATAGGACGACAATAAGCCGTACGCTCCATAGAGTTGGACTTTATGGCAGAGTGGCCAGAAGAAAGGCATTACTTTAAGCAAAAAACAAAATGGCACGTTTTGAGTATGCGAAAAGGCAGGTGGGAGACTCCCAAAATGTATGGATTAAAGTGCTCTGGTCTGATGAGACTAAAATTTGAACTTTTCGGCCATCAAAGAAAACACTATGTCTGGCGCATACCCAACACATCACATCACCCAAAGAACACCATGAACATTTTTAGCAGCCGGGACTGGGAAACTGGTCAGAGTTGAGAGAAAGATGGTGCTAAATACAGGGATATTCTTAAACCTGTACCACTCTGCGTGATTTGAGGCTAGGACGGAGGTTCACCTTCCAGCAGGACAATGACCCCAAATGCACTGCTAAAGCAACACTTGAGTGGTTTAAGGGGAAACATGTAAATGTGTTTGAATGGCCTAGTCAAAGCCCAGACCTCAATCCAATAGAAAATCTGTGGTCAGACTTAAAGAATTCTGTTCACAAGCGCAAACCATCCAACTTGAAGGAGCTGGAGCAGTTTTGCAATGAGGAGTGGGCAAAAATCCCAATGGTAAGATGTGGCAAGTTCATAGATACTTATCCAAAGCGACTTGGAGCTGTGATTGCCGCAAAAGGTGTTTCTACAAAGTATTGACTTTAGGGGGGTGAATAGTTATGCACATTGACGTTTTCTGTTATTTTGTCCTATTTGTTGTTTGCTTCACAATAATTAAAAACATCTTCAAAGTTGTGGGCATGTTCTGTAAATTAAATGATGCAAATCCTCAAACAATCCATGTTAATTCCAGGTTGTGAGGCAACAAAACACAAAAAATGCCAAGGGGGTGAATACTTTTGCAAGGCACTGTAGGTGAGAACGTGGTCATGTTGCATATAGAAGCAATTGATATACAATATATATTGCCGTTGAGATGAGGTCTTGCAGTCAATGCATATATTGTTCTAATTGATATCTTGTTCTTATCTCTGTAGCTCTAAAGTGGTAAAGAAGACTCCACATGATCATATTATTATTTTATTTTTTTCCTGCCTCTAGAATAAAATATTATGGATTGCTCATATTATCATTGTTTCTTTTCGTTTCTACTGTACAATGATTGTGAAACACCAAGTGAATGTTACAAACCAACATTATTGTATTTGTACATACGTCTTCCTTCAACATATCAGTCCTGTGTTAATGTAGGTTGATGGTGGATGTAGTGCAGCTGATGGTGGATGTAATGTTTCTGAGTTTGATTCCACCCACAGCTTTGTATGATATATGTGTTTCTAACACATGGATATATTCATTCAGGATATATATTAGAGCACATGTCAGTTTGAGATGCAGTTGTCTAATGTTTGTGTAGAAGAAAAGGGGCCTCATTCAATTGCGATTTGGCCAATTGAATAGGGTTCTAAATAAGCACATAGCATATTTTTTTTAAAGAAGTTTTCAGTTAGTGAATACCATGCTTTTGGATAGAAGTTTACTGACTATAAACTTCTTTAAAAAATATATTTTATGTGCTTATTTAGAGCCCTATTCAATTGGCCAAATTGCAATTGAATGAGGGCCTATGTCTGTACACACAGTGGTTCATATTATATACTAGCATTTTGCCTGTCAAAAATGACGGGATTAAAATTGTAAGGCTGGCAATGCTGTTTGCCACACAATGCGTGTTAGTGCCTTGGTTTAAGTGTTTCTACCTTGTGTTAAATGTTAGTGGCTTGGATGAAGTGTTATTGTCTATCGTTAAGTGTTACTGCTTAGGGCCCAAATTTATGTCCTTCGGGGTAGTTTTACGTGTCTCTAGCTATGGTTCCGCCCTTCAGCCTCGTTTTCTTTGTGTTTCGTTTATTTGGCAGCCAATTTTTTCCTCGCTTACGCGATTTTCGATCGTGAAAAAACAACAAATATTTCTCAAATTAAATTGCAACCTCACTTCCTGGCTCTCCCCCTGTGCTGTGTGTGAGTGTATAAGTGAATTTAAGGCATGTTTGTTTGTAGGTGTTTTCAGTTTCGTGGTTTGGCCGTTATAGTCAGATTTTTGTGAGGCACACAGTGTATGTGCGGGTTTTGGACCCAAGTGACCTTGCTAATAAGATGAATGTGGCAGGGAGGGAACTCCAAGCTATCTGCCAAATTACATTAGCCCTCAGTCCTCGCAAAATACATTTTTTTGCTGTTTGCAAGGACTGATTCCTCAATATGTCCCTCGCTGCCTCCTTTGCAAGATGACACCCAAAAACGTCAGAGAATAGGCTCTGGGAGAGCTATGTAGTAACATGCAGCCATAAATCTATGTGGTGAAACTCGCACCTCGGAAAAATCCCTACGGGCACAAAAAAGTGCACGCAATGGATCCTAAAGCCTATACGTGCTGCGTCGGAGCAGTCCAACACCGCCGTCTGATGCTCCCCCCTGCTCCCTAAACACATCCCCATGCTGCAGGGGTCCCTATTGTGACCCCTGCAGCCTCCCCACATTGACCCCTTGCAGCAGGGATCCCCGATTGGCATCGATCAGGACCCTGCTGCATTTAAAATTGCCAAATTTTCCACCACAGGTCCTTAAAGGGCCCACAGCACACCAACAGCCAATCCCGGACTTGCAGTACCCCTGCTGCACCTAACATTAACCTCCTCAATAATGGAGGTCCCCATCGGGAGCCCTGAAGCCCCCCCTCCCCCCACATTAAGCACCCTTGCGCTGCTGCTTTTAAAAAAAATCTAATTTTCCGCCTTGCGGGTCCTTAAAGGATTGTAAAGAAATATTAACCCCTGCCTTGGGGGTACTATAAGTACCCCCCAGGCACCTAAAATTAACCCAAATTCTCATGGGGCTCTATACAAAGCCCCATAAACACTTAATTAACCCTAAAAACTCATGGGGCTCTATATTAACCCCTACCTACCTAACACTACCTACCTAAACCCCTATTAAACCCCCCACCCCACTAATTACAAAAAATAAAAAAACTAGGTTACCAAAAATAAAAAAAAACTGTTGCCAAAAATAAAAAAAACTAAGGTACAAAAAATAAAGACATTACAAATTCCTCCCTCACTACAAAAAAAAAGAGAACATCACAACCCCCCCGCCACTACAAAAAAAAGGCATACACAAATATAGATAACAGTACAGTAATAAATACATTACCCCCTGTCTAGACATTACCCCCTATCTATACAATACCCCCTAAATCTAAGCTAAAATAGAATAAATAAAACCACTTACCATTGCAGATGTCCCTTCAGACATCAGATTAGTACAAAATTAAACATTACATATAATAAATAAACATTCTAAATACAGTATTAAACGTACCTTTCCATCATGTCCCTGTCTATCTTCTTCTGTTCTCCGGCTCGGCCCCTGTAAAAAAGATATATAATCACAAATAAACAAAACCTAAATAAACAATAAACATCAGAAATGTAAAACTTACCTGTCTGCAATGTCCCCGGCCTTCTCCTCTTCTGCCCCAACTGGGCCCTTGAAGAACCTGGGCTCTAAAAAAAAAAAAATGTTTTAAAAACAAAAGGAGCTCCACACTCGTGGAGCTCCCCAACGCGAATGAAGCCTCCAGAGCCTCTTCCGGTAGGAAATTGGCAATGGCGCCTTCTGATTGGCTGAAAAGGCTGTCAAATCAGAAGCCATTGCCAATTTCCTACCGGAAGAGGCTCTGGAGGCCTCATTAGCGTCGGGGAGCTCTGCGACTGCGGAGCTCTGTTATTTTTTTTTATGTATTTATTTTTTAAAGCACAGATTTTTCAAGGACCCAGCCGGGGCAGAAGAGGAGAAGGCTGGGGACATGGCGGACGGGTAAGTTTTAAATTTATAATGTTTATTGTTTATTTATGTTTTGTGTTTATGTGTGACTAATGTTATGTATCTTTTTTATAGGGGCCGAGTCGGAGAACAGAAGAAGATGGACGGGGTATGGGAGAAAGGTGGGTTTAATACTGTATTTGTAATGTTTATTTATTATATATAATGTTAAATTATGTACTAATCTGATGGGGTTTTTTTTCCTAGGGGGTGCAATCTGAAGGGACATCTGCAAAGGTAAGTGGTTTTATTTATTCTATTTTAGCTTAGATTTAGGGGGTAATGTCTAGATAGGGGGTAATGTCTAGATAGAGGGAAATGTATTGTAGTTAGGGGTATATTTATAATGTCTTTATTACTGTTATGTTATGTATATTTGTGTGTGCCTTTTCTTTGCAGGTGTGTAATTATTATTTTTTTTTTGTAGTGAGGGGGGTTTGTAATGTCCTTTTTTTTATTTTTTGAACCTTAGCTTTTTTTATTTTTTGTAATTAGTGGGGTGGGGGTTTAATAGTGGGTTAGGTAGGTAGTGTTAGGTAGATAGGGGTTAATAGGTTAGGGTAGAGGGGGTTTAGTTTAGATTTAGTGGTTTATTGGGGGGGAGAATAGTAGAATAGTGTTCGTACTTTGTGTCATGAGGGTCCTGGAGGACCCTCATTGCACTTATGGGGTTAATAATAGGTTTCTCATTGTCCTATGAGGGTCTTCATGTGTAATTAGTGGGGTGGGGGTTTAATAGGGGTTTAGGTAGGTAGTGTTAGGTAGATAGGGGTTAATAGGTTAGGGTAGAGGGGGTTTAGTTTAGATTTAGTGGTTTATTGGGGGGGGAGAATAGTAGAATAGTGTTCGTACTTTGTGTCATGAGGGTCCTGGAGGACCCTCATTGCACTTATGGGGTTAATTATAGGTTTCTCATTGTCCTATGAGGGTCTTCATGTGTAATTAGTGGGGTGGGGGGTTTAATAGGGGTTTAGGTAGGTAGTGTTAGGTAGATAGGGGTTAATAGGTTAGGGTAGAGGGGGTTTAGTTTAGATTTAGTGGTTTATTGGGGGGGGGGAGAATAGTAGAATAGTGTTCGTACTTTGTGTCATGAGGGTCCTGGAGGACCCTCATTGCACTTATGGGGTTAATAATAGGTTTCTCATTGTCCTATGAGGGTCTTCATAGACCTTTATGGGACTGATTGTGTTAAATTGGCCCAGTAAGGGTTAGATAGGACCAGTAAGGGTTATTAGGTCCAGATAGGGTTAGATAGGCCAAATTAGAGCTAGATAGGGTTTAGTATGGGTTAATGGGGTATAGTTAGGGTTAATAGTGTAGTGCTTAGACTTTATCATGAGGGTCCTGGAGGACCCATGTGGCACTTGTATTGTTAACCTAGGGGTTAATAGTGTCCTATAGGGATCTATATAGACCCCTTTTGGACTGAGGGGGTTAATTATAGTCTCATGGGGCTCTGTATTGACCCTTATGAGTTATAGGGTTAATTAAGGGCTTATGGGGGTCTGTATTGACCCCAATGAGTGACATGGTTAATCAAGGCATCATGGGGCTTTGTTTAGAGCCCCACGAATGATGGGGTTAATTTTAGGTGCATGGGGGTTACATATAGGACCCCTGCGGCAGGGGTTAATATTTTTAGCGCAGGTCCTTTCATAACCTTTAAGGACCCGCAAGGCAGGAAATTTGGGTTTTTAAATGCAGCGCGGTCAGTGCAGATTGGGGTCCCCCGCTGCAAGGGATTAATGTGGGGGGGCTGCGGTGGTCCCTATGGACCCCTGCAGCAAGGGGCTTAATATGGGGACACTTTGGGGTTCCCGATGGGGACCACCAGCATAGAGGGGTTTAAGGTTAGGTGCCGCGGCCGGGATTGGCTAATGGTGTGCTGCGGGCCCTTTAAGGAGCCGTGGCAGGGAATTTGAATTTTTGAAATGCAGCGGGGGCCTGATCTATGCTGATCGTGGACCCCCGCTGAAAGGGATTAATGTGGAGGCCTTCAATTTAAATTCAAGCAAGGTGCAAGTTACGGCCTTGAGACGCAAGACCGTAATTGTGTAATATGAATTATATTTCTATGTATAATATTCTGACTTCAATCAAGCTTGTGAATTCATGAGTTAATACATATCAGGCCACCCACATGTACAATGAGCTTTGCTTCATTCATATATAATTATTGGTGAAGTGCAACGTGAGACACACAACGGATGTGGCCTTGAATTTAAAAACTAGCTGGGCGTGAATTATGGTCTTAAGACTCAAGACAGACTAAGCAGTGCTTGCAAGCTGGAAAGGGGATGGAATGGCAGTGATCGGCATGAACCATCCTATTGTGGAATAATGCAGCGTTCCACGGGCCTCTCTGCCAATCACATGTGGGCTAGACAAGGTGATTGACAGTGGGAGCCTATAAATTACATTGACACACGCCCATGCGTTGACTGTGTTGTGGTTTCATTAGAAGTAGCATGCAGTTCCTGGAGAGTAGTAGAGTTTTGGAGAGTAGGAAGGAGTGGGTTTTGCAAAGTGGATTTTGTTGGAGGGAGGTAATTTGCGTTTTTGATCCTTATATTCTATCTAATAAGTTTTTGATAGTTTTATATTCTATGTCATACATTTTTACACCTAAGACATATTTACTGATTAAACTAGAGGGAGTTAATCTTCGTTTTTTATTGTTTTTAGGTTTGGAGAGCAGGATTGCATTTTGGAACAGGAGTTTGTTAAAAGGAGGTAAGTTGATTTATTGATTCTTTTCTATTCTATCTCATACGTTTTTACACTTAGGACTTAAACATATTTACTGATTACACTGGATAGAGGTAATTTGCGTCTTTGATTGTTTATAGGTTTTGAGAGCAGGTGTTTGGAGGGAGGTAAGTTGATTTAATGATTGTTTGCTATTCTATCTCATACATTTTACACTTATGACTTAGACATATTTACAGATTACACATATTTGCAATCCACATAGGTTAAAGAACACACATATGGACATCCATAGATTGTAGACACACCACACACACACAACACCATCCCCCACACCCCATCCCGCAACACCTATTAATAGCATATAGCACATACATTTATTGTTTCTGGAACACAGATTACAGTTAAACGTTTCTTAATTTATCTTTCTTTTCTTTTCAGGTGATGATGGAAAGAGAGGAGCGGAGGGGAGAGTTTGGGAGGAGGAAAGAGATGAGTGGCAGGAGGTCCCGGGGTGTGGAGGTGGGGAAGAGGAGGGGAGGAGTGAGGATGGAGGAGAGGAGGAGGAGGAGGACGGAGGGGAGGAGGAGGGAGTAGAGGAGGAGAGTGCAGTGGCAGGTGGTGGAAGGGGGCCCCAAGCTGCAGGCACACGTAGGAGAAGGACAGCGGGAAAGGGACTTGTTTCAAGGAGGAGGTTGGGGAAGGGACGGGCCTCAGGGACAGGTCAGAGAGGCCAGGGTTCCCAACCACAGTTGGGAGAGCAAGAGGCTGAGGGCAGGTCCAGGGCCCACAACTATACGTACCGAGAGAATGTGGTCCTCCTTGGTGCGATCTGTGACCGCCCCATCATCCTCGCAGGGGGGAGGGAAGTGAAGCCTGGGCCTAGGGCTCAGGCTTGGAAGGAGGTAGCGGCAGAGGTTACTGCAGTGGGCACAGAGAGGGATGTGAAGTCAGTCAAGCATCGCTTGGACGACATCAGGGCCAAGATGAGGAGAAAGATGGCGAGAGAGGATGAAGGCCGACAAGTGGATTATAATGCATGGGAGAGGGTCGCAAGGGACCTTCTGAGACCATCACCCGCAGCTGGAGCTTCAGCCCCGGTGGCCCAGCTCGACCTATCCTCCATGTCAGGTGAATATAACATACACCAACAGGCCAACACATATGCATCACACACACTACACATGTACTTGATGATCAACAAGGACACTGACATGTCAGCTCCATGGAATTAACAAGGGATAGATGGACTGTCATTCTGGCCACAACAACAGTAAGCAACCAATGGAGAGTCAATGTATTGGTGTGCCCACTGCAGCCTATGCTGTGACAGACAACAGCCGGCATACAGATAGCGTTAGGAGCCGAAAACCATCAAGACTAGGAACCTAAGAATAGATAACCGCTAGTATAGGATAGCTAATAGGAGTTGCAAAGAGGAGAATCATCCATGTTCAAGGCTCGATGTCAGATAGTGAGGAATGAGCACATATCAATGTATTGATCACCATACTAATGACATGTACATTTCTTCTCTATCTTTCAGCATCCAGGAGGAGGTCTGAGTCTGTTGAGGAGCCAGAGACGGTGGCATTTGTCCCCGACCAACAGGAACCAGTGCAGGGGAAGGAGGAGGAAGAAGGATCGGCAGAGGGCCCTGGCTCTGAAGAGGGGGAGGTTATTGTGGTGGTGGAGTCACCCCCTGGACCATCGGGGACACAAACTTTAATCCCTCCCATCCCCTTCCTCGAAAGACTGATGATCTCGCTGGGGCCCTACAACCAGCCAGACATCGTCACACCTCCTTCCTCACAGACCAGTGCGCTAGTCTGGCCACCAGCAACAGCGGAGACAGCACCATCGCCCCTGTCTCCAGCCGGGCCCCAGACCCTTCCCACTCCTCCAACAGCACCTCCTCACCTGGCCCTGCACCCAGCTGGACTTCCATCTCCACCGAGCCATGCTGCACAGGCGGAGATGCTGGCCCTTATGCGTGAACAGGTGGCCAGCATGCACCGGATTGAGGCAAGCATGCACAGGATGGAGGCCAGCATATCTGCCAACCATGCACAGGTTATGCACAGCCTGGCCAGCATCTCCAGGGAGGGGAGGAGGCACCACCTGATGCATGAAACGTACATGGCCAGGCTGCTGGGGCTGGTCTCCAGCCCACCATTGTCAACCCCGGAAGCGTCACCCAGGAATCAGCACCCCGGCTTCTCCTCTCCTCCCAACATGACTCACCCCATCCACCCCCCACCACCAGCGGAAGCCTTCGAGACTAGGAGGCGGCCAGCCACGGAGGATGTGGGTCCTGACCCCAGGCGGAGGAGGACATAGGGGCTGCGGACATGTTTTTGCATACTCAAGAGCACTCCTCAGTGACAATATATTGGTCACAATGTTAACATAATCTAGCCTGGCTACAGAGTCTTGGATCTTGGTCTATGTGATTGTGATATTCTGTATGCATATGGCTACCTCCCATCACATAGTTACATAGTAATTGAAGTTGAAAAAATACTTTTAATCCATCAAGTTCAACCTTTTTAGATCTCCTCTAATCTGCAATATATAGATTAATTGTTAATTGATCCAGAGGAAGACAAACAGACAAAACATCAAATTAAACTTTGCCAATTGTCTCAAAAGGGAAACAAATATAAAATCCCTTCCTGACCCCAGATACTGGTGATCAGATTCCTCCCTGGATCAGTACTCTGTCTCTAATAAACCAGGATAGCCCTGAATGCCCTTTCTATTTAAAAATATATCCAATACCTTTTTAAAGTTACCAGCCTTACTGTGAAGAACCATTTCCTTTCTTTAAGGTTGAATCTTTTTACTTCTAACCTCAAAGGATATCCTCTTGTCAATTGAAAACCTCTTGGCACAAAAAGTTCATTTGACAAAGCCTTGTATTGACCCTGGATATATTTATAAAAGGTAAACATATACCCTCTGGGATGCCTTTTTTCTAGAGAAAATAAGTTTGATTTGGTTAGTCTTTCTTCATAACATAGCCACTCCATTACGCTTATTAGTTTTGTTGCCATTCTCTGTACTTTTTCCAGCTCTAAAATGTCCTTTTTATGTAGTGGTGGCCAAAATTGTACACCATGTTCCAAATGAGGGCGTACTAGGGATTTGTATAGTGCTTCCCTTGCTTCTATACCCTTCTCAATACATGCTAATATTTAACTTGACTTTGCAGATGCTGCTTGGCATTGTTACCTAGGTGGTTGTCCACAAGCACTCCCAAATCCCTTTCAATATCTGATACCTCTATATTTGCTCCATTAAGTTTATAAATAATTGCATGGCTATTTTTCCTTCCCAGGTGCATAACTTTACATCTATCCGTATAGAATCTCATCTGCCATTTAGTCGCCAATTTTTCTAATTTATGCAAATACCTTTGGAGGGAAAGTACATATTATTTATACAAGTACATATTATTATTTTAATATAACCTTGCACAACTAGCAAAAATGGAGACAATACTTTCCAATCCTAATTCTAAGTCATTAATAAATATGTTATAAAGGAGAGTACTTAATACTAAACTTTGAGGAACCCCACTTACCACATTAGTCCAATCCGAGTATGTTCCATTTACCACAACCCTTTGCTTTCTGTCTTTTAGCCAGCTCTCAATCCATGAGCAGATATTTACTGCAATTCCTGTATCCCTTAGTTTGCTCAATAGTATCCCATGTGGCACTGTATCAAAAGCCTTTGCAAAATCCAAAAATACTACATCCACTGAGTTGCCTTGATCCAGGTTCCTACTAACCTCTTCATGGAAACTAATTTGGTTTGTTTGACATGACCTATCCTTCATAAATAGAACTACAGTAGTGAGGCTTACAGGTCTATAATTTCCTGGATCTGTTCTTGTTCCTTTATTAAATATAGGTATCACTTCTGCCTTTCTCCAGTCATCTGGTAGAATTCCTGTGTTGAGTGAAAAATAATAATAAAATAGATATAATGGTTTAGCTAATACAGAGCCCAGTTCCCTCAGTACCCATGGATGTATTCCATCAGGACCCGGGGCTTTATTAACATTTATTTTTTCCAACCTCTTTTAGATTTCTTCTTGCGTTAACCAATTATTTGGTGAAAGTAGTGTAGTCCTGTACCTCCCTTGTATATACCAAAGATAACTACATATTTAGCTCATCTGCCTTTTCCTGGTCACTAATTGTCAGACGGCCTGTGTCACATTGTAATGTTCCTATAACTTTTTTTTTCCTGTCATTCTTCCCATTAATATGTTTAAAAAATATATTTAGGGTTGGTCTTGCTCTCCTTTGCAGCTAACTTTTGATTTTCGATTTTAGCCAGTCTAATAGCACTTTTGCAAGCCTTGTTGGTTTCCTTGTACTCACGTAAAGCAGTCTCTGTACCCTCTTTTTGTGTAATTTAAATACCTGTTTTTTTCTCCTCATCTTCATCTTTAAGTCATTGTTAAGCCACATGGGTTGTGATTTACTCCTTCTACTTTTATTTCCACATGGTATATGGTGATAAGTATGTATATTCAGTAAGGATTTGAATGTTGGTTATTTAAGTTCAGTATTTTTACCTATCAGTTCTTTGTCCCAGTGTACATTTTGTATTGCTGTCCTTTGACTGTTAAAATCTACCCTTTTTTAAAGTTGAGAGTTTTTGTTGGCCCCTTACAATTATGTTTTTTTTAAATTCAATCTCAAATGAGACTGTGTTGTGATCACTGTTTCCCAAAAATTGCCCTATTACAACATTTTATTCTATATCAATATTATTTGTGATGACTAAATCCAAGATAGTCTAATTTCTAGTAGGCTCTTGTATAACCTGGGCCAGATAATGATCTCTGAGTGTACTTAAGAACCTGCTCCCATTAGCTGAACTGCTAGCCTTATTCATCCAGTTTATTTCAGGGTAGTTAAAATCTCTTATTATTAGAACTTGCCCATGCTTAGCTGCATTTCCAATCTGTAACAATAATTGCAGTTCCTCACTTTCAATTATATTTGGGGGTTTATAGCCTACTCCTACTAATATTCTTTTAGAATTTGATGCATCGCTATTTAACTCTACCCACAAACATTCAACATTAGCACTAATTCCAGCATAAATATCTTCTCTGACTATAGGCTTAAATTCAGGCTTAACCTACAGACAAATCCTTCCTCCTCTTTTACCATTGCCCCTATCTTTCCTAAATAGGTTATAAATATCCAGATTAAGCGGCCAGTCATGAGATTCATCCCACCATGTTTCAGTAATGCCTATTAACTCCCATTTCTTATTAACTGCTAATAATTCTTACGCTCCCATTTTTACCTGGCAAGCTTCTGGCATTAGCAAGCATACACTTTATGTTATGAGTCTGCCGTTCTGAAGTGCCTGTCGCTGTACTTGTGTTACTTAGCAGTACATCCCTAGTGACAATCGTAACCTTCCCCCCATCTCCTCCCCCGTGACTAGTTGATGTGTTCCTTACCCACTCTACACTTTCTACCTCATTACTTCTATCTAGTCCCTCCCACCCATCTACTAGGTTAAAAAACTCCACCAGTCTTCATCATTAAGGTGCAATCCATCCCTGCTGTAGAGATTGTACAGAAGTGAGAAGTCAGCCCAGTGCTCTAAAAACCCAAACCCCTCTTTAATGCACCACATTTTTAGCCACGCATTAACCTACCTAAGCTCCTTCTGTCTCCCTGGGCTAGCACATTGCACTGGTAGTATCTCAGAAAATATTACCTTGGAGGCTCTTGCTTTAAGCTTATTTCCTAGTTCTCTAAATCATTCTTTAGGACACACTATCTTTCACTAACTTTGTCATTGGTACCAATATGTACAAAGATCTCCGGTTAATTTCCAGCCTCTCCCAATAATTTATCTACCAGATACACAACATGCCGAACTCTAGCACCCGGGAGACAGCAAACTGTTCGATTACTGGGATCTGGGTGACAAATCACCCTGTCTACCTTCATAATAATAGAGTCCCCTACCACCAAAACCTTTCTCTTGGTCTGCCTATGCTGCCCTCCCTCTCCTCCCGTAGAAATGTTTTCCTAGGTGTTAGAGGGAATAGCTCTATCTGGCATTACCATTCCTGAATGGACATCCCCAGCAGTTTCACTCAATCTGGCAAATCTGTTGGTGTGTGCCAACTCAGTATTGGCCTGCCTCCTTCTCCTGTTTCCCCTGCTTCCCCTTGTAACTGTAGCCCAGCTACCTCCCTGGACATCCTCATTCGCCCCATCTCCACACTTCATGCTGGGTTCAGGTAAACTGTGCTCCGTGAGCATCAACTCCCTTTCCAGTGTAGCAATATCACTAAGTGCTGCAATTCTCCTCTCCAGTTCTCCAATTTGAGCTTCCAGAGAGGCAACATGCTCACACCTGCCACAGAGGTATGGACTCTGGATCAGCTGTTCCAGCAGTTCATACATGTGACAGGATGCACACTTAGTATGGTTGTCACTGGACTGCGTCATAATTACTAATTACAGTGGGAGGAAAAAAAACAATTGTATAAAGCACTCCCCTATTATTTGCACTCCCTCCTTTTATTTAAACTCCTACTCTTATGCTAGAACTGCACTTGACACTAGGGGTGTTCACAAGCTTACAGGTTCGCTCCTTCCCCTGTTTATATTAGGTTCTTCCTACTCACCTGCCCACTAATCACTGCACAAGTACCCAAACACACTGTTCAGGAAAAATCACAGAACAGAGGCAAACACACCACAAAAACCTACACACTGATATAGCTTCACACAGGCAAAACCAACCCCCTCTCACCTGCCACTAATCACTGCACAAGTACACAACACACTTACTGCTCAGGAGTAATCACAGAACCGAAGCAAACAGACCACCATGATCCTCTTCTCTGTAGACACGTGGGGGTTCTGTTTAACATGTCACCAATTGATGGTCACTGAGGAATGCTTTTGAGAAGAGATGCTACAGTCCCTATTCTTTTTAAGGCCTTATGTTTTAGTTTATTTTCTTAGTTTTTTTTTCCCATTTGTTTTGATTTAGGTACAATTCAGGTCCATGAAGGCATCTTCTGCATCTGCAAGCACTGTGAAGGAAATGTATGAGGTGTAAGGTTTTCACAGTGCCTCTCAGGTAGACATTCCTTCTATGACAGCCCTCCCCCTTAACATGTAGCCCCCCCCCCCCCAATCTTAAAGCTATCATATAGCCAGATATCTCAGACATGATTATTGTTATTCAATGTAGACTAATACCGCTATGGCAAAGTCTCACAATGGCATGTTACTGATTATCCAGAGATCTAGCTAATAGTTAGTAATGCTTGCAGATGGGAATCAGGTGAGTTGGTATATTGGTACAGTATTTAGCAATTTACTGTACATGCATTGTCATTAGTTTTTTTTTTTTTATCCCCCTCCGCCTTTTTTTTAGTTGACCACTTTTAAAAAAATGTTTTTTTTTAATTCTGTCACCACACTGTATGCGTGACACTGGATTGGATTACACAGTCCAGAGTTTAAATCATCTGTTTCATTGAGCAGATCTAGACAAGTTGTAAGTGCTATGCACATAAAATGTTTCTTCAATTAAATGGAGTAATTTGGGATGATTTCTTTCATCTGATTCCGGTTGCAGCAGTGTAGTGACTGCATGTGACCCTGGTAGGTGCTATGCATCATGCTTATTCTAGACTATTATATTGGCCCCTGTAGGTATCCCCTTTTTTTCAATCATAGCCTCTTGCTCTCTCTGGACCCGCCCACACCACACCCATGATTTTGTTGCACAGTCTTGACCATTTGTGATTGTGATCTGGGTATAAAATAAAGCTTTGTTATATCGTTCTAACCGTGCCAGTGTGTTTTTCAATGGTTGGGGTTACGGGACATCCACATGCATCACATAAGTGTCACATTCCTATAGATGTAAACTAATGAGCCCTAGCTAACATGCAATAGATCGATACATATGAAATGGAATAATAGTCATAACAGCATTACATATCATATAATGCAAAATATCAGATGTAATAACGATGAAGGGTTAATACACAGGCCCAGTCCAATTAGTGATACTGTGGAGTATGAACATTCCCCTGGGGGCCTCAAATGAATATGACACAGTGTGGGTTGCCAGTTCCTTCTCTAGTGGAGTGTGCTTTGTCTGTCCTCTATGACGTGCCCTCCTACACTGGCCCTACTTGGTATAGCTCACAGCTTCATTGAAATACACAAGCCTCTTCACCACCAACACCATTTAGCATTTGGGGAATGCAATGATTTGCACAATAACCCCCAAATAATAAAAATGCATTTATTAAATATATTTGTTGTATCATATCTTGGAATGGTCATACACATGCCAATATGAAAAGCCATGCTGCAACATGCAGACAGCAATTAAAGACACAATACCTGATTCAATAGCAACACCAAAATATGAAACGCCGTCCAAATTAAACTTTTTTCACTCACAGAGGCTCTATTGTAGCCCCTAAAATATAAATATAATCGCATAGATACTGGAGTGGGTTACCAGTTCCTTCTATAGTGGACTGATTTGTTTGACCTCTCTGCTATGACCTTCCCTCCTTCATTGCAGTACACAAGCCCCTTCACCGCCACCACTACTTAGCAATCCTGAAGGGGACCAGGGGAACATACACCACACTAATCTACTCTAACCCATCATGAAGGGCCACAAAAACACAAGGAGACTGACCAGAGGCACAGGGATCAACAGACAACTCCCCGCCATCAGGGATAATCTCCGCTACGTCCATCCTGGAAGGTCCCAGGCCATTGCTGGTAGCCATGTGCCAAAATGTCTAGCCATTCCCATTTGGTCACCTCCCATTATGTTCTGCTATTCATCAATTTACATTAGTGTGGATTGCTAAGTGGTGGTGGTGGTGAAGGGGCTTGTGTACCTGAATGAAGCTGTGAGCTATATCATGTAGGGCCAGTGTAGGTGGGCAGGTGAGAGCAGAGAGGTTAGAGGTTAGACAAATCACAATCCACTAGAGAAGGAACTGGCAACACACTACAGTCTCTTTGGCATGCAAACCTTTTAGAACAGTACAGGCAGAGACCTAGCTGAATGTGCTGCAGTTCATAGGGTCACAGAGAGTCGGACACAACTAAAGTATTGAACAACAAATAATCCAATGTTCCCTGTGTACTTGATTTATGTGATGTGGCGGTGAAATATGGCCACTATTTGTGTTCCCAAATGTAGATGTGATGAGCAACATGTATATTCAATAATATGGATGTTTATGGGGCTACAATGGAGCCTCTTTGAGTAGGAAAGGGTTCATTTGGCCAGAGTTTCATGTTTGGGTGTTGTAATTTAATCAGGTAGTGTGGCTTTAATTGCTTTCTGTAGCATGGAGCATGGCTTTTCATATTGTCATGTGAATGACCATTCCAACATGTGAGGAATATTAAATATTTGCCATTAGCCTAATTTGTATTAGGATATTGTTGGGCAAGTAATTGTGATGCATGTCCATGCTTTCCCTATGTTTTAAAGTGCACTGTTGGCTTTATATTGCCCTTTACAGGCTTAAATTGTGGTCTGTGAACCGTTTGTGGTTCCCATTTGGAGGCCGTAATGTTTGGGCCTCCATTTTAGAGTTACAGGCTTGAAAGCCATGCCGTCATTGAAAAACTGTTGCAAGATGGATACCTATCAGTTACGGCCTTGACAGAACCAAGGATTTGCGGCCGTGAAGTGCCTTAAGCCGTAAGTCATGCGTGCCTTGATTTACGGCTCTGATTTGATAGATCAAAGTATTGCGGGCTACCTTATGGTCTTGGTTGATGGCCTTTGTTTCTATTGGCTGTTTGTTAATCACGAGTTACAGCCTTGGTTAATTGATCCTATTCAAGTTCGCAAAATTTACTGCCGATGGCATGGTTTCTGATTTTTACAAACGGGTCTTAACTTGCGGGCACGGCCATTTGAATTGCAAAGTAAAGGACACCCAATCACTATATACGGACTTACACAAAAAAATACGAACCGCAGGACTTACAACGGAAAATTTACAGACTTAGCATAAAAAAATACGACACGCGGAACTTAGAAAAAAAACATTACGACCTCGCAAAAATACGACATTAACGCCTGAACGGCAGGCACATGAAAACATTAAAAACACAATAAAAACACATAACATGTACATAAAAAGCTTACCCACCGCAAGGGGGGCACCCAGGACCTCTGCAAGTGAAGTTAAACCTCAATTCAAGTCCAAATTCCAGAGTTTAAACACATGAAAATCCCCGAAGCGATGGAAAAAATGAGACAAAGATAATTCATTTCAGAACTTTTTCCACCTTTAATGTGACCTATAAACTGTACAACTCAATTGAAAAGCAAACTGAAATCTTTTAGGTAGAGGGAAGAAAAAATCTAAAAATATAATAATATGGTTGCATAAGTATGCACACCCTTAAACTAATACTTTGTTGAAGCACCTTTTGATTACAGCACTCAGTCTTTTTGGGTATGAGTCTATCAGCATGGCACATTTTGACTTGGCAAGATTTGCCCACTCTTCTTTGCAAAAACACTCCAAATCTGTCAGATTGTGAGGGCATATCCTGTGCACAGCCCTCTTCAGATCATCCCACAGATTTTCAATCAGATTCAGGTCTGGGCTCTGGCTGGGCCATTCCAAAACTTTAATCTCCTTCTGGTAAAGCCATTCCTTTGTTGATTTGGATGTATGCTTTGGGTCGTTGTCATGCTGAAAGATGAAGTTCCTCTTCATGTTCAGATTTCTAGCAGAAGCCTGAAGGTTTTTTTGCCAATATTGACTGGTATTTGGAACTGTTCATAATTCCCTCTATCCTAACAAAGGCCCCAGTTCCAGCTGAAGAAAAACAGCCCTAAAGTATGATGCTGCCACCACCATGCTTCGCTGTGGGTATGGTGTTCTTTTGGTGATGTGCAGTGTTGTTTTTGCGCCAAACATATCTTGGAATTATGGCCAAAAACTTCAACCTTGGTTTCATCAGACCATAGTACCTTTTCCCACATGCTTTTAGGAGACTTCAGATATGTACATTTTGCAAAATGTAGTCTGGCTTGGATGTTTTTCTTCGTAAGAAAAGGCTTTCGTCTTGCCACTCTACCCCATAGCCCAGACATATGAAGAATACGGGAAATTGTTGTCACATGTACCACACAGCCAGTACTTGTCAGATATTCCTGCAGCTCCTTTAATGTTGCTGTAGGCCTCTTGGTAGCCTCCCAGACCAGTTTTCTGCTTGTCTTTTCATCAATTTTGGAGGGAGCTCCAGTTCTTGGTAATGTCACTGTTGTGCCATATTTTCTCCACTTGATGATGACTGTCTTCACTGTGTTCCATGGTATATCTAATGCCTTGGAAATTCTTTTGTATCCTTCTCCTGACTGATACCTTTTAACAATGAGATCCCTCTGATGCTTTGGAAGCTCTCTGTGGACCATGGCTTTTGCTGTGGGATGCGACTAAGAAAATTTCAGGAAAGACCAACTAGAGCAGCTGAACTTTATTTGGGGTTATTCAGAGGCACTTTAAATGATGGCAGGTGTATGCTGACTCCTATTTAACACGATTTGGAATGTGAATGCTTAATTCTGAACACAGCTACATCCCCAGTTATAAAAGGGTGTGCAGACTTATGCAACCACATTATTTTTATTTTTCATTTTTCTTCCCTCTACCTAAAAGATTTCAGTTTGTTTTTTCAATTGCGTTGTACAGTTTATAGGTCACATTAAAGGTGGAAAAAGTTCTGAAATGATTTATCTTTTGTCTCATTTTTTTTACAGCACAGAGACCTGACATTTTAACAGGGATGTGTAGACTTTTTATATCTACTGTATGTGAGATCAGTACAGACATTGTTTAATATTACCATCCTATAGGGAGGAAATATAACTACTCTAAATGTATAAGAACTTTTCCTTCTTTCCTCACATTTTGTGACATATATGCTAAGACGTGTTGTTCTCATGGGGGTTGAACACAATCTATACAGGAGGATTGAATTGTAAGAAGGGGGTAAAAATATAAAAATATATTCTTCAGGGTTGATTTAAGCCCAGAAGGATAAGACCACAAATCTCCTTAAATTTACCTGGCAAGAGGTATTTAGATTAATACCTTAAGACAGCAACTGTCAACCATTTAGACTGAGAATCTCTCTGTTTTTCTGTATTTTTTCCCTGTTTTTTCAAGAAGAACAAAGGGATAATTGCTGTAAATTTTATTTTCAGTAAGACAGTGAGGCCCTTTCTGGACTAAGCAAGTTTTTTATACTTAGATCTCTTTACCCCTTTATAAATAGCTCAAACTTTTATGAAATACTATAGTTATCTTAGTAATCTGAAAAATGATCCATATTTTTATATATCTGATAAAACTGAAATAGATAGATTTCTTGATAAAATAAAATGTCTGCATATATCAGAAGAAGAAGAACTACTCTTGAATGGGGAGATTACAGTGGAGGAGATAGCGGAAGCCATTAAGACCGCAATGAAAAATAAAGCCCCAGGGTTGATGGGTTTGACCAGATGTATTACCAGTTACTTTCCCCTGTAAAAAATTTTTGGGGATAGCAACTCCCGAATTGCTTGAAACTAAAACCATTAATATACTGAAACAGGGGGAAAAAACCCAGACCTTTGCGTAATTACCGCCCCATTTCCTTGATAAACTTGGACATTAAAATAATATTCTAAGATACTTGCTAATAGGTTAAAAAAGTTAATGTCCAATCTGATACATGTTGATAAGACTGGTTTTGTTAGTGGACGAAAGCTTCTGACAATACCAGACTCTTGATTAACACACTATCTTTTATTAAGAAAAAAGAGGAACCCAGTTTGATCCTGTCAATTGATGCCGAGAAGGCATTTGACAGGGTCAGCTGGGATTTCCTGGAGGCAGTGCTCGTGAGATACGGTTTAGGCGAATTTGCTACAAAATCTGTAAAAGCTTTTTATTCACATTCTACTCCCTACATTGTAAGTAGGACACAACTTTGAATCTGAAAAGTTTAAGATCAGTAACGGCTCACGTCAAGGCTGTCCGCTATGTCCTCTACTGTTCATCATATTTCTTGAGCCTTTAGCGATATTAATAAGAAAATCTGTCGACATCAAGGGTGTAAAAATTGGAAAGGAAGAATAAAAATGTATGTCTTTTGCAGACGATATAGTCCTGACCTTGAGCAATCCTGACAATTCTTGTCTTCATTTAGATAGCCTGCTGAATTCTGATAAAATGCTATCTTATTTTAAAATCAATGTCTCAAAGACTGACTCCTTATTTAGAGGAATAAATGAGGATCTGAAAAAAGTCATGGAATTATAACTGGAATACTAAATCTATAGTTCCTTTGGGTATTACATTTTCCTTTCAGTTAAGAAATCTTCTTAAGGAAAATTTGAATGATGTAATGAAACATGTTAGATTGACTCTTTATGAGTGGCGCTTACTGAACCTCTCTGGCTTGAGAAGATAGCAGCGGTTAATATGAACATCATTCCCAAAATAACTTATCCTTTAAGGTGTATCCCTGAGAAGGTGCCTAAGACATTTCTCTATATCATACAACATGATTTGGATACATTTTTATTTAAGGGGAAAAAAACAAGGTTACTTAAAAGTACACATTATAATAAATTTGCAAGAGGAGGTCTGGGATCTCCCTCAATAAATGATATACATAACAAAATTTGAACGGCTTTGGAGGAGAATGTGAAAACCTGATGACAACAAAAAAAATGAGTGGACCATCTAAAAAAAAATCAATCTATCCATATCTGTATAAAAGGAGATTTTTTTGTTGAGTGGAATCATGGTACATAAACCAGACCGGCTGTATTATTCTGCACTGGTTTTGCAAGCCAATCCATCTACACTGTTTCAATAACAATGCACTGAGTTTTTCAAGACACAGAAAAAGTGTCCTGTATTTGAATTGGCATTCCAAGATTGATGGCTTATGAAAGCCAAGAGCAAGGGCATGTGAAATCTTTGGTATGAATTCGCTCTATAAAATAATTAAGCAACTGTGCTTTAGATCCCAACTCATTTTCTCAAACATTGTTCTGGTATGATTGGCACTGCATTAGTAAAAAATAGTCAACTGCATATTGGGATCTTTCCTGAACATCTAAATGAAACAATTATCAGAGAGCTTCTGAAATATCTTTAGATCCATACTGAATATCATAAGATAGTGATCTTATGATAACAAAAGCTAGAGGCTATTGTTCAATCCTAAATCTCATTGACATCTCTGCAGCAGTTGACACAGTGGACCATTGAATATTAATAGAGCGGGTGCAGACCTACTAGGGACTGGGTGTCACTGTCTTAGCCTTGTTGAAATATTTTCCTCACAGGCAGGTCTCAGAGGTTTTTTTAGGTGCATACTCTTCTAAAGCTATGTCACCATTGAGTGAAGTTTCACAAGGCTCTATCATATCTCCAATGCTGTTTTCTGCCATTGGGGGAGAATATCAGAAAATATGGTATTAACAGCCATTGTTCTGCTGATGGCACACAACTTTACATGTGCTTCAGCTCACATACAGGTTGTTAAACCAAGATTATAGAAAGATATTGGAGCACAGTCTTGATTTCACTCAAGGTTAAATATGTCTGTCACCCAAATTCACAGAACTCACACTATTATGTTAGTCCAGTTGAGGTATCTGATATCAGGTGGGGTGCCGTGTGTCCCCCACTCTTGCTCTATGCAGTGAACAACAAATGGGAATCATGGATAATTATTGCAGAGGATCATCTGATTGGACAGTCATTAATATTGTCCACATGCTTCAGTTTTCATTGGAATAAAAAAAATCACACTATGAAGTGGTGAAAATCTTTCTGTTTTATTTTCTTCTAGTGATACTTTTTTTCCAGTAAGTAAATAATGTTAAATGTATCTGACAATAAATGAATGATTACAACAACACATAATATAATAATGCAGGCAACGATGCAAGATTTCCAGTATGAATTTAGAGTTAGTTTGTTATCAGGTAATGTAGAATCCATTACATCTAGTTTACCTAGAAATCATTTACATACATAGTTCACATGCGAGTAATCAATAAGAAACTAAAATTGTACATAGTATGTTTATTGGACTAACAGAGGGCTATTTATTGTGATTGAATTCAGTGTTATCAAGCTTGTTGGCTATCCAATTGTATATTTTCATCATTACTAAAATGCAAACGCAAAGTTGCACAAATAGGAGCAGGGGTTAATGCATGTGCCTCCAGTAAATTTTACATGTCAATGTTGCCCGAAATATGTGTCCTGAAACATGCATTATTTTTACAGGAATGACCACTCCCGGTTTCATTGTGCTTCTTTCTCTTTTATTCTATAGGTCACATCACCCTTCTCTCTTGATTCCACTATTCCTCTAACTGCATTTCAAATAATTATATCATCACGTCAAATGCTTTACAGTATTATACACTCCTCCCCAGCAGAATTAGATGTGGCACTCTACACAATGTAAATGGCATATATACCACTCATTTTGTTTTTAAGGAACACAAAGAGGAGAACAGCCACTGGCACTTGTGGAAGAAAAATCAATGCCAGGAAAATCAATGTTAACTATAGAAATCAGTAAAATTCATACAGTAATACATTATTTTACTATTTGATATTTCTTTCAATTATTCAGATATTTTTTCAGTTTATATTATTTATGAAATTTGTTAAACAGACTTTTGTGCAAGAAATTCCAATTTCCCTGTCGGCAAAATACTGGCTATAGGTTTTAATATATTCTTTGAAAATGGATGTCATTGAGCCTACAATGGTTCAGTAAGCAAAGCAGGATCTCATTTAGCTTACATTGGCTCAGTAAGCAAGGTAGGATCTAATTTGGCATACATTCATTCAGTGAGCATGGCAGGATCTCATTGGGCATCATTAAATAAGGCAGGATGTCATGGGGTCTATATTGGCTCAGTGAGCAGGAGTTTGTCTATTTTAGCAGTGCTGGAGCTCTAAAATCATTCTTTTTTGTGACAAAAAAAATCAATAAGTTGTGTGCTACTCTCACAGTAACTAATCTGTCTGTTTGATAGTGCTCCTTTGTGATGTCTCCATTATCCTCCTTAGCTCATTACAGTTATTCAGTCTCTCCCCTCTGCTCAGTAGAGGTCCCTGCTCATAGGATCATAATCTAACTCCCACTGAGAGATGACTGAAACATTTCCCACATTCAGAACATGGGAAATATTTTTCTCCTGTATGAGGCATCTTATGTTCTTTAAGATGCGAGACACGACTGAAACATTTCCCACATTCAAAACATGCAAATGTTTTTTCTACTGTGTGAGAAATGTGGTCCTCTTCATGGATATTCCAAAGCTCAGACCCATCTGTTGGAAACAAAGAACCAGGTGTAAATTCTAACAGCTTTAACATGATTAGTTAATATACCTGTCATGATCCTTCTGACCACCAGTCCTTGGGACTCATGATCCGGTGGTGTGGGACTGGGCTAAGTCTGTTTATAGTTATTTCTTTAGGAGTGTATGTCTTTAGGATGTCTACTGGTGTCAGAAGCGGGATCCCATCATCAGAAAAAACAGCGTCCAGGATGAACAAAAGAAAGGTGACCGGAAAATCTGCATCCTCCTGCTCTGTGCTACAGATACCTCTTACACCCTTAACAGGAACCGGCAGTAAGTCGTCAGGGCAGAAGGTGAAACTAGGACCCCGGTACTATGGATGCCAGCAGCGGGGCCATTTGAAGAGGGACTGCCCAAATCAGCCTGTGGGAGCGAGTTTGACCCAGATCGGCTCGTATTGTATTTGAGTAACTGGACACTTGCCACAGAGGGGGAGGAAATTGAGGGTTTGCAAGACTATACCCAGTACTTCCCCTCAGAAGGTCCCATAAAGTGTCAAGGAGTCAGAGGAGGGAATATTATGGACTGGTGGGAGAACTCTGGCTCTGGGGTTTTAAAGATGAGCAAGACCGCTATGATCCAGTGGTTTGACCCAGAGGAGGAAGAACCTCTTCCCATCTTTCGAGGCCTAAGTCAGGAATAGTTAAAAGCGAGTGTAGATCCAGAGACTCTAACCTTAGAGCAGCTAAGGAAGCTGACCAGCGAGACAGTTCAAAAGAAGGAAGATTTTCTGGCTCTGGCACATTCTAATTTTGCAAATACTGAGGAGGAGCTCAAGGCTCTAAAAATAGAAAATATGTCCCTAAAAGCAGAAATCAATATGTTCCAGGGTTTGAAGAATGAACAGGAATAGCTGAAAAGAAATATCACTGAAAAAGAGGAGAAAATAAGATATCTTGATGAGCAACTTCAGAACCAGCATGCGAAAGTGTCTCACAAAGTTGAGGAAAACAATGCTCTGCATAATCAAAACAAGGAGTTGCAATTACAGATTGAGGAATTACAGGCTAATAAAGATTTATTAGGGCAGATGCAGAAGAGTAATAAAGAAAAATATGAACAAATCAAAACGGTGAATGAACTTTTAGAGTTGGCAAACAAGCAAGAAGAGTTAAGAATATTGAAAGAAGAAAATTCCTTATTAAGAATGGATATTCAAAATTTGCAGGCTCAAAAGACAGAAGAGATGTCACTTACCTCAGCTGTTGATGAACTGAAAAATGTGATCCATAAGAAAGAGAGGAAGATAAAGTCTGTAGAAGATTGCCTACAGGCTGAAATTTTCCAAGCGGACATTAAGAAAAAATGGTCCAGGCATTAAATAAGAAAATTGAGGCTCTGTAGGAAGAATTAGCAAATGGCCAACTCGGAAAGGCAGAACAGGTGCCTATTATAGCACTGGTACAGGAGCTACAGAATGAACGTAAGGTCAAGGAAGAAACATTAAGAACGGTGGAGGCCAGATTGAATGAGCTTTGTGCTTTGTTATATTTTGTTATGTGAATTACTGTATGTAATGTTGCTTGCTTATGTGTGATTGACTTGTGATGTGTGATTCTGTACGCTGCAAGTTTGGTTCATTAAGTGTTAAATATTTTGTAATGTTGTGTTGTGAGTCTGTAACTGTCAGATAGAGCAGTTTGGCAGTTGAGAGTTTCAGTTACATGGAGAGAGATGTAATGGAGATACTGCTGTGGTGAATGTCTTAAAGAAGATATATGTCCCCTAAAGAAAAGGAAGGTGACATATCTGTAAGACATATACTCCTACAGAAAAGGGAGGTAATACCATGCTTCTGCTTTGGTGAATGTCTTAAAGAAGATATGTGTTCCTAAAAGAAAGAGATGGTGACATCCTAAAGACATACACTCCTAAAGAAAAGGGAGGTAATTTAACTGTATGACTGAAGTGGATGTTGTGAGGCCTTGCAGATGAGGCCTTGTCAGTGGTGGTTTATACAAAGACCAGAAGATACACAGACTGTTGCAGAGTGTTGTCAGCTCAAGTTTAAATGTAGATCTATCAAGACTGTTATGAATTACAACAACAATTAAAGCAGTTCCTGATTTTTATAATACTGAGCCTGAGTTCATATTATTGTTAAATACTACATCTAATTTAAGATATATCCGCTGTCTTGGTGAAGGGATCAAAAGAACCTAAAAGATCTACTGGGTAGGTTTTGCCATAAAAGCCTCATCAAGCCTTACTGAAGAAAGTAGATCTCAACAATACCTAATTTAATAATTATAATTAATTATAGCACACTGAAATCAATTGCTTTAGAAAAAAAAATTGGTTGAAAAATTATTTAGCTTAGTCTATTAATTTAGTGGCAGTTATTTAACTATTTATGAACATACAACATATTTTGTAAACATGTGAAAATGAAGCAAAAGATGTCTGAATGTCTATAGAGTGCAGTGTGATCTGGTGCATACCAGTTATTGTCAATTATGGTATTTTGTTTAACTAAACATGATGGTCTGCAAGATGTTATTAGAAAGCAAAAACAAACACTGTACATATTGCAACTTTTCTTTCTTTTTGCCTTCTGCTGCCTGATATTTTTCGAGATGGGTGTTTCTGTAAACTAACAATCTACCCATTAGTGCTGCTGAAAGCATCAACTGTAGTTACTGACTCTCCCACTGTGCAGATCCAAACTTCCTGTGTATGCAAAGTCTTCCATCAGGAAGTTGTGCTATTGAAAATAAAATGGCAGATAGGGGTCATTACACCAGCAAATAAAAAATGTTCCCTAGTGCTTATGAATTATGAGGATTACATGAAACATATTTTAAATCAATTAGGGGATACCAATATCTACATAAAGTTGAATGAGGACACCACAGTGAAATAGTAAGTATGCTGTTAAAAATACTTTTACATGCTTAATCTTTTTATCCATTCTCTTTAAAAAAATAAAAAAAAATAAAGATTACCTTACTGACATTTGAGAGCTGACTGAAACATTTCCCACATTTAGGACATGGAAAGGGTTTTTCTCCTGTATAAGTCATCTTATGTTTATTAATATCTAAGAAATGACTGAAACATCTTGAGTGCATGGAGATTAAATAGAGATAGGAATAGAATAGTAGATGTTAATAGAATAAGCACAACGTTTTCTGAGATATGTTATTGTAATAAAGAAATTGAACTAAGCATTCAGGGGGTTCATGGAATGCCCCATCCACCAGTAAGAGACAAAATATCCCAATGGTTACTTGATTTAATACAAACTCTTTGTCAGTGGCAAAAGTGGCAAAGTCTAATTGTTTTTTTGACATAGTGACTCTAATTTCAAATGTTTTCAAGATACACATCCTCTAATATGTTATCAGAGAGAAAGGGACTTAAGGGACTGGCTGGTAAAAAATTATAATATATAACTACACTGAGACATGAAAACCTGGGTGGTTCAGGTATGTGGATTCTACCATGTGAAGTTACTTGTCCAATGGGTCCTTAGTTTTATTCCTCATTCAGGCAGTAGAATAAAGATTAATCATTGTATTTCCTGTAATACCACAGATATTGTGTACATTATTATTTGCCCGTTTGAACTGGTGTTAATGGGCAAATCTAGGAGACCTTTCAGAGAATGAATAACTATGTATTGATCTGACATCAGGATTGCCTTGGAGAAAGGAGATAGTGATCAACAAGTTGCCAAGCATGTTGTAAGAAGTGGTCAAACTCTACCTGTTCTACGATATACAGCTTTAGACTATATACCTGGATACTATAACCTCTAGGATGCGAAATGATTATCTTCAATTTGAGAGGTTGCATCTCAAATTGCCCCCTTCTGGATCGCTTCCTTGTCGTAGTTAAGGGGCTTGTAGTGTCATGCAAGATGGGCAGGTTAGGGCAGAGAGGTTAGATAAATAGTGGTTCACTGGAGAAGGAACTTCAACCTACTCCAGTACCATTGCTAAGAAAATTTTCTGGACAGGCACAACCAGAGACATAACAACATGGCATCGGAAGATGAGACCCTCAGGTCACAAGGTGCCTACCACATTACTGGGGAAGAGCAGAGGGCAAGTACAAGTAGCACCAGATCTAATGAAGTGGTTGGACCAAAGCCAAATTCAGCATTGCAACCGGGAATGTTAGAACTATAGACCAAGGTAAAGTAGATGTGGTCAAGCATGAAATGACAAGGGGAAGCATTGATATCCTGGGAATTAGTGGACATAAATGGACTAGAATGGGACATTTCACATCAGACAACCACCAGGTCATCTACTGTGGTCAAGAATCCTGCAAAAGAAATGGAGTAGCCCTCATAGTCAATCAAAGCATGTCCAAAGCAGTGCTCGGTTATAATTCAATAAATTAAATGAGTTTAATTCAAATTCAAGGCAAGCCCTTTTATCATCACATTGATCCTAGTCTATGCTTCAACCATGGATGCTGAAGAAGCTTAAGTTGTCCAGTTCTACGAAGATATTCAACACGTCATAGACATAACACCAGGAAAAGATGTTACTATCATTTTGGGAGATTGGAATGCTAAAGTAGGGAAACAAAAGATACCTTGGAGTACAAAATGAAGCAGAAATTAGTAGAATTCTGTGAAAATAGTCCTCTGATCATATCTTCCAACAGCCTCTGAGATGACTCTACACATGGACATCACCAGATGGACAACATAGAAATCATATTGACTATTTATACTTTGCAGCCAAAAGTGGAGGAGGTCTATACAAGCAGCAAAAATAAGACCTGGAGCTGACTGCGGCTCAGACCATGAACCTATAATTGCAAAGTTCAGAATAAAACTGAAGAAAAGAGGACACATTGTCAGAAGAGAAAATAAATTCTATCCCTTGTGCATGTTCTGTGTAAGTAAAGAATATATTTAAGGGAAGATAGAATGCCTGAAGGACTTTGGACCAAAGTTTGCAACATTATCAAGAAAACAGCAAATAAAATATCCCTAAAATAAAGAAAAGTAAGAAGGCAAACTAGCTATCTGATAAGGCTTTGAAAGAAGCCCAGGAAAGAAGGAAAGCGAAAGGTAATGGAGATGGGAAAAGATTTGTCCAACTGAATGCAGAATTCCAGAGGATAGAAGAAGATAACAGAACAGGTAAATCAAGAGATCTCTACAAGAAAATTGCCAATCTCAAAGGCACCTTTCATGCCAAAGTGGGCGTGACAAAAGATAAAAATGGTAGGGACTTAACAGATGAAGATTAGATAAAGAAAAGGTGGCAGGAATACACTGAAGATCTATACAGGAAGGATCTTAACAGCAGTGATGGCCTCAATAGTTTGTCCAATGAGCTGGAGCTAGACATCTTGGAGACCAAAGTGAGATAGGCCCTAGGATGTCTTGCTGATAACAAGGCTGCACGAGTTGATGGAATCCCAATTGAACTATTCAAAATGAAACAAGATGATGCTATGAAAGTGTTGTTTGCCTTATGCCAACATATTTGGAAAACTCTGAAATGGCCGATAGACTGAAAAAGGTCAGTAAACGTCCCAATCCCAAAAAAGGCAGTGCCAAAGAGTGATCCAATTATCGAACAATTGCACTCATTTCATATGCAATTAAGGTAATGCTTCAGATTCTACAAGGTCGACTCCAAGAATATATGGACTGGGGAACTACCAGATGTGCAAGCCGGGTTTCGTAGAGGAAGAGGCACAAGAGATCAAATTGCCAATGTCCGATAATGGTGAAAGAAAGAGAGTTCCTGAAAATCATTTACTTCTGCTTCATAGACTATTCTAAATAGTTTGACTGCGTGGATCACAACAGAATGTGGCATGTCCTTAAAGAGATGGGAATTTCAAATGATCTCTGCCTCCTCCTGAAGAATCTGTGTCTGGAGAACCGAACATGGGAGAACAGAATGGTTCAAGATCGGAAAAGGTGTGCAACAAGGTTGTATATTGTCACCTTATTTATTTAACTTATATGCAGAGTACATCATACGTAAGGCCGGGCTGGATGAATCCAAAGTCGGAATCAATATTGCTGGAAGAAATATCAATAATCTCAGATATGCAGACGATACTACTTTGATGGCTGAAATTGAGGAGGAACTAAAAGATCTAATGGTGAAGGTAAAAGAGATGGTGACTGCAGCCATGAAATTAAAAAAAATGGTTGTTTCTGGTGAGGAAAGCTATGGCAAGCTTGGACAAGCTAGCAAAAAGTAAAGATATTAAACTGTCAACAAAGGTCTGCATAGTAAGTACTATGATATTCCCAGTAATAACATACAGATGTGAGAGCTGGACCATAAAGAAGTCTGAGCACCGTAGAAATTACACCTTTGAATTGTGGTGTTGGCGAAAACTACTTAGAGTCCCTTGGATTGAAAGAGGATCCAATAAATCAGTACTTCGGGAAATCAAGACAAACTGTTCACTAGAAGGTATGATCATGAGGCTGAAGCGTAATATTTTGGCCATTTCATGAGACGGCAGGATTCCCTAGAGAAGATTCTGATGCTGGGAAAGATTGAAGGCACAAGAAGAAGGGGACGACAGAGGTGGAGATGGATAAATGAGGTCACTGAAGCAAGGAACATGAGCTATGGAGCTCAGAGGGGCAGTGACTGAGAGGTATACCTAGCATACTGCGGTCCATAGGGTCACAGAAAGTCTGACATGACTGAATGACTAAACAACTACCGCATACAGGAGCTAGGCTTTCAGATACTGACAAACCAACTGAGCTGAGGTAGGTGTGGAAACTGACCTGAGACACCCATAACGGGAATCAGATGGACTAACTGGATATAGAATACATGACAAGACCTAGACTGGATCAGGTAGTAAACTGGATATAAACAGAATACAGGAACTAACAGGCACTGACAAATAGAGACACTCTGACAGTTCACCTGCTAGAGAGGTTGAACTAAATACCTTCAAGTGTTCACTGATTAGTCCTGAAATATAGGGTTAATTCCACAGTCATGCTTCTGGTGGAAGCAGCCTCAAGCTGCTTTGGATTTAATAGAATTAACTCATGTTTGTCTAAGTGCAGTCCCAGGAAGATTAACCCCAGAGTGTCAGACCTTAGGCACAGGTCTTATGCTGCAACTAATGGGCACATCCATGACACAAATGGGCTGCTTTATTTCAGCAAGACACATGGTCTCTCTGTTGTTTATTGCCAGACTGTGTAAAGAAGAATGTAGGAGATGATTACTGAGTATCTCTCTGAGGGTCAGTCTTGTATTGCCGGTGAAATTCATTGGGGAATAAATTTACCACATGGTTACTTGACTTGACAAAGGCGCCCATTTTGACAATTATCAGTTTATGATTAATGTAAGAATCTCTGTATATAAAAAACAATAAACTATTTTTTTTTAAACAATAATATGAATACATGTATCCTGTACATTTACTGTGTGGATGTGTTAAACGTTAAGAGCATGTTATAGACTGATATCATTAGTAACTAGCGACTTGCTGTAAAAAAAATGAAGGCAATAAAATTTGAAGCCATGGCAATGCTGTTTACCACACAATGCGAGGCTATGGTCCCTCTGAGCACCTTGGGCGCTCATAGCGAGCCCTGTGCTGAGGGCCTTTGGCGCTCATTGCGAGCCTCTCCCCCTGTGTACTAATGCTGTTTGCCACACTATGGAAGGCTCTGCCCCCTCTGAGCACCTTCGGCGTTCATCGCAAACCCAGCGATGAGCGCCTTTGGCGCTCATTGCGTATCTCGCAATGAGCGCTGCCTCTCCCCCATCTAGTTTAGGGGCCTCTCATTGAGTGTTACTGCCTTGGGTTAAGTGTTACTGGCTTCAGGCTCTTTTTTACTGCCTTCGGCATCGTTTTCATCTTGTAAAAAATTTTCGGCTGCCATTGCTTTTTCTTGCGATTTTCAATTGTGTAAAAATGCCAAATATGGCTCATGAGTGTGTACGTTAATGGAAGGCATATTTTTTTTTTTTTTTATTGTTCATTCGATTTTCGTGGTTCGGCCGTTAAATTTGCAAATTTTGCGAGGTTCTGAACTTTTGCGTCCTACGGGGCTCAGGGGTAATTGCAGCTAAAAGTCCTGCGGGCTTCGCGATAAGCGACTGTGGCGCTCATCTCCACCCCTGCAGTTGCGGCCTGCAATGAGAGCCTTCAGCGCTCATTGCAGCTAAGTCCCTTGGGCCTCCACCCCCGCATCTGCAACAACTTCCACCTTACTTTTATTTGCAAGCATCAACAAAACATGACTAACAGGAGAATGAAAAATCTTAAATCTTTCAACACCAATAGCGACAGCTACCATAACAACCATCCTATTGATAAAATGAGGAGTAGCCCCCTTACACTTTTGACTCACAAGAGTCCTGCAAGGACTTGACCTCATAACCGGTCTACTTCTATCTATCTTACAAAAATTTGAACCAATATCTATTATCTTACAAATAATATAAATATACCCCTTGCTCACTGTGCCTTAGTAAGTACAGCTGCACCTCACTGACGAGGACCAATGAAGGCCGAAACGCATCTGGAATTTGCTGTTTATCCTGTTCAGGGTAGAATTGCCTGGTATTTCGGGACTGGGTCACTCTTTTGAGTAAGACCAGACTGATATACTACAGGATATTTCTCCCTGTGAAGGGCACAAATGAGCTAAAAGAGGTTGCTCTCAGAGTGGGTTATCATGGCCATAGAACTAACCTATTAAGGTTGGTTCGTTCTCTGATGAGCGCCTCTGACTTATTTCTTTTGTTTAATATAAATATAAACCTAAACATCCTACTAACATTTGTCTTCTATCTTCACTTGTTGGTGGATGGGGGGCCAAGATCCAAGCCAACCATGAAAAATCATGGCCAACACATCCATCACCTACTTAGGATTAACAATTACGGGCTTGCAATTGAATAAGGGCCATACTTTTCAAAGAGCCCCTTAACTACTCAATGTCCGAGTAAAGCCCTACAGGATAACCCTCCCACTTAAGCTACAGACAGACGCAGACGAGTAGTCTAAAATGGAAACCACAACGACACAACTATATTTCCACTAAAGCTACAGACAGACCAGCAGTCTTTTAAATTACTAGGTTTAAAAAGAAAAATAAGTTGTCAAGCAGAACACATAATTTTCTCATAGCTACAAAAAGATAGGGAGTTTTTTCCCCTCAAAATACTGGAATGTGCTGGATCAGTCACTAACAGGACAGGGAAGGATAATTTGTATTTTGTACAATCTCATGTCTGTTCCTCATCTCTAGTGATCTGAACTGAGTTCCACCTGATGATTGTCCTGATCATCCATCTCATCCTCTTCTTCTTTATATTCAGTGTCCAGACTTCCATCTTGGTGACCTGTTACTTCTTCAAATATATGTCTAAGAAATTGCATCATACAAAATAACAAAATGTAAAACAATGTTTGACATTTATTGCCCATATTTCACACTGTTGTATTTTTTGCGCTGACAAGTAATACTCCAGAATTTAGTTTCTGCTGGTAACAACTGAAAGCAGTGTTTTGCTTTTGGATATTTTATCTGAGCTTCTAATAAGGGGAACACAAAGTTACCTGAGCTCCTGTTTTCTGGGATTCCCAGAGTCCTGAGTGTCTGGTGATTATCCATCATCACATCTCTGTAAAGCTCCTTGTGTCCTTCTATATACTCCCACTCCTCCAAAGAGAAATAAATGGCAAATTCATCACACTTTATATGGAACTGGAATAAACAGGTGGAAATGGAGAGAATTCTAAATAAATAAAACCATCAAATAAAGTAAAACATTGCTCCATGTTATAAATCCCTAGACAATGGTTTTCAAGGAATGCAACAGATTTGGTGTCATTAGAGTGATGTAGATAAGAGCAGTGTCATTACAGTGGGGTAGATAAGAGCAGTGTCATTACATTGAGGTAGATAAGAGTAGTGTAGATAAGAGCAATGTCATTACAATGATGTATATAAGAGTGAGTCATTACATGTTCCTGCAATTCTCAACTCTCCGTCAGAAGATGGATGATCTCCTGAGCATGTCTCAAGATCCTCTCCATCATCTTCTTATCCTTCATCTCAGTGATCTTTAGCGTGTTAGTCAGATGATGCCAGGGAGAGAACTAAGAGAATGAGAAGACATCAGAAGCAGGAAATGCGTGTGTGTTTTTTTCAAATAAAAATAAAAAAAGTTTATTGCACCAAATGATAATTATTTCATTTTATTTTTATGAATAAATGAGTTGTAAATTAAGTATGGTTACTCTGCTTGTGGTATAAATTAACACAATAGGTATTTGATAAATTGAATGTTATTAATAATGTTATACTGCAGGGTTATTAATGGACCACTCTAGTAGCCATATAAAGGGGTCTCTAAAGAATAACTCTGTAAGGCTTGGTAATAAAAAACATTATTAAACTTATATTGTGCAATTTGACAACATTAGAAACTGGAAAAAGTGAACCATACACATGATTCTATAAAATATAACTTTTATTTATAATCAAAATATATGCTGTAGATGCTATAGAATGAAAAAAACTCTGCTGCAGATTGAAATAGCTTCTGTTGAATCAGCTCTTCAGTGAGCTTGCTGACATCATCATCCAAGGACAGGAAGGAACTGGTGTGACGTGCACGTTTCACGTCACTGTTTCCACTGAGACCAGATGCAGGAGATTGGAGCAGTAGGTTTAAACAGTGGCTCATCATTTCCATGCATGCCATGATTCAGAAGCTATTTCAATCTGCATAAGAGTCATTTTTCATTCTACAGCATCTACAGCATTATACAAGCTGAGGATCTGGCACAATTACATCTGAATTGTATGACACAGGTGATAATTTATCGGAATTAGTCATAAGTGTAGAGAGTATAGTAATTATGGTAGGATTGTTGTGTGTATACAGTGGATATAAAAAGTCTACACACCCCTGTTAAAATGTCAGGTTTCTGTGCTGTAAAAAAATGAGACAAAGATAAATCATTTCAGAACTTTTTCCACCTTTAGTGTGACCTATAAACTATACAACTCAATTGAAAAACAAACTGAAATCTTTTAGGTGGAGGGAAGAAAAATAAAAAATAAAAATAATGTGGATGCATAAGTCTGCACACCCTCTTATAACTGGGGATGTAGCTGTGTTCAGAATTAAGCAATCACATTCCAAATCGTGTTAAATAGGAGTCAGCATACACCTGCCATCGTTTAAAGTGCCTCTGATTAACCCAAAATAAAGTTCAGCTGCTCTAGTTGATTTTTACTGAAATGTTCTTAGCCGCCTCCCACAGCAAAAGCCATGGTCCACAGAGAGCTTCCAAAGCATCAGAGGGATCTCATTGTTAAAAGGTACCAGTCAGGAGAAGGGTACAAAAGAATTTCAAAGGCTACCAAGAGGCGTACAGCAACATTAAAGGAGCTGCAGGAATATCTGGCAAGTACTGGCTGTGTGGTACATGTGACAACAATCTCCCATATTCTTCATATGTCTGGGCTATGGGGTAGAGTGGCAAGACGAAAGCCTTTTCTTACGAAGAAAAACATCCAAGCCAGGCTACATTTTGCAAAAACACATCTGAAGTCTCCCAGAAGCATGTGGGAAAGGGTGTTTTGGTCTGATGAAACCAAGGTTGGACTTTTTGGCCATAATTCCAAAAGATATGTTTGGCGCAAAAACAACACTGCACATCACCAAAAGAACACCATACCCACAGTGAAGCATGGTGGTGGCAGCATCATGCTTTGGGGCTGTTTTTCTTCAGCTGGAACTTGGGCCTAAGTTAAGATAGAGGGAATTATGAACAGTTCCAAATACCAGTCAATATTGGCAAAAAACCTTCAGGCTTGTGCTAGAAATCTGAACATGAAGAGGAACTTCATCTTTCAGCATGACAACGACCCAAAGCATACATCCAAATAAACAAAGGAATGGCTTCACCAGAAGAAGATTAAAGTTTTGGAGTCCAGACGTGAATCCAATTGAAAATCTGTGGGGTGATCTGAAGAGGGCTGTGCACAGGAGATGCCCTCGCAATCTGACAGATTTGGAGTGTTTTTGCAAAGAAGAGTGGGCAAATCAAAATGTGCCATGCTGATAGACTCATACCCAAAAAGACTGAGTGCTGTAATAAAATCAAAAGGTGCTTCAACAAAGTATTAGTTTAAGGGTGTGCATACTTATGCAAACATATTATTTTATTTTTATATTTTTTCATCCCTCTACCTAAAAGATTTCAGTTTGTTTTTCAATTGAGTTGTACAGTTTATAGGTCACATTAAAGGTGGAAAAAGTTCTGAAATGATTTATATTTGTCTCATTTTTTACAGCACAGAAACCTGACATTTTAACAGGGGTGTGTATATATATTGTTTCTAAGCTCTCTAGCATAGATAAGGGGGTAAGTAGTGGGTCCCAAAACCTCTGCTACACACAGTGTAAACTTTAAATATTCCCTTATTAACCTGTGATTTGATTTGTATACTGCAATATGGCTAAAATAGATTAGTATTGCTTCTGATCATTTATTATAATATGTATATGCATTAAACCAAAATCATTATTGATGGTCTATCTCATATGAGTATATATCACAGATCATGTCTAGATCATAAGACTCCAGGCTAAAGTGCGCTAATGATACTTTTTTCTGATCTGGAAACCTCAGTGTAACAGTAATTCCTTGTACATTTGTTTTTTTATGATGTTTTTTAATATGTTGTGTATTGTAAAATCATAAATAATAGTTGCACTACATTCTACCTATCTGTCTGACGGACACTAATTACCATACTTTAATACTACTTGGGAACAAATAGCATTTATTTCTATCTTACTCATGTTGGTAGGATTATTGACAAGTGACCTTGCTACACCCTCATAATATTTTTATGATCACATATATAGTTGTGAGCGTACGAGTTGTTGCTAACGCTGTGGGCTCGCTCGCGTAGCGAGACGCGGGCCTCGCGTAGCGAGGGCCGCGGCTCGCATAGCGAGCCCGCGGCCCTCGCGAAGCGAGGGCACTGTGCCAGGTTCTCAGTTGCTGGCATGGAGCGCCGCAGGCGCTCCTTGCCAGCAACTGAGGACCCTCGCGAAGCGAGGGCCTCAGTTGCTGGCTTGGAGCGTCACAGGCGCTCCATGCCAGCACCTGAGGACCTCGCAAAGCGAGGTCTTCAGTTGCAGCAACTGCGACCCTTGCAAAATTCACAACACAAATTACCAACCCAAAGAACTGCGAATCTCGCAAAGTTCACGTCGCAACACATTACGACACTCGCAAACAACATATGACACACGTTCACACACATTACGGCCTCGCAACACTCGGACGCAACTCGCGAACATTACAAAATTAAAAACACAATACATACACACAGCACATACATAAAAACCTTACCTACACAAACAGGAAGCACCCAGGACCTCAAAAATGCAACTTACAACTTAATTGCACTCAAAATAAAAGAGTTTAGACACTAAATAATTTGTTAAGCGACACAAAAAATGGCCGACGAATAAAACGAAAACGAGGCTACACACGCAAACACCATACGAGACACGTTACCACACATTGCGACCTCGCAAACATCGGACGCAACACGCCGACATACAAACATTTAAAACTTAACAAAGACACACAACAAACACATAAAAAGCTTACCTACAGCAAGAGGAACCATCCAGCACCTCAAAAAAACAAGTTACACCTACATTTAAATCAAAATAAAACACTTTAGACACTAATACCATCGCTAAGCGAGAGAAAAAATGGCCGACGAACAAAACGAAAACGAGGCTTCAGACGTAACTACACTACACTTACTCGCAATAATGAAACACATACTATGCGAAACGTATCACAATCATATTAAACACCATTTTGAACAGTAATACGCAGAAAATGGCGGATGGAAGGAAAATTGTAAGCTGGAACGCAAATAGCGCATGCGTATTGCGTTCTAACGGTCTCAATTTCCAGAACTTTCTACAAGTTTATAAATACTGCCTATTTCACACAAAAAAATACATTTCTCCTCAGGTGATGAACGGAGTGACTTCTGAGATAACTGCTGCTTTTACTAATTTACTACTTTGCATTGTGCAAATTACAACTGAGAGGTAAGCTATAATATATTACATTTTATTATCAGGACAGGTCAAACAAATAAAAAAATAAACTAGGATTTATGTAGTGAGATATATGGCACATTTATGTTTATAGGCTCACAAAAAAAATACGGTTCATTTAACTAAACAACAAAAAACCATCATTCAATATTAAACAGAGGTTTATGTATAGTGACATGTGACACGCACATATATGTCTATAATGTATAGTGACATGTGACACGCACATATATGTCTATAATGTATAGTGACATGTGACACGCACATATATGTATAGAATGTATAGTGACATGTGACACGCACATATATGTATAGAATGTATAGTGACATCTGACACGCATATATATGTCTATAATGTATAGTGACATGTGACACGCACATATATGTATAGAATGTATAGTGACATGTGACACGCACATTTATGTGTATTGCCCCTGCATAGTGACATGTGACACGGACATATATGTCTATCATGTATATTAACATGTGACACACACATTTATGTGTATTGCCCCTTCATAGTGACATGTGACACGGACATATATGTGTATAATGTATAGTGACATGTGACACGCACATTTATGTGTATTGCCACTGCAACAAAATTAGCTTAAAACAAAATCATTAAACAACTACATTTAAATGACATTATATGTCATGTATACTGATATGTCACACGCACATATATGTGTATCATCTATAGTTACATCTCACACACAGACATTTATGTGTGTTGGAAAAAAATATATAAGGTTAATTTAACCATTTATTTTTTTTTATTTTTTTTTTTTTTTAAATGTTTATTTTTCATTATTGCAAAAAACAGATTTAAACATATTACAAAGACATAATCAAATGATTTTACAACAACAATTTATAAGTTATACTCTCTGCCATTCGTACTCTATCATTCACCGTTCATTCCTACTGACATTTAAATGTTGATATTTGTATCTTGTTTTTGGTCCCAAATTTTCCATTTTAGTGTGTCACAATTAATAAAACCTTTTTTTTCATAATCTCTCTCTAGTTCTCGTATATATTCTATTTTCCACACGATATCAAAGAAGTTTGGAGCAGTTTTGTCTTTCCAGTTGGAAATTAAGATATTTTTTGCCACTGAGAAAGTCAAAATCGCAAAGGCTTTTTCCTCTAACGTGAAATCGTTCGGAAAGTTATGCAGCAAGCTGCATTCTCCCTTAAACGGGTATTGCTTTCCCACAATATTAAACAAAAATGTATAGCAGTTTTTCCAAAATGGCTCTAATCTTGGGCATTCCCACAGAATATGCAGCAAATGGGCGGTATTGCCACAATCCCTCCAACACATTTTTTCCGTGGGATTATGGGAGATTTGAGCGATTTTAACGGGAGTAAAATACCAGTGATTAATTATTTTAAAAAATGTTTCTCTATATGTTGATTGTTTGATGAATCTATTTGTTAATTTTAAAGATGCTTCCCAATCTTTAACCTCTAAAACAATTTTTAGGTTCTGCTCCCATTGCTCCATACCTTTGGTTTTAGATTTTTCTCCACATGATCTTGTTATGTTAAAGCATTTACTTATTAAATGTTTATTTCCTGATCTCAGGAGAATTTTTTCTACCTCTTTTGACTCTTTGCTATTTTGTAGGGTAATGTTAAATTGGCTACAACTGGATTTATATGCTTCGTAGATTAACCATTCTTCTGATGCAATCTTAAATTTTTTTCTAATTTGATCAAAAGATGCCATAGATCCTTGGATTAAAGTGTCTCTAATTCGTATCAGGCCTTTTTTTTTCCACTCGTTTAAAGTGCCTTCCATATTTCTATGTAACAGTGCTTTTAGTGGGGTCATTAAACTGCCCTCTGATATTAAACCGTTTTTCTTATTAATTTGTTTCCAATTTTTTAAAATTTCTTTTACCACCCCTGATCCTGTCATAATATCCTTGTGGGGAAATTTCCCTTTATAAAACAAGGCTGATAAGTGCCATTCTGGAATTAATGCTTGTTCAATATGCCACCATGGGAGAAAAGCAGCTGTTTCTAGCCATTTTAACGCATGAACTATGCTATTGGCTTCTTGGTAAGGCAATAATAACGGGTAAGAAATTCCTCCTTTTACGAAGGTTCTTCCCATGGTTATTTTTTTTATTCTTTTATGTTTGGATTGATGTATATAGTAATCAATCATTCCTTGGAGTTTCTTTAACCATATTTTAGGGATTTTGAAAGGAATACATCTCAAAAGGTAATTAACTCTTGGAAGAATCATCATTTTTATAACTGCAATTCTACCTGAGAATGAAAATCTATTTTTTCTCCATTTTTCCATAATCATCTGACATTTCACATATAAGTCTCTGTAATTCTTATCCACCATTTTTTGAGTTTTGCTCATAAACACTATTCCTAGATGTTTGAAAGAATTAGAATTCCAATTAAATGGGTATAAAGACTTCAAGTTGGATAGTAGTTTTTTTGAAAAATTGAAGTATAAAGTTTCTGATTTTTTGTAATTCATTTTATAGTACGAAATTTTACTGTATATTTGGATTATTTTTGATAAATGATAAAGAGATTTTTCTGGGTAAGTGAGTGATAAAATAACATCATCTGCATAAAGGCTAGTTTTGTACTCCCTCTCCTCCACCCTAATCCCAGAAATATTGGGGCATGCTCTAATAGCTTCAGCCAAGGGTTCTATCATTAAAGCAAATAGGGAGGGAGAGAGAGGGCAACCCTGTCTAGTACCGTTTGATATTTCAATTGAGTCTGTGCTACTTCCCAACCCTGCTATTTGTGCCGATGGGGAACTATATAGTGCCCCAATTGCTTTAGACCCAAATTCTCCGAACCCGAATTTAGTTAATGTTATTCTCATATACTCCCATCCTACTCTGTCAAATGCTTTCTCTGCGTCTAATGACAGAAATAGGGTGGGAGTACCTCGGGAATTCGTTATTTCCCCTAAGTTCATGATTTTTCTGATATTGTCCGAACCTTGTCTTCCTGCTATAAATCCCATTTGATCTGTTGTTATTAGTTTTCCTATCACCTGTTGAATTCTAAGGGCCAGTATTTTTGCATATATTTTAATGTCTGCATTTAATAGCGAAATAGGCCTATAGTTGGAGCAATATTGTGGGTCCAGATTGGGTTTAGGAATCATGATCAGTATCACTTTTAACATTTCTTTTGGAATACATCCTGTATTCTTAATTTCATTAAAGGAGTTAGTCAAATAAGGGCTCAGTAATTGACCAAAGGTTTTATAAAAACAATTAGTGTATCCGTCTGGTCCTGGGGTAGTATAGGGTTTAAGAAGATTTATTACTTGAAGAACTTCCTGTGTGTTAATTGGGTCATTTAATTTTAATCGCTCCACTTCTGATAATTTTGGTAATTGAATGCTATCCAAAAAATTTTGTATATCTTCTGTAATTGGTTTGCATAGATTAGTATCTTTTTCTAAGTTATATAGATCCTGATAATATTTAAAAAAGGCCTGACTGATTTTTTTAGGGGAGGAAATATCCTTACCTTTCTCTTTCAACATTGCTATTCTTTTTGTTTCCCTTCTTTTTTTAACTTGAGTAGCAAGTAATTTACTGTTTTTATTGTTTTGGTGATAGTGTGTCTGTTGAAAGCGCCACAGTGCTCTATCTGATATTTGCTGATTAATTTTATTAATTGTATTTTTAATTAATTTAATCTCTATTTTCACCTGTGGTTGTGCATCCAGCAAAAATTTAGATTCCAATTTATTCAGTTCTATATATAATTTTTTTAGTGGAGTGCCTCTTTGTTTTATCCATTGTGATTTCAGTTTGATCATCAAACCTCTAGTGAATGCTTTTTGTGTATTCCATAACGTGCAATTTGATGGGACAGTGTGTTTATTAAGGTCAAAAAATTGTGAGATTTCTTTATTTAAAAGTTCTGTGTTATTTCCGACTTTTAACAAAAAATCGTCCATTTTCCATTGTGGTCGATCTAATTTAAGGTTGTGAATTTCAACTGTTGCTATAATGTAAGCGTGATCTGATGTGACAATATTACTTATTTCTGTGTGAGAGACTTTCTCTATTATTTGAGAATTTGCTAAAATTAAATCAATACGTGAGTAAGTATTATGTGGAGTTGAATAAAAGGAAAATTCTTTTTGATTTGGATGTTGCACTCGCCATGTGTCAAATAAGTTATAATTAATAATCCATTCAGTGAATATTTGTGCTATTTTACCAACTCTTTTGAGATTTTTAGCTTCCAATTTTTTAGACCTATCTAAAGTGGGGTTAGGGATCATATTAAAGTCCCCAGCAATAATAAGCGGGCCTTGTGCGTATTTCTTAATTAAGGTGCCTATTTGATGTAAAAATTTGCCCTGTGATTCGTTGGGTGCATAAATATTTATCAATGTTATTTTCTGTTTGTTAATTTGGCCGTTCCACAAGATGTACCGACCTTCCGGGTCTGCGATGGACAACGTTTCCACAATATCTAAGTCGTTAGAAAAAAACATTGATACTCCTCTTTTTTTTTTCCCGCACACTGAGTGCAGTGAGAAGTCGAAACGTCCTGCTACTGCGCCCCAACTATTAGTTTGCTTCCAGTGTGTTTCCTGGAAAAATATTAAATCTGCCTTTTCTTTATTGCATTGTCTGAATATTGTTTTTCTTTTGCTAGGGGAATTTAACCCTCTAACATTCCAACTTAAAACCTTTATACCCATATCTCTATGAACCACACCTTTGAGTGAACTGATACCATTTGTCTATCATCTTTTTGTTTTTGGGACCATGAGTTACTTTTTTAACATTCATACTTACATTCTTGCATACATTCATTCTATTAGAACAGAGGGTGCTGTAGTGCAGCCGTTCACCATTCCTGTTCTGCAGGGATTCAGCCATTATTTAGAAATGGATAGCGGTCTAATGTGGAGATGGCTATATGTTTTAGCTTCCTTTAGTTCTTAACTGCGCTGTATATATCTTCTGTATTTGTCTTCGTTATTCTAGATTAAAGAATAAAAAAGACAAAGCTGGGGGATGGGAAAGGGCGAGGAGAAGTGGGTGTATAATGTTGTAGTCTTTATATATTATTTTTATGCCCCTCACATTAGAATTCATTACTATTCAAATTCTAACAGGCTACTTACAATTTATACTATTCTCAATATTTCCAGCCTTTGTCCTCATACTCTGCCTAATGCAACCCCCTCTTCTCCTCCTCCTTTCTCCTCCCCCAGCTACCCGAGGTCAAAAGCCTCAGACCCTGCCACACTATGTTCTTATTACTTGTCCTGGGTTTTTATACTGTTCTTATAGCTTTCTGATCTTTTCTCAAAGGACTCTCTTAGATGTTATGCAGCCTTGAACACCTATCTTAATAACCCTTTATATCTCTTAGACCATGTTAATTTAATTTATTTCTTCTTCTGCCATTCTGTTGTTGATAGTTGCAGGTTCAACGTGGGCTCCTTGGTTCCATCTTTTTTTAGTTTTAAGTTCTTTATGAATGTTTCTCCTTCTTCTAAGGAATTGATCTTATGCCACACGGATCCTTGTAGTACTAGTAATCCTACTGGGAAAGTCCATTTGTATATAAACTCCGATTTCCTTAGTGTTTGTGTTATTGAATAAAATTCTTTCCTTTTATTCATTGTGCCTTTTGATAAATCTGAGAAAATTTGTATTTTTTCGTATGGAGATTCAAATGTTTTCTGCGTGTAGCTAGCTTTAACGATTTCTTCTTTTGTTGTTAAATGGTGTAATTTGACAATCACGTCTCTAGGTTTTGTTTTTAGTAGATGATTTGGTAAAGGGATTCTCTGAACTGTGTCAAATTTCTGGTCCAGTTTTGAGTAACTAGGGCAAACACTAGAGAACATTTCCTTGAGATATGTTGGGAGTTCTTCTTTTTTTATGGATTCCTCAATTCCTCTTACTCTGAGGTTATTTTTCCGTGCGTGATCTTCCATTTTGTTTATGTGATCCTTCAGACTTTTAATTTGAGTTGACATGTTTTCTGACTGTTCCACCAACATTTTGTGGTCCAGGATTAAATTGTCAAACTTAGTTTCCAGGTCCGAAGATCTTTTATTAACTTCTGTAATTAATTTGGAATTTTCCATAATTTGCATCTTAATCTCTGAAAAAAATTCTATTTGAAAGTCTTTTAGGATTTCCTTCATTTTCCCTATAGTTAGAAGGTTCTCCTCATGGGTCTCAGAGTCTTTGTTAGTTAATTTTACCGCTGGGAGATTAGAGCTTTGATCTAGCCCTCCTTCTATGGGTTGTTTTTGCGACTGTTTTGTAATAGCTTTAGGGGAAAAGAAGGAGGATGAGTCTAAAGTGGGGCTTTTCCGCCCTTTTGCTTTAGTTTTCGTCGCCATTTTGTGATAAGTGTATGGGATAGTTGTTTCACTCTTATGTGTTTGTGACTTTATCACACTTGCTGTCTACCCCAATGGGTCTATACTTCTCCTAGCAATGTTAGGAGAATTTCCTTTTACTGGATTTAATGTGTGTCCAATAAATAGCAACCAGTTATTTAACCGTGGGCTACTAGGACCCACCTGACAAGTTCTTTGCAAGAAAAGACAGTATTTATAGTGTTTGCACTGTTTCAAAAGCAACTTTTCCAGAAGTTTTACTTCTCTTTATGGGATATTTCCCGTGTGTTAAGGTATGTATTACTGCACCCTTGTATCATTTTTATTTACAGTCTTTTAAAAAAATGTATAAAGGGGGCATATACCCCAGCATTTTTTATTTCTGTTGTCGCAGTGACATCTTTTTTCTTTTTCAGCAGTGTAAAAGGGAAAAAATATTTTACTTAGCTTTTATTGTGCTTAAGTCCTTGTACTTGATGCTCTTTATGTAGCCTCCTCCTCCACTGCTTTCTCTGTGTCTTTTAGCTGCTCCCGTGCTCTGTAGTCCCCAGCTTTTTCCTGTTTTACTTCCCTTCAATATGGAGGGGGCTTAAACGCCTCTCTTCCCTAAGGGGGACTCCATTGCAGGATGTGGCTTTCAGGGCTCTGGGTTCGTGCTGTGGAGGTGCTGCTACTGCTGTGGTAAGGGGCTGGATCTGCGCTGTCCCCTTATTTTGGGGCTGCTTGCGGGGCTGTGCTGTGTTGTATTGTGCTAAACTGCACTTTACACAGCAGCTGCCCCGTCAGCGTTCCTGCTTGGCGCCATCTCCTCCCGCAAATCGCCGTTCTGGACGGCTACGCAGCCATTTCCGGTCACTCCCTTAATTTAACCATTTAAATATGAGTCATGTATACTGATATGTCACACGCACACAAAATAATTACATTAAACTATGGAATGTGCTTCATGTATGTGACATATGTGTGTAGCCCCCACCAAAAAATAAGGGCAATTGAAAATAATTACAGAAGTATATTTAAATGACATTAATTTACTGCAATTCAATACATCATATAAAGCTGAATCTTTCTATTTCTTTTAATATTCAAACAGACTCTGCATCAACAGCGTCACTCAACCATTTGCACTGTGCATTGTGAAGCACAATCCCTTTTAAAGAACACCAACAAAGAAGAAGAGGTAAGATACAACAAGACATTACATGCTCAAAAGGCCATGCTTTGCTAGATGAAAAATTATAAATATACAAATAACTATTTCACTTTCTTTTTCAAACAGACACTACAAGAAGACCGGCGGATTAAGATTGGCAGGAGGGGACCCTCTGTCATTCGACACTTCAATCAAGGTAAAGTATTTAAGTATAAAAAAGAAAGAACCATGAGCCTTATTCAATTGCGACTTGCTCAATTGAATAGGGCTCTATATAAGCACATAACATATTTTTTATACTGAACTTTTTAGTTACTAAAAACTTGGTTCAATAAATATGTTATGTGCTTATATAGAGCCCTTTTCAATTGGCAAAATTGCAATTCAATGAGGACCTATATATGTTTAATGGTCAAGGGCCTCACTCAAATGTGATTTGCCCATTTCAATAGGGCTCTATATAAGCACAGAGCATATTTTTTAAAGGAACTTTTTATTTAGTGAACACGTTGCTTTTGGATACAAGTTCACTAAATACAAAATTTGGTAAAAAAATATGCTCTGTGGTGATATTGAGCTCTATTCCATTGGTCAAAACACAATTAAATGAGGAGCTGACAATATAACAAATGCAGTAACCAAAGGCCCTCATTCAATTGCTATTTTGGACAATTTATTATGGCTATAAATAAGCACTTTTAGGCCCTTATTCAATTGCCATTTTGCTAATTCTATAGGGATCCAAATAATCACATAACATATATTTTTTAAATAACTTTTTGTTAGTGAAAACCTTGCTTTTAGATAGATGCTTAATAAGTAAAAACTTCTTTAACAAATATATGTGATGTGCTTATTTAGAACTCTATTCAATTTTCAACATTGCAATTCAATGACGGCCTTAGAGTACTATTACATTGTAAAAAATGCAATTGAATGAGGGGCAAACTATGCAACATATGCAACATATGGTACACACAAAGGCCCTCATTCAATTGCAATTTGCACAATTGAATAGGCCTCTAAATAAGAACATAAATTTTTTTTTTAAAGAAGTTTTTAGTTACTAAAAATCTATCCAAAAGAAAGTTTTTCGCTGACTAAAAACTTCTTTAAAAAAATATGCTATGTGCTTATTTAGGGCACGATTCAATTAGCCAAATCGCAATTGAATGAGACCCAAACTGCTACACACAAAACAGAATTGGAACAAACTCACACAAACACATAGCAAAATAAATTAACTTTCTTATTCAATGTTTAACAACCTATAAGCCTTACAAAGAAGCAAAAATAAGAATAACAAAAGTGTTGCGCACCTAATAGCATTGTACAAAAAATCACACAAACACATAGGAAACTACATTAACATTCTTCTTTAATGTTTAACAACCTATAACCAGTACAATCAAGAATAAATAACTTTTGCACAAGTGGTGCGCACAAAACAGGATTGTACAAAAACTAACATAAACACATAGCAAAATAAATTCATATTCTTATTTAATATATCACAACCCACAAGCCTTACTAAGAACCTTAAATAAGAATAACAAAAGTCGTGGGATTGTACAGAAAGTAAAAAAAAAAAAAAAAGAAAAAAATAACCATAACTGATACAATACAGCCAAATTCATACATTTTTAACTTATTTAAAAGACATTTCACTCAAACAACATTTTCTATTTTATATTACAACAGATACTGCGTGAAGACAATCGGACGAGGACTTTCTCCACAGGACCGGACCATCAGACGAGGACTTTCAACACAGGACCAGACCAGCGGACGAGGAATTTCAACACAGGACCAGACCAGCGGACGAGGAATTTCAACACAGGACCAGACCATCGGACGAGGACTTTCACCAAAGGACCACAACATCGGACAAGGGCTACCGTCACAGGACCACAACATCGGACGAGGGCTATCACCACAGGACCACACCATCGGACGAGGACTTCCAACAGAGGACCACACCATTGGACAACGATTTTCAACCGAGGACCAACAAACATTCGGATTTAAATCACACTTCAACCAAGGTACAGTATAATAAGTACTAAAGTATAAAACTAAAGAAACTGCTTTCAGTTGCATCCGTGTCAACAGAAAAATAAAAAAATTAATTTACTATCTCCCTTATTCTATTTAAATTGCTACTATGCAATACATAGCTCAATAACCACATCACTTTTTTTTTTAGCAAAGAAGTTTTGCAGTGGTAAATATCTATCCACAAACAACGTTTTTAATAAATAAAACCATTATTTTAAAAAAATATGTTACATACTTATTTACAGCTGTATTCCATTGGCCAAATTCTTAGCCAGTGAGGACAGGAATTATAATTTTAACTAAATATAAATGATACATTAATGATTTGACTTTTATTTCACCAATTGTGCACAAGAATCTTTAACAGGAATTACAAATTTAAATATACACAATTACATTTTTTTTTTTTCCTTTACAGATTAATATGGCTGATAACGAGACCAAAGAAGAGAAGAAAAGATGTCAAACTAGAGAAAGACAAGAGAGATGGGCCGCCCAGCAGACACCGGAGGAGAAAGAAATTCGACGAGAAAAAGAACGCAAAAGACTTGCAAATAAAAGAATATCAGCTGCAAAAATGAAAGATACAACCAAAAAAAATAAAAAGATAATAAAGCATTTACAAACTGTTCCTAAAACATCAGATGACATTTTACAAGATACCAGTCAAGACAGACCAAAAAAAGCAACTACAAAAACAAAGCATTTACAAACTCTTACTAAAAACTTACAGGACATTTCAACAAAACAAGGACAACATATACCAAGAAAAGCCACGAAAAAAACTAAACATTTAGAACCTGTTGTTGAAACATTTCATGACTTTTCATCTGATGAATATGAAAGTCAACATCCAATATGCTTTGCAAATTGTCCTTTACTCAAGTCTTTAGCAGTAGAGGTTCATAGTTGTGGGGACATGAGTACTCAATGTCAATTTTGTGAGGCTTATTATTTTAAACAGGAGAGACCCAGAGATGGACAATTTATTAGTTGTTGTCAAAAAGGAAAGTTCAAACTTCCACAAAGGAAACAATTTCCAACCTATTTACAAAACATTATGACTGAACCTACTTTTCCAAATTACAAAATTTTTAAGACAAACATAAGATCCTACAATAGTGCCATATCATTTGCATCTATGGGGGCAACATTGGCTGCTAATGTACCAGGACATGGTCCTTACTGTTTTAAAGTCCAAGGACAAATTTATCATCGGACTTCACATTTACATCCAGAGGAAGGAGAGCAAAGAAAATTCGCTCAACTATATGTCCTAGATACAATGGAAGCTGTTGACCAACGTATGCAGATGGAAGAAAATAAAAAATGCTTACCCAGTGTTTTCATAGAGCTAAATAACATTATGGACAACAATCCCTACACTAAAGCTTACAAAAAATTGGCAGAAGTAGAAAATGAACAACTACTTCATGCACAAAGACATCAATTACCCATGCCAAAGGTTAATATGGTGCTTAAAAGAGACAGACATACTGATAAACGTCGTTATAACTTGCCAACATCAAATGAGGTTGCAATGGTCTTTCAGAATGATGAAGGAGAACCACCATTTCAAAGAGACATTAGAGTATATCCCAGAAATGAGGAGCAACCATTTATTAATATGAATATCTTAAGTCCAAATTTAGATCCAATGACATATCCCATATTTTTCCCACATGGAGAAGCAGGTTGGCAACCAAAAGTAACCCTTCCCAGTTACCCAAATGCTAAAGCCAGAATCCGAAATAATGTTTCTATGCTTGAATTTAAAGTAGCTCAAATTGCCATTAGAGATGAATTTAATCCAATTTCATGTGGTGGAAAACTAACACAACAATGGATTATTGATTCATATTTGCAAGTTGAGGCAAATAATTTAAACTTTATAAAATATCAACAAGATAAACTACGTGTAGAACAATATTGTGGACTCATGGACTATGTTGCTGACGTGGCTACAAGCAGAGACATGACAGCTGGCAAAGCCATCATTTTACCATCTTCCTTTCAAGGATCTCCTCGAAATATGAGAGAAAGATACAATGATGCTATGGCTATTGTGACAAAATTTGGAAAACCAGATTTATTTGTGACATTTACATGTAATCCACAATGGCCAGAAATTAATCAAAATCTACTTCTTGGACAAAGTGCTTCAGATCGACCAGATTTAGTAGCCAGAGTTTTTAAGATCAAATTAAATGAATTAATACGTGACTTCACTATAAATCAGTTATTTGGCAAATGTCTTGCTTATGTATATACCATTGAATTTCAAAAAAGAGGCCTTCCACATGCACATCTTCTCATAATACTTCAAGAGAAAGATAAATTAGATACTTCCGACAAAGTGGATGCAGTCATAGTTGCTGAACTACCAGATCCAGAACTATATGGTAGACTATATGAGATTGTTACTCATCGCATGATTCATGGACCCTGTGGAGACCTTAATCCACAATCACCATGTATGGAAAATAATCAATGTTCAAAAGATTTTCCAAAAGATTATAGAGACAAAACATATGCAAATTGTGATGGATATCCACTTTATAAAAGAAGACAAGGAGATAGTGCCATTATTCGTGGGAAAAAAGTGGACAATAGATATGTAGTACCCTACAATCCACATTTACTCATGAAGTACAACGCCCACATCAACGTAGAAGCCTGCACTTCCATCAAATCCATTAAATATGTCTACAAATATATTTACAAAGGTTACGATGCAGCTACTGTAGTCGTCAAAAGTGCAGACAACCCTGAAAGTAGTGAGTTAGTACATGATGAAATTGCATCTCATGTAGATGCTCGCTATGTCAGTGCGCCAGAAGCTATGTGGCGGCTTTTAAAATTTGAAATGCAAGATAGATCACATGCAGTATATAAGTTAGCAGTACATTTGCCACAACGACATTTAGTCTATTTCCATGCTGGAAATGAAATGAATGCATTGGCCCAAAGTGAAGATCGTCACACTACACTAACTGCATGGTTTGCATTAAATTCCACTGATGCTGAAGCAACACAATACTTATATATTGAAATTCCATATCACTATGTTTTTGTGAATGGATTATGGAGAGCAAGAAAAACCAGAGGCAATAAAATAATTCCACGAATTTACACAGTCAGTCCAAGAGATGTTGAACGTTTTTGCTTACGGATATTACTTTTAAATGTTCCAGGAGCACAAAGTTTTGAACAATTAAGAACTGTTAATGACATTGTATATGAATCCTTCCATTTAGCTGCAAGACATAGAAACTTACTCGCTGATGATACAGAGTGGGAAAGATGTTTAGAAGAAGCAGCACTATGTCAAATGCCACGACAGATGAGAGAACAATTTGCTTTTATTTGTATCTTCTCAAATGCTCCAAATGCATTAGCTTTGTGGGAGACTTTTAAAAGTAATATGGCTGAAGACTTTATGCGACGATACAATGAACCCATTGCACACTTAAAAGCGTTAATGGAAATCCAAGAAGTCTTTTTAACTCATGGATTAAGTTGTGCAAGTTTTAATTTGCCTGATCCAGGTCTTATAGATGACATTAACTTTGAAGACTATGACATTCAACTACAAGCAGAAAGAACAGAAGAAAGACTTGCAACTTTAAATACACTACAATTGCAAGCATTTCATGCCATTAAAAATGCTATAGATGATGACATGGTGACAGAGCGTTATTTCTATCTTGATGGACCTGGCGGATCAGGAAAAACATATTTGTACAATTTATTAATGAGTTCAGTACGAGCACAAGGAAAAATAGCAATGGCGTTTGCCACTACTGGAATTGCTGCACTTTTATCAGAAGGTGGAAGAACTGTTCATAGTGGATTTAAACTGCCAGTGCCTATTTTAGAAAATTCTGTGTCAGATATTCGCATGACATCCTTACAAGCAAAGAAATTGAAGAAATGTAAATTAATTATAATAGATGAGGCCACAATGATGTCATGCTATGCCCTCCAATGTATTGACCGTTTGCTTCGTGAAGTCATGGATAATATTTTTCCATTTGGTGGAAAGGTAATGTTGTTGGGTGGCGATTTTAGACAAACATTACCTGTCGTTGTACATGGAAATCGAACTGACATTATCGAAACATGTATAAAGTCAAGTACAGTATGGAAACATTTTACCCATCTTCAACTGCAACAAAATATGAGATCAGAAGGAGAAACTGATTTCAATGATTGGCTTATTAAAATTGGAGAAGGCAGAACAGAAAAAATACTACATTTACCTGACGACACTGTAGAGATCCCACCTCATATGATTTGTCAAGGGAGCATAAATAACGAAGAATATTCCGAGCTTGCCAACCAAGTTATACTGACGTGTAAAAATAAAGATGCATTAATACTCAATAATGAAATCTTTAAAAAAATTAATGCACCACAAAGAAATTATCACAGTGCTGATTCTGTACTTGCTGATGACAATGAAAGTCAGGCAAACTTTTCAACTGAATTCATAAACTCTTTAACTCCTTCTGGAATGCCACCACATATTTTGCAGCTAAAGAAAGGTGCAATTATCATGTTACTGCGAAATATGAACCCCAAAAAAGGCCTATGCAATGGCACAAGATTAATTGTTCAACAATTAAAGGACCATTTTATAGATGCTGAAATTTTAACTGGGACCCATAAAGGAGAGAGAGTTTTCATACCAAGAATAGATTTAGCACCAAGTGAAAGTAGTCTCCCTTTTATACTTCAAAGAAGACAATTTCCCATTATTATGGCATTTGCCATGACCATTAATAAATCACAAGGTCAAACTTTCAAATCTGTGGGTATTTTCTTGGAAGAACCAGTTTTTGCACATGGTCAATTGTACGTTGCGTTGTCACGGTGCAAAAATCCACAGGCTATTAAAGTTTACATTGAAAACAATGAAAGTCAAGGTGATTTATTAGAAGATGGACGTATTTTTACTAAAAACATTGTCTACTATGAAGTACTATAACTTTGAAGGATACAAATTAAAGATGCCTACATTTTTTAAAAGCATTCCAAAATACATAACAATTGGTTGTTTAATTCAGTCATAATTAATGGAAGTACTGTTTATGAATGATTCGCCTCACAAAATACTTGCTTTGCATTGTTAGTAAAAATTATGTTAAAATGTTAAGTCACTATGTTAATGTTTCTAATGTTACAAGTTTAAAAAATATATTTTCAAGTTATTTCATTCAACAGATTACAAAGTGGATGTTAAGAGGTCAAGCACCTTTTAAGTCACAATGTAAATATTGTCTGTTATCTTAAGATTACTACCTACATTAATGTTTATCGCCAGTTTATGTGCTCAGTAATGAATTACTTTAATTACGTACGTTTTAAGAAGAGTTTTACTGTATGCCTTCCTCTACATTCAATGTATATTCAAGTTAACAATTATTGTGATAGAAATTGAATTTTAATACTGATTAATTTAAAGGTCAATTGTTTTTACATTCAAATGTTAATACTTTTAATAAAAAATTAGGTTACAAAATGTATTCACTATGTTCCTGTTTATAATGTTCAAAATTATACCAATGTTTTGTCAACTTCTAAACTTACATAAAAAATAAAGTTCAAGTTTAAAAATATATACTTTGAAGGTTATTGCTTACATATATTTTAAACTTCATGTTAAAATTTGCGACGTTTAAAGAAGGCTTTTTACTTTTTGCTTTCCTATTCATTCAATGTATATTAAACTTAACAATTATTCAGATACTAATTACATTTTAAAAAACCATTACATCAACATTTTACAAAAATACACGTTCATATTAAAATACTTACAAGTGTCAAAAATATATGTTAATAACTAAACAACTTGACAAACATATACATCACATTGCCGTCATTTTTTGACGGGCAAGTCGCTAGTAAGGGTATATAATTATAGTATGACCCACAGATGATTATTATTAACCATTGTGCTTTACCTACATATATAATTATGGTATGACCCAGAGGTGATTCGTATTCACCATTGTGCTTTATGTACATACATAATTATGGTATGATCCACAGATGATCCTTATTCAACACTGTGCTTTATCCACATATATAATGATGGCATGACCCACAGATTATCCTTATTCACCATTGTGCTTTACCTACATATAGAATGATATCCTTTGGTCACAAGACGTGAGTGGGCAATCAGCAATATTTAACTTCCCCCCTCTCCCTCCCCTGTGTCTCTTCTTCCTCCCTCCCCTGTGTCTCTTCCTCCCTCTCCCCCGTCTCTTTCCCTCCTTTATCACCCTACTCAACCTCCCTCCTCATCCTCTCTCCTCAACCCCACTCCTCATCCTCAACCCCCCTCCTCAACCCTCATCCTCTCTCTTTACTTTACCCCTCTCTAATTACCTCCCCCTCTCCCTTTCCCCTCACTTACCTTCCATCAGCAGCTGCTCCTCCGCACGTCATTAGCATATGCCGGGTCCCGGCGCAGCCAGAAGACGCGCAGAGGAGCAGCTGCTGATGGATGGTAAGTGAGGGGAAAGGGAGAGGGGGAGGTAATTAGAGAGGGGTAGAAATGAAGAGGGGGGTTGAGGAGGGAGAATGAGGAGGGGGATTGAGGATGGGGAGGGGGGTTGAGGATGAGGAGGGGGATTGCAGATGAGGAGGGGGGTTGAGGAGGATGATAAGGGAGGGGGAGGGAAAGAGACACAAGGGAGAGGTGGGGAAAGAGACACAGGAGAGGGAGAGGGGGGAAGAGACACAGGGGTGGAGAGACAGGGAGGTGACTCGAGTATAAGCTGAGGGGGGCCCTTTTCAGCCTTAAAAAAAGGTCTGAAAAACTAGGCTTATACTCGAGTATATACGGGTACCTCAGAAAGTTGCGTTGTATATAAAGAAGTATATTTTATATTAATTCCATTTTTTAGAGAGTGTGTTACCTGAGTTCATGATGAAGGTCTGGTGATTCTCATCCATCATCTCCATATGTCCCTCTATATCACACTGATAGACACAAGAGGTGCATTAGATAAAGTACATAAAACTAAGGTGATTCTCTAAAGCATTTTCTGTAGTTGCTAATATAGGTATAAGCATAAGGTTAACATGTTCAGTTCCGGGCTATTGTATCAGTCATTGTGTCACTGACCTAAAGTCCAGGTCTAAGACCAGAGCCCCCTGTTATACCAGCCCTCTAGTCCCACACAGGACTCCCCAGGACTTTGTGGGCATTGGAGGAACAAATATTCTCCCTGCACTATAATAATACATTCACTATGATAAACTCTCGCTTATCACTATATACACATAGGTAAGTCTAAATACATATTAATTAAACACATATATACACACCCTTCCCTCCAAACAGATAGATAGATAGATAGATAGATAGATAGATAGATAGATAGATAGATAGATAGATAGATAGATAGGAAGGACACTGACAACTCCAGATTGTGACCCTGGGTCGGTATCCAAAGGAATTTCGGTTGCTAGGAGGAAGCTATGATGTCAGCACGCAGGCTGTACAGGAAGATAACACGCAGGTCACTGGAATCGTCATGTTTGTTTTGGGCAAGTATTTTCAGACAGTGGGTATAATGCATGATACACATATGAAAGGTAGAAATAACATTATACACGATGTGACCAATGAAATAATCCAGTTGGCGGTTACATCACTAGTTGCTAACAGCTGGGTTATAGTTTCAGCGAAAAACATAGTTAGAGCGTCATCATGAAAACCGGAGATACGCTCTTTTAATGTGCTGACTAGCTTCTGGTTCTAATGCAGGGGTATCTGGGACTTGTGGTCTCGTGCAGTGATCATTCATTTCCAGTATTGTTTCTTTTTTGCAAGATGGCGACCCGGAGTTGATCTTTGTGCGAGTTCTCAGCAGGTAAATAAAGTTATTAATATTCCAATTAATTATATCTGAAGATAATTTAGGGGGTTATGTGGATCTCAAGTGTGATGAGAATAAGAAAGGAGTAGCAATTACCAGAATCTAATAATATTAATGTAGGAGGAGGAATCATATTAGTACAGCTGTAATACAGAGGTATGGGAGTGTACTCTCTCTGCACGTAGGGTTCAGTGTATTATTGTAAAATTAATACATGAATACAAGAAAAGATTATGCAAACCAATTGTCTATTTAATGCATGCAAGTAACACTGGGTGCAAAGTCTGGGTTTCCTACATAATGGCATTGTGCCTCTGGGTACATGCTGCAGGCTCTGGGATCCCTGAATAAAGGCATAGCACAAATGGATACATAAAGCTGGGTGCAAGATCTGGTTACATTCAGCTGGGTGCCAGCTCTGGGTACCCTTGTGTAATGGCATGGCTTCCACCAAATGCGTGCGTACATAACAAATGCGTAAGTACATGTAACAGGATAGGTCCTAGTATTCTCCTGAACATAACTGTGGGTTTGTGATTAAACATTATTATTATTATTGTTTATTTGCAACGTGCCGACATATTCCGTAGCGTTATACATATGGAGGGCCCTGTCTTTGAGCTTAGTTTCCGGTGTCCATAGTGCTTTCCCCAAAGCACTGTGCAAGACTGAAAACTAGCAGACAAACATGAGATCAGATGACACAATGTTTGGTCACAGGTCACACTTCAGTGGCCCAATATCAGATTTACATTTTTGGAGCCCTAAGTAGAATATCCCAAGCTGTCCCTGTAGTGTTATGGAATAGGGGGAGTGCCGAGTTTTGGTTTCTTTTGGCATAGTTTCAAGTCCTATCTTTTAGGGAATTGATGTATTTGAACCCCTATGGTTAACTCTATCAAGGTAATCCCTAACTTTTGGGCACATCTCTTAGAGTAATTTGGGGAGGCCTATTATAGAGGATGGGAGTGAGATATGTCAAAGGCTAAGGGCAAGTTTAATTGGTAGGAAGTTTTTTCAGACATGGTCATACCAGAAACGTTGGTAGGATGCTCGGAATCACAAGAACAATAACGATAGTAAGAAGGCTTTTAACATTAGGGATATTGTGGTTAGTTCTGAGGTTAGTAGAGGAGCCAAGAAATAGGATGGCAGAGGGGTGTTTATTATCAGGATATTGCCAAATTATGCGAGGAAGAATAGGGCAAATGGTCCTGCGACATACTCCGTTTAAACTGGATAAAAGTTCACTTAAGGTCACATATACTCAATAAGTCAATAAGTCATGTGACAATCTGGTCTGGATTGTTATCATCTAGTGTATATTGGTGACCTATTTTGTTTGGTATAAATGTAGTAATATTTATCTGGTTATTTTAAGTGGTGTGTTTGATATAGTGAGATCTGTCAGGTTTTAAGCTCCCACAATATCTGACCCTTGTTCTGTACTGACCATAACGACATGTAACAAATCCCAGCATGTGACCGTCTCATGTTTATTTGTACAGACCATAAAGACATGTACCAAATCCCAGTGTGTGACAATCTCATGTTTATTTGTACAGATCATAAAGACATGCAACAAATTCCAGTGTGTGACCATCTCATGTTTATTTGTACAGACTATATAGACATGTAACAAATCCCAGTGGGTGACCATCTCATGTTTATTTGTACAGACCATAAAGATATGTAACAAATCCCAGTGTGTGACCGTCTCTTGTTCATTTGTACAGACAGTGACAAAGTGACACCATCAGTTCTCTTAGAGTCTGATCAAGAGGAAGAGACAAATATGAGGAGTCCCCGGCAGATTAAAGACGAGGAAATTCCTGTAAATATCAGTGATGGTGAGTGATACATTATTTCTACAGGACTGTGATAGATATTATATGTGTAACACAATTACTTAGTGGTAGCCATAAGGGACACCTTGTATTTAGTGAAAATTCTTCCTTATATTACTAGCGACTTGCCTGTCAAAAAATGACGGCAATAACATTTGAAGCCTGGCAATGCTGTTTGCCACACAATGCAAGGCCCCTCTGAGCACCTTTGGCACTCATCACGAGCCACAATTTTACTGCTTTGCAATGACCACCTTCGGCGCTCATTGCAAGCCTCTCCCCCTGTGTACTTTATAGGCCTCGAGCTTGAGTACTTTCAACGCTTATCGCGAGCCCCACGATGAGCCCCTTCGGCACTTATCGCAAGCCCTGCGTGGCCTGTCCCTACCCCGTGAAGGTTGTGGGCCTCGTGATGTGTTACTGCCGTGTGTTAAGTGTTACTGTCTTGGGTTAAATGTTATTGGCTTGCGTTAAGTCTTACTGCTTAGGGCTCTTTTTTACATCCTTGGACCTTGTTTTACGTCCTTCGGCCTCGTTTTCGTCGTGTTACGTTTTTACGGCAGCCATTTTTTTTTCCGCTTAGCCGATTTTCGATCTTAAAAAACGCCAAATATGCCTCAAATTAACTTGCAACCTCACTCACAGGCTCCCTGGCTCTCCCCCTGTGCTGTGTGTGAGTGTGTAAATTAATTGGAGGCATTTTTGAGGTTTTTTTTATTTGTTTTTTGAGTTTTGCGGTTCGGTCGTTAAATTCATATTTTTTTGCAACAGCCCACAATTTTTCCGAGGTCTGCAATTTTTTGCAAGTCCTAAGGGCCTTGTTATAAGTGCGTGCCTTCGGGGCTCATTGCAGCCAAGTCTCGCTGGCCTCGCGATGAGCTGTGGCTTTGCAATTGTCTAATTGTAATGTAATCTTATCACATAGTTTAAGGACACTTAGCTGTGTTAATTCCTCCAAGTTTTATGTGAATTTGTGTGAATTCCCAAATAGGAAATCATATCTGAAGTCCAATTATTCTCCCATATTCTTTTTAACTGTACTAAATGTTCCTTATTAACATTTATAGATAGTACCTCGATTTTAGCCATGTTCATTTTATAATATGAGATTTTACCAAACCTGTCAATCAAGATTTGAACATGAATCAGAGAATTTATAGGATTGGAAACAATTAAAATCATGTTGTCTGCAAAAAGCATAATTTTATAAGCTGTCCATCAATTCGTATTCCTTCAATGTCTACGTATATTCTAACTGCTTCGGGAAGGGGCTCCATGATGGGAGCAAAAATGTAATGGCGATAGGGAGCATCCCTGGCGTGTTCCGTTCATAATCAGAAAATGTTCCGTTATTCCCACATTAGATACAAGGGGAGATTGCTGGGAGTACAAAGCTCCAATCGCTTTTAACCCAAAATTATCTAGGCCGGATATTTTACCACAAAATACTGGGAGAACGTAGTGACTTTAGTATAAGCTGAGGGTGGGAAATGTGCTGCCCCCTATGTCCCTCTTGTGTCCCCTGTGTCCCCCTCTTGTGTGCCCTCTGTGCCCCTTTCTTGTGCCCCCCCTCTCTCCCCTGTGTCTCTCCCCCCCTCTCCCCTGTGTCTCTCCCCCCCCTCTCCCCTGTGTCTCTCCCCCCTCTCCCCTGTGTTTCTTCCCCCCCTCTCCCCTGTGTTTCTTCCCCCCCTCTCCCCTGTGTCTCTTCCCCCCCCTCTCCCCTGTGTCTCTTCCCCCCCATCTCCCCTGTGTCTCTTCCCTTCCCTTCTCACCTGTGTCTCTTCCCCCCTCTACCTCCCCTGTGTCTCTCCCCCCCTCCCTTCCCTGTGTCTCTTTCCCTCCCCCTTCCTTATCACCCTCCTCAACCCCCCTACTCATCCTCCCTCCTCAACCCCCCTGATCCCCAACCTCCCTCCTCAACCCCCCTCCTCATCCTCAACCCCCTCCTCATCCTCAACCCCCCTCCTCAACCTCAACCCCCCATCCTCAACCACCCTCCTCATCCTCAACCACCCTCCTCATCCTCAACCACCCTCCTCAACCCCCCTCCTCATCCTCAACCTCCTCATCCTCAACGCCCCACTCCTCATCCTCAACCCCCCATCCTAAACCTGAGGAGGAAGGTTTAGGATGGGGGGTTGAGGATGAGGAGGGGGGTTGAGGATGAGGATGGGGAGTTGAGGATTATAAGGGAGGGGGAGGGAAAGAGAGACACGGGGGGAAGAGAAACACAGGGGGGGAAAAGAGACATGGTGGGGAAAGAGAGACATGGGGGTGGTGACTCGAGTATAAGCCGAGGGGACCCTTTTCAGCCTTAATAAAAGGGCTGAAAAACTTGGCTTATACTCGAGTATATACGGTATTTAAGAAAAAGAGAATAGACACTCCAGTTAATTGTTTAACCCTTGTATATTAATTTAAGGAACATACAATCATGATAATTAAAAAATCTTTTTATTTTCAATATTAAAATTTTACAACGGCACTTAAAATATAAAAAAAATTAACTGAATTGCACTGCTCCACCATATCGTCCATACATTAAGAAATGTGGCTATTGCACTGGATAATAAAAGTATAGATATACAATGTAGAAAACAATATAATGTATATAATACAATTACTCATCCAAAAATATTGAAAATGTAAACAGAGAGCTGACTGATATATAATCCCTAAAGTGACATACTAAAGTGCTAAGTGCTGATATTAATAAGAAAATAAAGTGTTACTAAATAATTGGAAAAATCCAATTATATGTGAAAGGGTATATAAAAGAATCAGTCTGATCAGTTTTACAAATCCAATATAGTTACATAGTATTGAGTAATAATATATGAATTTGTATGGGTAACCTTATTATAAATACATAGTATATACATAATTCGCTATATAATTTGCACAAAAAGAGTTACAATAAGTATACAATTGATATGTCCCTTTCCGTTTCTTATTCAAATTAAGAAACAATCATAGTCAATATATCAATTTGAAATTCTTTCCAAATATCGCTTGGTTACTTATCTCATTGTATCTTAGTTCAACAAATGTATCCAGGCAGTAGACTTCTGTGACAGTGTATGTATCCACTCGCCAAAAGAATCATGCCACTGATCCTCAGCACAGCAAGTTGGCGTGTGACGTCGGTGGGCAGTGCCTGATGGGAAGTCGACCCGTGTTTTGCGGGTAAACACTTTCTCAATACTTCTCAAAATGGGAAATGATATCCTTTATATACCCTAACGTAAGTCGCCATTTGTCAGTTTGAATTCTATCGTATTGATACTTTCTTTCCATTTTTTCAATTTCCTGTCTTTAATACTGTCTTTGTTGACGTTTCCCTATATGGTTGTCTACTTGAGACTGTAGGAATTTTTTTAATTTGAGTTTGTTTTTTCGTAAACTCTCTAATTCTTTCAGCTGTAGGCTGGAGTTTATTTTCTCTATCCAGTTTTACCAATTGGATATATAATTCACGCAGAGAAACACCCTTTTGTTTTTTTCTGAATGCCGCCCAAGAAGTAAGCAATCCCCAAATATAGGCCTTATGGGTATTCCATATCAATGTGCTCTCTTTAAACAAGTTTTCATTAATACAAAAAAAATTATAAATTTCTTCTTGTAGTAAAATTTGTTTTTCTGGATTATTAAATAGAGATATATCCATTTTCTTTCTAAAATATGGTTATACACAATTTGTTAAGTTGCAACTCGATCATTGCATGATCCAAACAGTTGATCGTGTCAATCAACTGATCGAATTGCCTACAATGTTTCTAAATCGATAAAGAAATAATCAAGTCTGGAATAAGTCACATAGCGATAAGAAAAAAAGGTATAATCCCTTTCACTTTCACTTTTAAAATAGTCTCCAAGCATCAAACAACTCAAATCTCAGAATACTATCTGTAAATCACTATAAATCACTGGTATTAAGTCATTTATAGTGAGTCTAGAAGTGTACCAGAGGAGGTGGAAGCAAAATGTTATAAAATAGCTACAAAACCTCAGAGAAAAGACCCAGAGTCCAAAGATTATCAAATATCTTATATACCAATTCTAATCTTACATATTAACTTGCTTTATTTAATTTATACATTAAGAACTACCAATAAGGTTGTTGTCTTGTAAATATCAATTAAACTCAAATGTTGTGATACTAAAATGAGAAAAGAGCCAATATTCAATGTTTAATTAAACTTTCTTCCACGCTAGGGGGGGGAAATTTTCTAAGGGGGGTAAGAGTTTCTAAGAGGGGGAAGAGTTTCCTTAGTTGTTTCAACAAATGGGATTTGCCATTCTCTCAGTAAATCCTTTCTTCTATTGCTGAGTTAATGATCTTTTTCTGATTGTTTTTAAAAACAGTTTAAAAAAAGTTTATAGGAAAACCCCATTTTTAAGAAACATTCTCCTTCCTTAAAGTCCTAGTAACTTCTTGAAAAATGTTTCGGTTTCGCTAATGTTTCTCCAGTTAGATCTGAAAATATCGTTACATTTTCAAAAGGAGCTTCAAATTTAGACTCATCACTGCTTCTTTATATTCATAGAAATGTAATTTAATAATTACATCTCTAGCAACATCTCCCTTAAAATTCCTTGGAAGTGGAATTATATGTACCCTACTGAACATATTAACATAGCAGTGTCATATAATGTTCCATGGGATTCCACCAGAGCCACAAAGTGTCTATTATCTCTTAATGAGCTATCTACATTTTAGACATCACTTTAAACCAAACTATATTCTCTTTTAAAGCATCTACCTTATATAGAGCTTAGTCTTGCTATAATAAGATCCAATATTCATTGTTACTCCTTATGCTCCCAAACGCATTCTGCTTCTTTAGCTTCAGTTTATATATTAGACACAGCTTGGGAGTTACTGGCATAATATCCAATAGCACAATCCAAGCTCAATCAGACATGTTTGAGATTAAACTTTTTACGCTGTACAGCCAACAAAGGTCTGCTGTGGCCATCAGCGTTTTTTAGACAGCCATAAATCATCCATTGAAATGCAGCTCCATGTGTTGGTATTGGGATGCTGCTGAAGTGCTGTGTAGTGACGCTCTACAGGGAAACAGAATTGCCCAGACTAGCGCGCCATGGTAGTGCTTCCTGGGAAGGCCGGATGCCTGTCATTTCCTGGTGACCTTGAACCAGAAGCTATCTGTGAATCCCACTGAATTAGTTGTTTATCAGCCAAAACATAATTTGTAAACTTTATGACCTCCAGCTCCACTTGATCAGAACCAGTGAAAACAGAAGTGATCCCATTGTAATAATGTAATCGACCCAGAATGGAGTATTATATACAGGTACTTTCAACCAAAAAGGATTAAAATTAAATGTTAAGACACAAACACTATATATACAATATTGAATAATACATTTGTGAAAGTCTATAAGTAGTTTATCTATGTTGGACCTTTAGATGTGAAGCCTCCAGTTGTCTCCAAGGTTGAACAAGAGGAGTTGAATATAAGAGATCAGCAGCAGGTGAAGGAGGAGGAGGAGAGTCCTGTAAATATCAGGGAAGGTGAGTAATTAATGTAAAGGAAGAAAAGTAACATTATATTACTGCAGATGTATTTTGTAGCTAACTCTGTCCTTTTTTTCATGTCATACAAATATTTATCCATGATGTAGAACTAGAATCTAGCTGGGGATTACATTGAATTACTTCTGTAATAGCCAATATGGAACCCTGACCCCACAAACAGCGTGCCAAGAACTGCGCGGCAGAGAAGAGCGCGCCCGACAACTGCGCGCTACCCTGCATCCCATCCCCCCCATCATTCTTAGTGAGTGAGACCCAGCGGTGTTCCATTTTACCTGCCTCGCCTCATAGTCAGGCATGCTGCTGTCTCCCCACTGTCTCCCCTCTCCAAGCACGAAGGCAGAGCTGTCATGTGAGGGATGCAGGGTGACGCGCTACGGTCGGTGTGCCGTCGGCGCGCTGGTGACGGCGCACTGTTGGTAAGAGCGCCATGGTCGTGCTACCAGCCAATATTTTATAATGTTATGACCTCAGACTCCACATGATCAGAACCACCGATCTAGTGACAAACAGAAGTGTTTCTATTAGGTAAATGTACTAGATTCGTCCTGAGAATTCTATACACGTCCTCCTGGCATCATCAGTAGGTACGATAAGAGATAGTATTCAGATAATGTCCTCACTTACAAACTGTCTAATCGTGTGTGTGTGTGTGTGTGTATATATATATATATATATATATATATATATATATATGTGTGTGTGTATGTATATGTGTATATATATATATATGTAGTGAATAAATAGTACATCTATGTTCACATTTGAATGTCTAAAAGAGCTTAAAAATCCTGCTTCCAGCTCAGAATTCCGAGAAATACTGTTATTACTTCATTCTGGGAAGCTGAGCTGGGACATGCAAATGTGCCCACAAATTCCTTGCACTTCAATCCATAGCCCATTTTAAACATGGCTTCCTTTAAGCTTGTGCCCACTGCATTACACGGCCTTTATGCAAAGACAAGGTTGGATTGTACACAAGCTGAAAATCCTATCCACGTACAGTTGTTTCAAGCTTACTGGCTCTAATCAGCGTGGAGTGGGATCTCAGCTTGTGTTGTGAACCTTATGAGTATATATATTCTTACTCCAATCATTTAATAAATATCAGATCAGTCTGTTGATTCTGGCCCCTCCATATGGTCTAATGGCTCTATATTTATTACAAAGTCAGTAACTTCTTTGATAGGGGATGTACTGAATGTAAAGGCTGTGCTTGAAGTCTCTGATACTGATCAGTGACCTCATCTATCCATCTCTGCCTTTTCTGTCACCTTCTTTGTGTGCCTTCAATTTTACCCAGTATCAGAGTCTTCTCTAGGGGATCCTGTCTTCTGATGGCCAACATATTTGAGGCTCAGCCTTCTAGTGAACAGTTTGGCTTCATTTCATGTAGGATTTATTGATTGGATCTTCTTGTAGTCCAAGGGATTCAAGCATATTTCTCCAGCAACAAAATTCAAAGGAGTCAATTCTACAACACTCAGTCTTCTTTATGTTCCAGCTGTCACATCCATATGTTACTACTGGGAATACCATAGATCTCACTATGCGGAAATTTGTTAATAGTGTGATTTATTTAATTTGCATCTATGTGCCAGGAACTGAGATTGCCGTTTGCCGTGATCTTTATCTTTTTAACGTTGAGCAGCAGGACAGCTGTTGCACTCTCATCAATAGGCACTTTAATTCATCCTCATATTCAGCCATCAGAGTAGTATCATCCTCGTATGTGAGGTTGTAAGATATTTATCCCAGTAATACTGATTCTAGCTTTGTGTTCATCTAGCCCCGCCTTATACACATGATGTGCTCTGCATATAAGTTAAATAAATGAAGGTTACAATATACAACCTTGTCGCACTCCTTTCCTGATGTTGAACCATTCTGTTGTTCCATATTCGGTTCTGACTGTGGCTTCTTGGTCGACATACAGATTCCTCAGGAGGCGGCTGAGATGGTCTCGTACACCCCATATATTTAAGAATTTGCCACATTTTGTTGTGATCTACACAGTCAAAGGCTTTAGAATAGTCTATGAAGCAAAAGTAAATGTTTTCTCTGGATCTCTCTTGCTTTCTCGATTATCCATCGGGCAATTTGATCTCTTGTGCCTCTTCCTCTGCAAAACCCGGCTTGCACATTTGGTAGTTCTGGTTCCATATATTGTTGTAGCCAAGCTTGTGGGATCTTGAGCATTATGATATGAGTATGATGTGAGTGCAATTGTTTTATAATTGGAGCACTCTTTGGCACTGCCTTTTTTTTGGAATGGGATTGTAGACTGACCTTCTTCCGTCATGTTGACACCTTCACCAGCATAAAGAAGAGAATTCTTAGAGTACACTGTGTGACTCAAGTTCTTGCAAAGCTTGGACAACATGTAGGAATAGTAAGAAGTACAGCACAAAACTTATATCCATGCCAACACAAACGTTATTGTTACACAGAGTGCCTTATAGACATAATCTCAGGAGGCATGGAAGCTCTCAATTATCTCTTGGTCTATTGTCTTCCCTTCAACACCTTGAGTGTTTAGAATACTCATGTGAGCTTGTAATTGTCACTTCTTCAGTACTTGGAAGTGATTTGTGTTTATCTGTTAGAAGTTGATCGGGGAGCTACCCCTGTAGCAGGTGTTACATTGGCAAACCCTTTCCCCCCTTTCAGTGACAGGTGTCACTGAGGGAACCAGAGTCTCAAATGTGGTCCAGGCCTACCTTGTCTTTTCCATTTGATGCAAAATGGTGGATATTTTTTTTTATCAACAAAATGGTATTTGTAACCAGGTGAGAATATGGTGCAAAGTGTGTAAAAAATAAAATACAGAGAACAATAAGTCTGATAGGTCAGGTCAGTGGGCCATAGTGATCTTTATTTACTTGCTATGCATTCATTAGTATACATTCTATAATAAATGGAGAAGGGTCTGTCTGAATTAACCGTATTTGTCACCTATACAAATTTTAAGAGTTACCATTACAAAGCTGTGAAAAAATGGGGAAGTTTCTAAAAGTCCACTTCTCCTGCCAAACCAAGCTGAAGGTCAAATTTGAACTATCATATGGCATTTCCAGGGCTGGGTACAGACACAGTGTTTAGAAGCCTTAATGGCAATAACATATGAGTCCAGATACTGTTATTCTCTGTTTTACTCCTGATTTTGAGTTGGAGGAACATGGGAAATTATTATTATAGTTTATTTATAATGTGCCGACATATTCCGTAGCGCTGTACATAAATTAGGTTCAGACAGTGATAAATACAGATTAACATTTAGGAAGGTGGGCCCTCTGTCTTTGCGCTAGGAATCGAATGTCCATGGTAAATTCCCAAAGTACTTAGGATAGAAACTCGCAGACTTACAATCTAAGGGATAGTGAGTGGTAACAGAGAGAGAGGTGATAAGCGTGTTAGGGTGGAAGGTGATACGCTTCTTTAAAGAGATGCGTTTTCAGTGAGGTTTTAAAAGTTTATTTAAATGCATTATTATTATTATCATTGTTTATTTGTAATGCACCATACATGGGTTAAGTTCCAGGCAGAGACAAAAACAATATAAACACATTGCAGAGAATGGAGGGCCCTGTGTTTGAGCTTAGAATCTCGTGTCCATAGAGATTTTCCCAAAGCGCCATGCAAGATTTAAAACTCGCAAAGTTACAATGTAACGGTTTGGGTGTGGTACAGGAAGGTGAGTGAACTGTTGTGCATGTTAGGGTAAAAGGTGATAGGCTTCTTTAAACAGAAAGAGTATTTAAAAGAGTTTTTAAAAGTAGATTTAGAAAAGGATGATAGTATTTTTGATTTGTGGTATTAGGCAGTGTGGATAATATGATTTTTTTGACACTCAGTGATGCATTATTCTGACCTAGTAGCTACTCACATTGTGATATACCTGGTGTACATTTGCGATATTGTCCAAAAAACAGCAACAAAGAATATCTGCAAAAGAAAATAACTAGGAAGACAAATTGGGTATGGTGGGATGAATCTCATGACTGGACTGTTAATCTGGATGGTTATAACCTATTTAGGAAAGATAGGGGCAATGGTAAAAGAGGAGGAGGGATTTGTCTGTATGTTAAGCCTGAATTTAAGCCTATATTCAGAGAAGATATTTATGGTGGAACTAGTGGTAATTTTGAATGTTTGTTGGTAGAGTTAAATAGCGGAGCAGCAAATTCCAAAAGAATATTGGTAGGAGTATGCTACAAACCCCCAAATATCGCTGAAAGTGAGGAAATACAATTATTGTTACAGATTGGAAATGCAGCTAAGCATGAGCAAGTTCTAATAATGGGAGATTTTAATTACCCTGAAATAAACTGGATAAATGAGACCAGCAGTTCAGCTAAGGGGAGCAGGTTCTTGAGGAATGGGCCAGATGAGATTTAATATGAATAAATGTAAAGTTATGCATCTGGGAAGGAAAAATAGCCATGCAAGTTATAATATTAATGGAGCAAATATAGGGGTATCAGATATTGAAAGGTATTTGGGAGTGCTTGTGGACAACCACCTAGGTAATAGGACTCAAAGCAAAGCAGTAGCTGCAAAGGCAAATACAATATTAGCATGTCTTAAGAAGGGTGTAGAAGCAAGGGAAGCAAATATAATTCTGCCACTATACAAATCTCTAGTACGCCTTCATTTGGAATATGGCACCACTTCATAAAAAGGACATTTTAGAGCTGGAAAAGGTACAGAGAAGGACAACAAAACTAATAAGGGGAATTGAGGGGCTAAGTTATGAAGAAAGACTAACCAAATTAAGCTTATTTTCTCTAGAAAAAAGGCATCTAAGAGGAGATATGATATAAATACATCCAAGGTCAGTATAAAGATTTGTCAAGAGGGCTTTTTGTGCTAAGAGGTTTGCAACTGACAAGAGGAAATCCCTTGAGGTTAGAAGTAAAAAGATTCCACCTAAAGAAAGAAAAGGGTTCTTCACAGTAAGGGGGGTTAATCTGTGGAATTCTCTACCAGAGGAGGTGGTGACAGCGAATTTGACCGATAACTGTAAAAGGGGCCTGGATTTATTTCTAATTAAAAGTGAATTTAGGGTTGTCCTGGATAATTAGAGAGTATTGATTCAGGGAGGAATCCGATCGCAAGTATCTTGGGTCAGGAAGCAATTTTTTTTTTATCCTTTGAGACGATTGGCTAAGTTTGACTTGTTTTTTTTTATCTGTTTGCCTTCCTCTGGATTCATTAATTATTAAAAAGAAATGTAATTGTTGATTAATAATTTATTAACAATGAATAAACAACTAATTAATTAATAGCTAATCTGCATATTGCAGATCAGAGGAGATCTTAAAAGGTTGAACTTCAACTGAGTTTTCAACCTCAATTACTATGTAACTATGGGTATCTCATGAGGCTGCGAAAGCAGCCCAGGAAAGAAAGAATGAAAAGGTAGTGAAGATAGGAAAATATTTTTCCTCTGAATGGAGAATTCCTGATGACAGCAAGAAGAGAAAAGGAGATATTCTGTAATGAGTAATGTAAAGAGATAAAAGAAGATAACACAATTGGAACGTCAAGTGATGTCTTCAAGAAAATTGGGGATCTCAAAGGCACCTTTCATGGCAGAGTGGATCTATGGGAGGCGACTTACAGAACAAAGAAGTGTGGGAAAAACTAGACGGAACTGGTTACAAACAAAGGGGAATAAAAGCATGTAATTCTTAAAATGGACAAATGATGTCACCTCAGGATAAGAAATTCAGCAGCAAATCTGGCTGCATTATGTGAAACTGAATGACTTTTCTTATATAAATGATTTTGAGTCCTGAATGTCTGTTGGTTAGGGGAAAATGGATCTTCACACATACAATAAAGACAAGCTTTTCATGGATGTTTATTGTACATATGACACTTCAGTGGTCCTTCAGTAAATGTCTTTATTTTTATTATATTTCCGTGAACAGATGGATCCACGAGACAGAATACTTCTGGACAACATTACGACACAGTGACTTATACAAAGAAATGTAGGACAGAGATCACCACAGAACTTCACCGAACCATTTCTGTTCAGTATAGCAGTGGACTAAATTCACAGAGACACACTCAGAAGAAGTCTCAAAAAGAAAAGGAAGAATGTTCTGTATGTGGGAAATATTTTGTGAAGAAGTCTGCTCTTCTCATACATCAGAGAGTTCATACAGGGGAGAAACCATTTGCATGTTCGGAATGTGAGAAAAGCTTTGCTCAGAAAGGTCACCTTATCCGACACAATCGTATACATACAGGAGAGAAACCGTATACATGTACAGAATGTGGGAAATGCTACACATGTCAATCAACTCTTTTTTACCATAAAAGATGTCATTCAGATGAGAAAACATTTGTATGTTCTGAGTGTGAGAAAAGCTTTAAATTTAAATCAAACCTAGTAAGCCATGTAAAAATCCACACAGGAGAGAAACCATTTAAATGTACTGAGTGTGATAAATGTTTTAGCACAAAGTGTAATCTCACTATTCATCAGAGAAGTCATACTGGAGTGAGACCATTTGTGTGCTTGGAATGTGGGAAAGGTTTTAGTACCAGCTCATATCTAGTAAAACATCGACGCATTCACACAGGAGAGAAAAAGTTTACATGTTCTGAGTGTGGGAAAAGTTTTAGACTGAAATCGGGTCTTGAGTCTCATCAGAGAATTCATACAGGGGAGAAGCCATATGTGTGTTGTGAGTGTGGGAAGTGTTTTACAGAACGTTCAAGCCTTATACAACATCAGAGAACTCATACAAGATAGAAAACATTTGTGCATTTAATGATGGTAAGCAGGCTCTCAGGAAACTTACATAGGATAAGTTTTTTTTTTAAATATGATAGTAAAGTTTAAAGAACATGTTTAACAGACAGGTAGAGGGGATGTGTGTATCTAGCTTACCACTTGTTAGTTCAAGAAATATTTATTTATAACCTCAACAATAAAGCAATAACAAAAAAGGTTTTAACATGAATGTACTGATACTGCATCTTCATACACAGTGTGAGCTCTTTTATTCCTGTACTGATACTACACCCTGACAGTACATTCATTCATACAGTGTGAACTTTGCTATTCCTGCATTGACAGTACACACAGCACCACGACACTAGACCTTCATGCAGACCTTGTGAGCTCTGCTATTTGTGTACAGAGCACTCTCATTCTTTCTCCTGCTATCTTGACGCTCTCATCCCTCATTTATCTTGGCACTCTCAAGTCTCCTTTCTCCCAGTACTCCCTTATCTCCCCTCAGCACTGTTAGCTCTCTTCTCTCTCCCCTCAACTCTCTCTAAGCATTTCTCTCTCTGTGTACTTAACTCACATCTCTCTGTCTCTGCATGCTTAGTCCTCTCTATCTCTCATCAATCCTGCTATTACTCTCAGCACTCCTCTCTCAGTACTTTGTGTGCTTATCTCTCTCTCTTTCTCTCTCTCTTACTTTCTCAGGATTCTCAGTCCTCCTCTCTTCATCTCTCAGCACAGCACCCCCCACCCCCAACCTTCCCTGTCTCTCCCAGCACTCGCTCCATTCCTATATTTCTCCCAGCGTTCTCTCCCATCCTCTGTCTCAGTCGTCACTACTTCCCTTCCTCTGTCTCTCTCGGCACTCTCTTTCTTCTTTGGTTTCTCACGGCACTCTCTTTCAGCACTCTCGCCTCTACTCTTTTTCTCTCAGCACTCTCTATTCATCTCTCTCTAAGCACTCTCTCTCCTCTCAGCACTCTCTCCCCTCTCCTGTCTCTCCCTCACTTTCTTTCTCTTCTCTCTCTGCACACTTTCCCATCCTCTTTCAACACCCTTCTCTGTCTCTCCCAGCACTTTCTCTCCTCTGTCACTTCTCTCACAGCACTCTCCTTCTCTCTTTCAGCACTCTCTCCCCTGTCTCTCCCAGCACTCTCTTTACTTCTCTCTTTCATCACTCACTCCCCTCCTCTGTGTATCTTAGCACTCTCTCCCCTCTATTCTCTCTCTCAGCACTGTCTTCCCTCATCTGTCTCTCTCAGCACCCTCCCCCTCCTCTCTTTTTCTCAGCACTCTTTCCCTTTCTCTGTCCTTCACAGCACTCTCTCCCTTCCTCACTCTCAGCACTCTCTCCCTTCCTCACTCTCAGCACTCTTTCCTCTCTCTCTCTCCCCCAGTCTCTTCCGCACTGTATACTCTATATACTGGCATGAACCAGGAAACAAACAAAACTGAATCACACCTTAAAGATCATCTACCTGCTGTCTGGAGAGGTGAAAGCTGCTGGATAATGTCAGTCACACTAATAAGTGGATTTACCTTACAAATAAATTGCAGAGTACACTAATTGTGCCCAGTTGAAAGGGGTGTCGCGTTGACTGTTTAACTATTATAAAAGGTATATTAATTAATAATAAATATTATTTTATATTCTTTATTTTTCCCACTGAAATTTTGTAGACAATAATAATAATTATGAGTCATTCCAGTGGCAACCTCACTCAGTGTACATCCTGTCATATTTATGCAATACTGGAATAGATGATCTAGGGTCCATACCTCTGTGAGCATGTTGCCTCTCTGGAAGCTCAAATTGGAGATCTGGAGTGGAGAATTGCAGCACTTAGTGATATTGCTCCACTCGAAAGGGGGTTGGTGCTCACTGAGCACAGTTTAGCTGGGCCTAGCATGGGGGGCGGAGCTGGGGCTAGTGAGGATGTCTAGGGAGGTAGCTGGGTTACAGTTACAAGGGGGAGAAGGGGGAACAGGAGGAGGCAGGCCAGTTCTGAGTTGGCAAACACACCAGATTTGCCAGATTGAGTAAAACTGTTGGGGATGTCCATTCAGGAATGGCAATGCCAGATAGAGCTGTTCCCTCTAATAGGCAGAGCAACAGACAGGTTTTGTTTGTAGGGGACTCTATTATTAGGAAGGTAGACAGGGTGATTTGTCACCCAGATCCCAGCAATCGAACAGTTTGTCTCCCGGGTGCTCGGGTTCGTCATGTTGTGGATCGGGTAGACAAATTATTGGAAGGGGCTGGAAATGAACCGGCGGTCTTGGCACATATTGGTACCAATGACAAAGTTAGTGGAAGATGGAGTGTCCTAAAGAATGATTTTAGAGAATTAGGTAATAAGCTGAAGGCAAGGACCTCCAAGGTAGTATTTTCTGAGATACTACCAGTGCCACGGGCTAGCCCAGGGAGGCAGAAGGAGCTTAGGGAGGTTAATGTGTGGCTAAAGATGTGGTGCACTAAGGAGGGGTTTGGGTTTTTAGAGCACTGGGCTGACTTCTCACTTTGGTTCACTCTCTACAGTAGGGATGGACTGCACCTTAATGATGAGGAAGCTTTTGTACAGCTTTTGGATAGGATGGTAGAAAGGCTGGAGGAGTTTTTAAACTAGTAGGTGGGGGGAGGGACTAGATGTAAGTAATGGGGTAGAAACTGTAGAGGGTATAAGGGATGAATTAACAACTCATAGGGGAGGAGATGGGGGAGGGGTAGTATAGTCAATAGGGAGGTAGTACTAAGTAATTCAAGTACAGTGGCAGGCACTTCAGAACTACAGACTCATAACATAAGGTGTATGCTTGCTAATGCCAGAAGCTTGCCAGGAAAAATGGGAGAGTTAGAATTATTAGCAATTAATGAAAAATGGGATTTAATAGGCATTACTGAAACGTGGTGGGATGAATCTCATGACTGGACTGTTAATCTGGATGGTCATAACCTATTTAGGAAAGATAGAGGCAATGGTAAACGAGGAGGAGGGATTTGTCTGTATGTAAAGCCTGAATTTAAGCCTATAGTCAGAGAAGATATTTATGGTGGACCTAGTGATAAAGCTGAATGTTTGTGGGTAGAGTTAAATAGCGGAGCAGCAAATTCCAAAAGAATATTAGTAGGAGTATGCTATAAACCCCCAAATATAGCTGAAAGTGAGGAAATACAATTATTGTTACAGATTGAAAATGCAGCTAAGCATGGTCAAGTTCTAATAATGGGAGATTTTAATTACCCTGAAATAAACTGGATAAATTAGACCAGCAGTTCATCTAAGGGGAGCAGGTTCTTGAGTACACTCAGGGATCATTATGTGGCCCAGGTTGTACAAGAGCCTACTAGAAATGAAGCTATCTTAGATTTAGTCATCACAAATAATATTGATATAGTATCAAATGTTGGAATAGGGCAACCTTTGGGAAACAATCCCATCCAGTGTTGCTTAACAATGATGTAAAGATCAAGATACAGAGTACAGGCATTTAAATTATACAAACAAGAGGGGACAGAGACTGCTTTACAGGAATACAAGGAAATCAACAAGGCTTGCAAAAGGGCGATTAGACTGGTTAAAATAGAAAATGAAAAATTAATGGCAAAAGAGAGTAAGACTAACCCTAAAATATTTTTTAAGTATATTAATGGGAAGAAGGCGAGGAAGGAAGCTATAGGAACATTATAATGTGACACAGACCGTCTGATAATTAGTGACCAGGAAAAGGCAGATGAGCTAAACAGGTTCTTTTCCTCGGTATACACAAGGGAGGTACCAGTGGTTGCGACTCGGCAACATAATGGGGCTACACTACCTTTGCCAAATAATTGGTTAACACAGGAAGTAATCCAAAAGAGGTTGGAAAAAATAAATGTTAATAAAGCCCCGGGTCCTTATGGAATACATCCAAGGGTACTAAGGGAACTGGGTTCTGTAATAGCCAAAACATTATATTAAATGTTTCAAGATTCATTCAACACAGGGTCTCTACCAGATGACTGGAGAAAAGCTGAGGTGATACCTATATTTAAAAAGGGAGCAAGAGCAAATCTGGGGAATTATAGACCAGTGAGTCTCACTTCTGTAGTGGGGAAGCTTTTAGAAGGGTTAATAAGGGATAATATACAAGAATATGTCTATTTGAACAGGATTATAAGTAGGAGTCAACATGGATTTATGAGGGATAGGTCATGTCAAACAAATCTAATTAGTTTCTATGAGGAGGTTAGTCGGAACCTGGATCAAGGCAACTCAGTGGATGTAGTCTTTTTGGATTAGGCAAAGGCTTTTGATACAGTGCCACATGGGAGACTATTGTGCAAACTAAGAGATACAGGAGTTGCAGTAAATATCTGCTCATGCTGATTGAGAGCTGGCTAAAAGACAGGAAGCAAAGGGTTGTTGTAAATTAAACATACTCCGATTGGACTAATGTGGTAAGTGGGGTTCCTTGATTTTTTTGTATATATATATATTTTTTTTTTATACAACTAATTAATTAATAGTTAATCCGCATATTGCAGATCAGAGGAGATCTTAATAGGTTGAATTTGATGGACTGAAAGTCTTTTTTCAACCTTAAATACTATGTAACTATGTAATATTATCTCACTTCATTAGGAAGTACTGCACAAGATACACAGATTATATGGAAACATGACTGGGCAAAAGGAGAGAGATCATAGACTGAAATGTGTTTGTTTAGGTCCAGGATGGGACTGTACTATTAGATGTGTTTACATTTGTACTCAGTATAGTCCTTGTGTTTGGCCTCATAAGGACATAGAGAGGACTGTACTGTCAGATGGGTTTACATTAGTATAGAGCATAGTCCTTGTGTTTGTCCTCATTAGGTCTAGGAGAGGACTGTACTATCAGATGGGTTTACATTAATACAGAGTATAGTCCTTGTGTTTGGCCTCATTAGGTCCAGGACAGTAACAGTGTAATTCAGCAGTATAATTATTCTCTAGATCTGTATTATGTATCAGAGCTGAACAATTATCAGTGTTTTTATCAGACAAAATGATGTAAATGCACTAAACATAGTCTGTGCTTGGAGTTGTGCCATTAGTGATATATTATATTATACTACATTGGTGTAGATGACACAGAATAGATTACTTGAGTAATTTACTGGTAATTAGTGACTGTTTATATTGTGACAGAATTGTTCTTGAAGGAATATGACATTCATTAAATAACTTACACTGTTCACCAGACCCGGCCTTGTATTGATAGTGATATATTACACAATAATACTGTAAGGGACATTGAAGAGATAACTAGAGTATGAACCGGTTAAGAAGATGTCTGATGCTCTTGCTATAGAGATATGTAGGAATGTATACAGTAGGAATGTATACATTACTCACTCTCTTGCACTGATTATTGACATGTGAAGAAGATACATTGTGAAGAAGATTTCCAGCCACATTCACCATCTAACTAAATCTGATATTATACTATCTTCAGGACACAGTGCCCCCCTTTACTGACCAAGCATTGTCTGGATCTCTGTATATTTCCAATCTGTTCTTTCTCTGCTTGCTCTCACATATAAATAAAAAAGTATGATACAATAAGGGGTATTGCAATCTATTCCCCAAAAGGTAAAGGGTTGACATGTATTGAGAGGTTTCATGGTGAATTCTTCAACTGGGAGTCTGTTGTGCTGAGGCACAGATTGCCGACACTTGCTACTAGGCCCAATTTTCAATTATAACAATATAAACTATAAAAAAGATCATTATTTGTCAGATGTGAAAAATTATCATAATAACAATTAGTGTTTTAGTTATACCACATTGAATTGATTGAAGGAGAGGGTTCTTTGATATGAATCTAGCAAATGTATTAAAGGAGTTAATTTGAAGAGTTTTTTAGAAAATAAGATATACCATAAATTGAGGTTGGGGCAAGAAATACCACTTGATATAAATGGTAGTAGATAAGTTAAGTGTGACGGTAGTAGGGCACAAATTGATAAAAGGTAACATAATTAAGATAGGAAGGGCAGCTAACGTATCAGCAGGTCTTCAACGATTACCACCCCATTGTGTTAGATTCACTATGGGCCTCAGTCCTGTCCTTGCACACAATAATTGGAGCACATTATATGAATTTAAAAACTACATCGAAAAATATAAATATCAGACATGTTTAACATGGATATAATCAGTATAACAATCAGATAACCATGATTCCCCCTATACTTTTTAGGGTCTGATGACCCTTAACTCCTTGTGCCTGCATGTTTTTGACATTATGTTGCTAACTGCTTGTTAATGTCCATCTTGTGTTGGCCCGGAGAAGGAATTCTGGACTAGGCTCCTTTGGTGTAGATGTAGAAGCAGGTACCACGGTACTTTATTACAGGCTTCTCCCCCCATCAGGGCTGTCATCACAAAAATATTATAGCAAACTTGACTGACACAAATATCTGCCTAATGTCAAGGTCAATTCATGATTTGGTTAGCTGGACAAATCAAGGTCTTGTTCCAGAAGGGATGCCTTTAAAGACTACATTGAAATCAGAGGTGAAGAGCACAACATGGGGTAATGTGTACCCCACAAACAATGGTTGTGGGCCTATGTTGGTATTAGTAATAAAATATAGAAGCAAAAATAATCCAATTGTTTAATATTAAGATTGCTAAATTATGTAAGGATTTCCTAAACACAGCCTCATACTAGTACTATAACAAGCTCCTTAATCACAACTCTTCAAAAGAATAAAACAGAATATTTTATATCAGCTAATAAACCAGATCCTGTGCTAGCACATGAAATACACAACCAGACAGGTAATTATTTTATCCCATCCATTAGAAATAATAAAGTAATTCTCACTCACCATCCAGATCATATGGCAAAATTATTTGCCCAATACTACAGCAGCTTCTATACAGCCCTCACCACACTTCAATATGGAATAGCATAAGATCCATTTCATACTATCCTTTAAAACAAATAAACTACCAGATCCAGATCCAACAACTTCAAATTTATTATATAAACTCATCACCCAACTTGAAGTTAAGCCATAAATTGATTAAACTTCATAAAGCACCATTAGTACAGAGAATAGTCCTTGTGTTTGGGCTCATTAGGTCCATGAGAGGACTGTACTATCAGATGGGTTTACATTAGCACAGAGAATAGTCCTTGTGTTTGGCCTTATTAGGTTCAGGACGGGGCTGTACTATCAGATGGATTTACATTAGTACAGAGAATAGTCCTTGTGTTTGGGCTCATTGGGTCCAGGAGAGGACTGTACTATCAGATGGGTTTACATTAGTACAGAGAATGGTCCTTGTGTTTCGGGTCATTGTGTCCAGGAGAGGACTGTACTATCAGATGGGTTTACATTAGTACAGAGAATAGCCCTTGTGTTTGGCCTCATTAGGTCCAGGAGGGGACTGTACTATCAGATGGGTTTACATTAGCACCGAGAATAGTCCTTGTGTTTGGCCTCATTAGGTTCAGGACGGGGCTGTACTATCAGATGGATTTACATAAGTACAGAGAATAGTCCTTGTGTTTGGGCTCATTAGATCCTGGAGGGGACTGTACTATCAGATGGGTTTACATTAGTACAGAGAATAGTCCTTGTGTTTGGGCTCATTGGTTCCAGGAGTGGACTGTACTATCAGATGGGATTACATAAGTACAGAGAATAGTCCTTGTGTTGGGTCTCATTAGGTCCAGGAGGGGACTGTACTATCAGATGGGTTTACATTAGCACAGAGAATAGTCCTTGTGTTTGGCTTCATTAGATCATGGAGGGGACTGTACTATCAGATGGGTTTACATTAGTACAGAGAATAGTCCTTGTGTTTGGCCTCATTAGGTCCAGGAGAGGACGGTACCATCAGATGGGATTACATTAGCACAGAGAATAGTCCTTGTGTTATGTTTGGTTCCATTATATTGATCCTCTTGCAGAAATGGTATATTCTTCCCCTGACATAACTGGAATTAGACAAAATGTAATTGGTTACAAAATTAGCGTTTTCACTGATGACATTTTTATAACAAGAACAAACCCATATACTAGATTATCCAATTTATTTGGCATCCTCAACTTATATCTCTAGTTACAACAGAAATGGCGGTAAAAGTGAAGGATTAAATATCAATAACTAATCATATGTCAATATTGATAAAACTTAATTTTTCTTTTCATTTTGCTTTAAAACATATTAAATATTTAGGCATCTCAATCTCAAAAAAACAAACAACTGTATAATAAACACCCCCCCCCCCCCTAATTAAAAAAACTTAAGTAAGATTTTAAACACCTGATCCATATATAAAATATCATGGCTTGGTAGAATACATGAATGAAAAATAAATACACTTCCTGAGACTTTCTCCCTTTTTTGTAGCCTTTCAATGAAAACAAATAAAATGGAATCTCTACAGAAAACAATTTTCTACTTTATATTGAAACCAATAAAACTAGGATTTCAGAAAAATATTTCAACAACATGATACAGAGGGCCTATTAGTATCAGACCTTTTAAGCAACACATTCAGCACAACTTTCTCAGTGGCCTCATAACAGTAACTCTTGGTTATGGGTAAGATGTGAATATTTTCTGTAAGGGTTACCATTATTTTTCTTACCTCCTCTGCGCTTTTACTTCATTATACCTACCTCCTGTAGAGTCTCACAAATTCTGCCCTCCCTACACTCACACTTCTCTATGACTATCTCCTGTGCAGTCTCATTTCACTATACTTATATCCTCTGATACACAGAGGCTCTGAGGTCAGCCCTGATCACTCACTAGTTAATATACATATCTAACATGGCTGATGTCATAGGGATTGTGATGTCATCAACATTCTACAGACTACAAGTCCACTATCACAGACGATGCAGCAGCCATTAACAGGTCTCCTTCAGCCAATAGTATTGCTACTTTATTTGGTCAAGAAAGAATTCCTGAAGGGAGACTGGATCTTACAAAGTGCTGGATGATGACAAGTCTGGAGGTGAGTTTGAAGGGTTAAACATTATATAATCTATGGTCGCTACCACCTCCATCTCCCATGAGAAAGTCACTCCCCCATCTTGCCTAAGACAACAAGGGAAACACGCGTCCTTGCCCATGACAAAGGAAAAGCCTTTTCCGGATCATGATTATCTGGCCAGTTCAGCAGGTTAGCTCTACCTAATTACGTAAGCTTTGACAACAACGTCAGCTACCCCTTCGGCACAAAAGAGGGACCCGACAACATATATATATTTAACGTATTGTAAAGGTAAAAAAAATTATGCTCCATATTGGTGCTTGATGCAGAAAAAGCTTTTGATAGGCCTAATTGGGAATATATGGCTATAGTTTCGCAATAGGTTCTGTTTTTACTCAACTGTTTGCCTATGTACCGTATTTGGGGAGGGTTTTAAAATTGCAGCCCAGACTCGCCAGGGATGTCCACCATCTCCTTTAATCTAGAGACTATTAGGAGTACTAGTGACATTGAGGGTATAAGAATCAAGGAAGAGTCTTAGAAAATCATGCAGTTTACTGAAGATATTTTATTAACTGTATCAAACTTAACAGTCTCCCTGAAATATCTTAAGGATATGATTGAAACTTTTGGAAGAAATGCATATTATAAGCTTAATATGGCTAAAACAGAAATTTTGATGAGACATTTAAGCAAGAAGGAAACATTATAATTAAAGAAAGTGTTCCAGGTTAACTGGAATTTGGAATATTTAAAAATAACATTTACAAATAATCTAGATAGATTGGTTGGGTTAAACTACCATAAACATAGTAAAACTATATTTGATAGTTGGAAATGTTTTGCCTATCTTGCCAATAATTTATATTTATTTAAATGTAACTAATTATATTTTAAAGAAATTTTAACTATTAATTGATACATTTATATACAACAGGAAGAAAACATGGATTAAACTCAGTAAGAAGACGTTTTTCTAAAGAGGTTTGGCCTCCCCGTGTATAAAAGATTAATATAAAGGGGAGATGCTTTCTCACTTTATTAAATGGTCTTCCCTGAAAGATAAAAATTGGTTACAAATTGAAAAAGCAGTGTCTATGACAAGATAAAAAGTGTTTAGAAAGCAGTTAAAGTTTCTATTCCCATAACAAAAAAAAAACAGTTTTAAGTTCTGATTGAAACGTAATAAAACAATTAGGTCTTTCATCTTTTCCTGAATACCATTAAACTGATTGCGTAGCAACAATAAAGTTCTGTGGTAGATTAGCCTGTTACCTTATAGATTAATAGCCAGGAAATCAGGTATTCTGTTATTATTTTATTAAAAGTCCAATATTTACACCACACAATAGCTTATGTCAGCCACAGAGTTCTTTTCAATCTCTTCATCTGTAGAACAAGGGGAGCGTTCGGCCCGCCCGTCTCTACCAAATGCTCCAACCTCCATGGACCCTTAAATAGTCTTTTGAAAAACTCTTTTGTTAATTTACAGTTATACTGCTGCCTTCTCCCTGGGGTTAACGTACACAGTCTTTAAACTTGAAAACCGCTTTCTCTGAGGCCAGCTTCCAGGAAAAAATAGTTTTACCTTTAAACTGCTTTCCTCAACAAACTGACTTTGCTTTACACTGCAGAGCAGCTTTGCCGTGCAGACCAGCTTTGTTCCTGCTGACAGCCTTGCTCTGGAAACCAACTTTGCTTTTCTCTGGAAACCAACATTGCTTTGCTCAGCAGTGAGAGACAGAATAACAAACAAAAAAAATCCAGAAAAACGCATGTCAAAAAAGTTATAAATTGATTTGTAGGTCAATGAGTAAAATAAGTATTTGACCCCTTCGACTTAGTACTTGGTGGCAAAACCATTGTTGGACATCACAGAGGTCAGACGTTTCTTGTAGTTGGCCACCAGGTTGGCACACATCTCAGGAGGGATTTTGTCCCACTCCTCTTTGCAGATCCGTTTCAAGTCATTAAGGTTTCGAGGCTGATGTTTGGCAACTCAAACCTTCAGCCCCATACACAGATTTTCTATGGGATTAAGGTCTTGAAACTGGCTAGGCCCCTCCAGGACCTTAAAGGCATATTAAAGTGAGGTGGGTTATGAATGCAGCCTGTAGAGGAGCATTATAACCCACCTAGCACAAATGTGTGCATGAAAAAAATAAAAGCCATTTTTGCAACAACAAAAAAAACAGACCAAGCAGGGGCAAACAGCACACGTGAGTGTGTGTGTACCTGTCTGTCTCTGTGTGTCTGTGTGAGTGAGTATGTCTGTGTAAATGAGTATGTCTGTGTGAGAGTGTCTGAGTGTGAGTGTCTGAGTGAGTGTGTGTCTGCGTGACTGTGTCTGTGAGTGAGTGTGTCTGTGTGTCTGTATGAGTGAGAGTGTGTCTGTGTGAGAGTCTGAATGTGAGTGTCTGAGTGTGTGTGTGTCTGTGTGTGAGTGTGTCTGTGTGAGTGTGTGAGCGTATGTGTCTGTATGAGTGAGAGTGTGTCTGTGTGAGTGTCTGAGTGTGAGTGTCTGAGTGTGTGTGAGTGTCTGAGTGTGTGTGAGTATCTAAATGTGTGTGAATGTCTGAGTGTGTGTGTCTGAGTGTGTGTGTGTGTGTGAGTGTGTGTCTGTGTGAGTGAGTGTGTGTCTGTGTGAGTTAGTGTGTCTGTGTGAGTGTGTATTTCTGTGTGAGTGAGAGTGTGTATGTGTGACAGTGTGTCTGTGTGAGTGTCTGAGTGTGTGTCTGTGTGAGTGAATGTGTGAGTGTGTCTTTGAGTGAGAGTCTGTGTGTGAGTCAGAGTGTGAGTGTATGAGTTAGTGTCTGAGTCTGTGTGAGGGAGTCTGTGTGTCTGTGTGTGTGAGTGAGTGTCTGAGTGTGTATGTCTGTGTGAGTGAGTGTGTATGTATGTCTGTGTGAGTGAGTATTTATGTCTTTGTGTCTGTGTGAGTGAGTGAGTGTGTGTATGTCTGTGTGAGTGAGTGTGTAAGTCTGTGTGAGTGAGTGTGTGTGTGTGTCTTTGAGTGACTGAGTGTGTATGTCTGTGAGTGTGTTTGTCTGTGTGAGTGAGTGTGTGTATGTCTGTGTGAGTGTGTGTCTGTGTGAGTCAGGTCATGGGGCAATTCAATGGGGCTGGGACAGATGATGGGGCAATTCACTGGGGCTGAGGCAGGTCATGGGGGAATCTCTGGGGTAGGTGATGGACCAATTCACTGGGGCTGGGGGCGGTCACTGGGCAATTCACTGGGGCTTGAGGGCAATTCACTGGAGCTGGGGCAGGTGATGGGGGAATTCACTCGCGCTGGTGGAGGTCATAGGGCAATTCACTGGGGCTGGGGTGTGTCTGTGGGAGTGTGTGTGTCTGTGTGAGTCTCTGTGAGTGTGTGTGTGTGAGTGTGTGTGTCTGTGTGAGTGTCTTTGTGAGTGAGTCTGTCATGGGGCAATTCACTGGGGCTAGGGCAGGTGATGGGGCAATTCACTGGGGCTGGGGGAGGTCACAGGGCAATTCACTGGGGCTGAGGTAGATGATAGTGCATTTCACTGTCGCTGGGGGAGGTCACAAGGCAATTCACTGGGGCTGGGGTAATTCACTGGGGCTGGGGATGTGAAGGGGCAATTCATTGGGGTTGTGAGAGGTCACAGGGCAATTCACTGGCGCTGTGGGAGGTCACAGGGCAATTCACTGGGGCTGGGGGAGGTCATGAGGCAATTCACTAGGGCTGGGGGAGGTCACGAGGCAATTCACTGGGGCTGGGGACGGTGATGGGGCAATTTACTGGGGTTGGGGAGGTCAAGGGGCAATTCACTGGAGCAGGGGCAGGTGATGGGGTAATTCATTGGGGCTGGGGCAGGTGATGGAGCAATTCACTAGGGCTGGGGAAGTGATGGGGCAATTCACTGGGACTAGGGGAGATGATGGGGCAATTCACTGGGGCTGAGGAGGTGATGGGGCAATTCACTGGGGCAGAGGAAGGTCACGAGGCAATCGCTGGGGTAGGTGATGGAGCAATTCACTGGGGCTGGGGGAGGTCACAAGTCAATTCACTGGCGCTGGGGACGGTGATGGGGCAATTCACTGGGGTTGGGGAGGTCAAGGGGCAATTCACTGGAGCAGGGGCAGGTGATGAGGTAATTCATTGGGGCTGGGGCAGGTGATGGAGCAATTCACTGGGGCTGGGGAGGTGATGGGGCAATTCACTGGGGCTGGGGCAGGTGATGAGGCAATTCACTGGGGCTGGGGAAAGGTCATCGGGCAATTAACTGGGGATGGGGCAGGTGACGGGGGCAATTCACTGGGGCTGGGGGAGGTCACAGGGCAATTCACTGGGGTAGGTGATGGGACAATTTACTGGGACTGGGGGAGGTCACTGGGCAATTCACTGGGGCTTGACGGCAATTCACTGGAGCTGGGGCAGGTGATGGGGGTTATTTACTCGGGCTGGGAGAGGTCATAGGGCAATTCACTGGGACTAGGGGAGATGATGGGGCAATTCACTGGGGCTGGGGAGGTGATGGGGCAATTCACTGGGGCAGGGGAAGGTCATGGGGCAATTCACTGTGGTTGGGGCAGATGATGGGGCAATTCACTGGGGCTAGGGGAGGTCATGAGGCAATCGCTGGGGTAGGTGATGGAGCAATTCACTGGGGCTGGGGGAGGTCACAAGGCAATTCACTGGCGCTGGGGACGGTGATGGGGCAATTCACTGGGGTTGGGGAGGTCAAGGGGCAATTCACTGGAGCAGGGGCAGGTGATGAGGTAATTCATTGGGGCTGGGGCAGGTGATGGAGCAATTCACTGGGGCTGGGGAGGTGATATGGCAATTCACTGGGACTGCGGGAGGTGGTGAGGCAATTCACTGGAGCTGGGGATGTGATGGGGCAATTCACTGGGGCTGGGGGAGGTCATGGGGCAATTCAATGGGGCTGAGGCGGATGATGGGGCACTTCACTGTGGCTAGGGGAGGTCATGGGGCAATCTCTAGGGTAGGTGATGTACCAATTCACTGGGGCTGGGGGCGGTCACTGGGCAATTCACTGGGGCTTGAGGGCAATTCACTGGAGCTGAGGTAGGTGATGGGGGTTATTTACTCGGGCTGGGGGAGGTCATAGGGCAATTCACTGGGGCTGGGGTGTGTCTGTGTGAGTGTGTGTGAGTCTCTGTGAGTGTGTGTGAGTGTGTGTGTCTGTGTGAGTGTCTGTGTGAGCGAGTGTGTATGTCTTTGTGAGTGAGTCTGTCACATGGCAATTCACTGGGGTTGGGGCAGGTGATGGGGGCAATTCACTGGGGCTGGGGGAGGTCACAGGGCAATTCGCTGGGGCTGGGGTAGATGATAGTGCATTTTACTGTCGCTGGGGGAGGTCACAAGGCAATTTACTGGGGCTGGGGGAGGTCACAAGGCAATTCACTGGGGCTGAGGCAATTCACTGGGGGTGGGGAGGTGAACGGGCAATTCACTGGCATTGTGGGAGGTCACGGGTCAATTCACTGGGGCTGTGGGAGTTCACAGGGCAATTCACTGGGGCTGTGGGAGGTCACAGGGCAATTCGCTGGGGCTGGGGGAGGTCACAGGGCAATTCACTGGGGCTGGGGGAGGTCACGGGCCAATTCACTGGGACTGGGGCAGGTCACGGGGCAATTCACTGGGGCTGGGGCAGGTCATGATGTATGTTTGTGTGAGTGAGTATGTATGTCTGTGTGTGTGTATGTCTGTGTAAGTGAGTAAGTCTGAGTGAGTGAGTGTGTGTGTGTGACTGTTTGTGTGAGTGTGTTTGTGTCTGCGTGAGTGTCTGTGAAAGTGTGTCTGTGTGAGTGTGTGTGTCTGTGTGACTGTTTGTGTGAGTGTGTTTGTGTCTGTGTGAGTGTGTATGTATACAGTATATATATATATACTAGCGAATTGCCCGTCAAAAAATGACGGCAAT
>CM050170.1:108204700-108264700 GCA_027410445.1 Discoglossus pictus | reverse complement strand
ACAGAATAACAGACAAAAAAAAAATCCAGAAAAACGCATGTCAAAAAAATTATAAATTGATTTGCCGGTCAATGAGTGAAATAAGTATTTGACCCCTTCGACTTAGTACTTGGTGGCAAAACCCTTGTTGGAAATCATAGAGGTCAGACATTTCTTGTAGTTGGCTACCAGGTTTGCACACATCTCAGGAGGGGGAAAAAACGGACCACGAGGGGGCGCACAGCGAGAGTGTGTGTGTGTGCTCCTGTGTGTCTGTGTGAGTGTGTGTGTTTCTGTGTGTCTGTGTGAGTGAGTGGGTGAGTATGTATGTATGTCTGTGTGAGTGTGTATGTCTGTGTGTGTGTGAGTGAGAGAGTGTCTGAGTGTGAGAGTGTCTGAGTGTGAGTGTTTGAGTGAGTGTGTGTCTGTATGAGTGAGTGTGTATGTCTGTATGAGTGAGTGTGTGTCTGTCTGAGTGTGTCTGCGTGAGTGTGTCTGTGTGAGTGTGTCTGTGTGAGTGTATCTGTGTGAGTGTGTCTGTGTGAGTGTATCTGTGTGAGAGTCGGTGTGTGTGAGTGTGTGTCTGTGTGAGTGAGTGTGTCTATGTGAGTGTGTCTGTATGAGTGAGAGTGTGTCTGAGTGAGAGTGTCAGTGTGAGTGAGTGAGTGTGCATGTATGTGTGAGCGTGTCTGTGTGAGTGTGTCTTTGAGTGGGAGAGTGTGTGTGAGTGTCTGTGTGCATGTCTGAGTGTATGAATGAGTGTCTGAGTGAGTGTGTATGTCTGTTTGTGAGTGTGTATGTCTGTTTGTGAGTGTGTATGTCTGTGTGTGTGAGTGTGTCTGTGTGAGTGTGTATGTCTGTATGAGTGTGTATGTGTGTGAGTGTGTGTATGTCTGTGTGAGTGAGTATGTATGTGTGTGTGAGTGTGTGTGTCTGTGTGTGTGAGTGTGTGTGTCTGTGTGTGAGTGAGTGTGTGTATGTCTGTGAGTAAGTATATGAGTGAGTGTCTGAGTGTGTGCATCTGTGTGAGTATGTACTGTATGTCTATATGTCTGTGTGAGTGTGTGTATGTTTGTGTGAGTGTGTCTGTGTGAGTGAGTGTGTCTGTGAGTGAGTGAGTGTTTGTTTGTCTGTGAGTGTGTATGTCTGTGTGAGTGAGTATGTCTGTGTGTGTGTGTCTGTGTGTGAGTCTGTGTGAGTGAGTGTGTATATCTGTGTGAGTGAATGTGTATGTCTGAGTGTGTGAGTCTCTGTGAGTGAGTATGTGTGTGTGAGTGTTTGTGTGAGTGTGTCTGTGTGAGTAACTGTGTTTGTGAGTGTCTGTGAGTCTATGTGTGTCTGAGGGTGAGTGTCTGTGTGAGATTGTGTCACGGGGCAATTCACTGGAGCTGGGGCAGGTGATGGGGGCAAGTCACTGTGGCTGGGGAAGGTCACAGGGTAATTCACTGGGGCTGGGGAAGGTCACAGGGCAATTTACTGGGGCTGGGGGAGGTCACTGGGCAATTCACTGGGGCAATTTACTGGGGCAGGTGATGGGGGCAATACATTGGGGCTGAGGGAGGTCACGGGGGAATTCACTGGGGCTGGGGCTGGTGATTGGAGCAATTCACTGGGGATGGGGGAAGTCACGGTGTATGTTTGTGTGAGTGAGTCTGTATGAGTGAATACGACTGAGTCTGTGTGAGTGACTGTGTGTGTTTGTGAGTGTCTGCATGAGTGTCTGTGAAAGTGTGTCTGTGTGAGTGTGTTTCTGAGTGAGTGTGTCTGTGTGAGTTTGTTTATGTGTTTGTGAGTGTCTGTGTGAGTGAGTGTGTTTGTCTGTGTGAGTGTGTATGTAAGTGAGAGTAAGTGCGTGTGAGTGTTTGCAGGTGAGTGTCTGAGGGTGAGTGTGTGAGAGTGTGTCACGGGGCAATTCACTGGGGCTTGGGCAGGTGATGGGGCAATTCACTGGGGCTGGGGCAGGTGATGAGGCAATTCACTGGGGCTGGGGGAGGTCATTGGGAAATTAACTGGGGATGGGGCAGGTGACGGGGGCAATTCACTGGGGCTGGGGGAGGTCACAGGGCAATTCACTGTTGTAGGTGATGGGACAATTTACTGGGACTGGGGGAAGGTCACTAGGCATTTCACTGGGGAAGGTGATGGGGCAATTCACTGTGTAAGTGTGTCTGAGGGTAAGGTGATGGGGGCAATTCACTGGGGCTGGGGAGGTGATTTGGCAATTCACTGGGGCTGGGGTAGGTCATGGGGCAATTCACTGGGAATGGGGGAAGTCACGGTGTATGTTTGTGTGAGTGAGTCTGTATGAGTGAGTACGACTGAGTGAGTCTGTATGAGTGACTGTGAGTGTTTGTGAGTGTCTGCGTGAGTGTCTGTGAAAGTGTGTCTGTGTCTGTGTGAGTGTGTTTGTGAGTGTGTCTGTGTGAGTTTGTGCGTGTGTTTGTGAGTGTCTGTGTGAGTGAGTTTGTGAGTGAGTGAGTGTGTATGTCTGTGTGAGTGTGTATGTAAGTGCGAGTAAGTGTGTGTGAGTGTTTGAGGGTGAGTGTCTGAGGGTGAGTGTGTGAGAGTGTGTCACGGGGCAATTCACTGGGGTTTGGGCAGGTGATGGGGCAATTCACTGGGGCTGGGGCAGGTGATGAGGCAATTCACTGGGGCTGGGGGAGGTCATCGGGCAATTAACTGGGGATGGGGCAGGTGATGGGGCAATTCACTGGGGCTGGGGGAGGTCACAGGGCCATTCACTGGGGTAGGTGATGGGACAATTTACTGGGACTGAGGGAGGTCACGAGGCATTTCACTGGGAAAGGCGATAGGGCAATTCACTGTGTAAGTGTGTCTGAGGGTGAGGTGATGGGGCAATTCACTGGGGCTGGGATAGGTCATGGGGCAATTCACTGGGGCTTGGGCAGGTGATGGGGCAATTCACTGGGGCTGGGGCAGGTGATGAGGCAATTCACTGGGGCTGGGGAAAGGTCATCGGGCAATTAACTGGGGATGGGGCAGGTGACGGGGGCAATTCACTGGGGCTGGGGGAGGTCACAGGGCAATTCACTGGGGTAGGTGATGGGACAATTTACTGGGACTGGGGGAGGTCACGAGGCATTTCTCCGGGGAAGGTGATGGGGCAATTCACTGTGTAAGTGTGTCTGAGGGTGAGGTGATGGGGGCAATTCACTGGGGCTGGGGAGGTGATGGGGCAATTCACTGGGGCCGGGGTAGGTCATGGGGCAATTCACTGGGGCTGGGGGAGGTCAAGCGGCAATTCACTGGGGTTGGGCCGATGATGGGGCAATTCACTGGGGCTGGGAGAGATCACAGGGCAATTCGCTGAGGTAGGTGATGGGGCCATTCAATGGGCTGGGGGTGGTCACGGGACAATTCACTGGGGCTTGAGGGCAATTTACTGGGGCTGAGGCAGGTGATGGGGCAATTCGCTGGGGCAGGTGATGAGGCAATTCACTGGGGCTGGGGGGTGATGAGAGCAATTCACTGGGACTGGGGGAGGTCATGGGGCAATTCACTGGGGCTGTGGAAGGTCACTGGGCGATTCGGTGGGGTAGGTAATGGGGCAATTTACTGGGGCTGTAGGAGGCCACGGTGTATGTCTGTGTGAGTGAGTATGTATGTTTGTGTGAGTGAGTTTGTGTGACTGTGTGTTTGTGTGAGTGTGAGCGAGTGTGTTTGTAAGTGTGTGTGAGTGTCTGAGGAAGAGTGTCTGAGGGTGAGTTTGTGAGAGTGTGTCATGGGGCAATTCACTGGGGCTGGGTCAGGTGATGGGGCAATTCACTGGGGCTGGGGCAGGTGATGAGGCAATTCACTGGGGCTGGGGAAAGGTCATCGGCAATTAACTGGGGATGGGGCAGGTGACGGGGGCAATTCACTGGGGCTGGGGGAGGTCACAGGGTAATTCACTGGGGTAGGTGATGGGACAATTTACTGGGACTGGGGGAGGTCACGAGGCATTTCTCCGGGGAAGGTGATGGGGCAATTCACTGTGTAAGTGTGTCTGAGGGTGAGGTGATGGGGGCAATTCACTGGGGCTGGGGAGGTGATGGGGCAATTCACTGGGGCTGGGGTAGGTCATGGGGCAATTCACTGGGGCTGGGGGAGGTCAAGCGGCAATTCACTGGGGTTGGGCCGATGATGGGGCAATTCACTGGGGCTGGGAGAGATCACAGGGCAATTCGCTGAGGTAGGTGATGGGGCCATTCAATGGGCTGGGGGTGGTCACAGGACAATTCACTGGGGCTTGAGGGCAATTTACTGGGGCTGAGGCAGATGATGGGGCAATTCGCTGGGGTAGGTGATGAGGCAATTCACTGGGGCTGGGGGGTGATGAGGGCAATTCACTGGGACTGGGGGAGGTCATGGGGCAATTCACTGGGGCTGGGGAAGGTCACTGGGCGATTCGGTGGGGTAGGTAATGGGGCAATTCACTGGGGCTGTAGGAGGTCACGGTGTATGTCTGTGTGAGTGAGTATGTATGTTTGTGTGAGTGAGTTTGTGTGAGTGTGAGCGAGTGTGTTTGTAAGTGTGTGTGAGTGTCTGAGGAAGAGTGTCTGAGGGTGAGTTTGTGAGAGTGTGTCATGGGGCAATTCACTGGGGCTGGGGCAGGTGATGGGGCAATTCACTGGGGCTGGGGGAGGTCATCAGGCAATTCACTGGGGATGGGTCAGGTGATGGGGGCAATTCACTGGGGCTGGGGGAGGTCACAGGGCAATTCACTGGGGTAGGTGATGGGGCAATTCACTGGGGCTGGAGGAGGTCCTGAGGCAATTCACTGGGGCTGGGGGAGGTCACCGGGCAATTCACTAGGGATGGGGCAGGTGATGGGGCAATTCACTGGGGCTGGGGGAGGTCACGGGGTAATTCACTGGGTTAGATGATGGGGCAATTCATTGGGGCTGGGGAGGGGAAGGGGGCAATTCACTGGGGCTGAGGCAGGTGATGGGCAATTAACTGGGGCTGGGGCAGGTCACCTGTCAATTCACTGGGGCTTGAGGGCAATTCACTGGGGCAGGTGATGGTGAAAAAGTTCACTGGGACTGAGGGAGGTCATGGGGGAATTCACTGGGGCTGGGGCAGGGGGAGGTCACAGTGTATGTCTGTGTGAGTGAGTATGTGTGTCTGTGTGTGAGTGTGTTTATGTATGTGTGAGTGTGTATGTCTGTGTGTGTGTCTGTGAAAGTGTGTCTGTGTGAGTGTGTATGTCTTTGTGATTCTGTGAGCGAGAATGAATCTGTGTGAGTGTGTGTAAGTGTCTGAGGATGTGTGTGTGATGGTGAGTGTCTGAGGGTAAGTGTGTGTCTCATGGGGCAATTCAGTGTGAGTGTCTGTGTAAGTCTGAGTGAGAGTGAATCTCTGTGAGTGTCTGAGGGTGAGTCTGTGAGAGTGTGTCACGAAGCAAATCACTGGGGCTCGGGCAGGTGATGGGGCAATTGACTGGGGCAGGCAACAAGGCAATTCACTGAGGCAGGTATCAATATACCATATCTCAATATCTCGTATAACAGAATATGGGAAAAGTTAACATATATGTACAATAAGAAAACTTTAATTGGGTACTTATACCTCACAACAGCAATTTAAAAGTTTAAAACCAAGGAAAACAAGGGTGTACTAAAAAAAAGCTATTTAAAATGAGCCAAAGAGTCCTAATTGAGCGGATATTCAATATCTCTTCTAAATTCCTTAATAGGAAGGATTCTAAGGTTCAGAGAAGTAGTCAGTGTCCACAACAAAGTTCTTTAAAATAAAAATTGCATTCCTCCACCCTCCCTTTATAATCCCAACTGTACCACGACTGTTACAAAATCTTTATACTGTTCTTAGTATGGAAAGTAAATATTCAAGTTGACATTAACAAAATTTATATGGGATGGTAGTCAAAAATCATATAGAATGGTATAGAGTAATACGGGGTAGTATAAGGGATCTATTTTTAGTGGAATCGGAGGACGCTGAAATGCAGGGCACTAAGGCGTCTACATGCGTGTCACAGTGAGACCATCCCATATACATTTTGTTAATGCCAACTTGAATATTTGCTTTCCATTCTAAGATCAGTATAAAGATTTTGTAACAGTCGTGGTACAGTTGGGATAATTAAGGGAGGGTGGAGGAATGCAATTTTTATTTTAAAGAACTTTGTTGTGGACGCTGACTAGGGCTCTAAACCTTCCTATTAAGGACTTATTAGAAGAGATATTGAATATCCGCTCAATTAGGACTCTTTGGCTCATTCTAAATAGCCTTTGTTTTAGTTCACCCTTGTTTTCCTTGGTTTTAAACTTTTAAATCATCATTGTGAGGTATAAGTACTGAATAAAGTTTTCTTAAAGTCTTATAGTAAAAAACATCTGATATAAAAAAATTTTGATTTACTTAGAAACCAAAAGAATTAAGCAAAATCTTCTACTCTCATGGCTTGGGAAAGGGATCTAAATATTTCATTTTCTAAAGAGGTATGGACAAAAGCTTTCTCCATAACCAATCAATTTGTAAAAAATGCGTCCCATAGAGATATATATATTAAAATGTTACAGAGGTGGTACTATACTCCGGAAAAAAATGATAAGATATCAAATAAAACTGAAGATAAGATGTGCTGGAGGGGTTGTGAGATGTCAGGTTCATATGCCCACATATGGTGGGAATGCCCAGTTATTCAACCATTTTGGCTGGATTGCTTTCAAAAGATTTCAGTTGTTTTAGATAAAAATATTATTCCCCTAGCTCAAACTGCGCTATTCCACATAATTTCTGTAGAGTTGAACAAAGTCAATCAAGCGTTTGTGACCATATGTAAATGGCTTATATAGTTCAAATATGGAAAAAGAGTTTAGTGCCATTATGGAGTGACATTGTAATTACTATGACTAGAATTAGAGCACTTGAATATGATTTCTGTAAAGCAGAGTAGATAAAACAAGTTATATCTAAATGGAAGGTATGGGACACATATGTACAAAATTGAAGAGTGAGAGGTAGGTGGTACAGTCCAGGATGCAAAGGAAGGGGCACAAGTCGGTGAGGATGAGTATTGGAGAGATCTTCCCCCTCCCCCCCTTTTTTTTTGTTTTGTATTGAGATGCATAGTGATAGATTGTTGTATAGACAATGTTAACCAAAAGTCTAAAATTTAAGAGAAGAATTGTGAAACTATTTTAAAAGGTATAAACTCTCACCCCAACTGGAATGCTTGCTATTTATGTTGTGAAATGTATTTTGTATTGTAATGAAAATCTGTAATAAAAATAAGTGAGAATACAAAAAAATTAAAAAATATGCTTTCCTTTTTATTTTGTAGTTTGAATACTTATGCACATTACAATCTTCCTAGGTAATATGTTATCAAATTAGGGGTTCATTGCTGTAGTTAGTGCAAGTGCACTCCTTATTTGTTCATCTACCATGAAAAATCTTTAACCCATTATACACAAAAAGTTAACTTCTTATAAAAATATGTATCAAGTACATTTTCTGAACTTAACATTCTTACAACATAAAAATTGCATTATACACACATGCACATACACAATATCTATCTATAAAAAAATAGTTTTAAAATTAATGTGGTGCAGTGGTTAGGATTTGGTGATTTCAGCTCTGCACATGGGTTAGATTACGGTCAGGGATCCAAGAGGTCATACCACCCTCAAGTCGTGCAGTACATGAATAGGAGACCACACAGGAAGACCAGAAGAAGGAACTGGCAACCCACTCCAGTATCTCTGCCATGAATACTAAGTGGATCAGCATGGTGTGTTACAGTACATGAGGTCACAGAGAGTTGGACACGACTGAACAATGCAAACAAACACCTGCCTTATATGCTGGTTCTTATATATACATATAAAACCAGAATATCATATCAGGCACGTACATTGATTTTCACTCAATTTTTTATAGATTGCATTATTGTTGACTTTATAAAAACATATAAGATGACTTCTCTCATGTATGTTTCCCAGAAGCATGCTTACTACCCTAAAATGCACAAATGGTTTCTATTTTGTATGAGTTCTCTGATGTTGTGTAAGGGTTGAACTTCGGGTAAAACATTTCCCACACTCATGACACGCATATGGCTTCTCCCCTGTATGAATTCTCTGATGAGAATTAAGATCTGATTTCTGTCTAAAACACTTCCCACACTCAGGACACACATATGGCTTCTCGCCTGTATGAATTCTCTGATGAGAAACAAGATTTGTTTTCAAACTAAAACTTTTCCCACACTCAGAACATGTACATTTTTTCTCCCCTGTGTGAATACGTTGATGTCGTACTAGATGTGATTTGTTATTAAAACCTTTCCCACAATACAAACACACAAATGGCCTCTCTCCTGTATGAAATCTCAGATGACTAATGAGATGATTTTGTGTAATAAAACATTGATCACATTCAGTACATATATATGGTTTCTCTCCTGTATGGATTTTCACATGGCTAATTAGGTTTGCTTTGCTCTTAAAGCTTTTGTCACACTCCGAACATGCAAACAGTTTCTCTTCTAAATGACATCTTTTATGGTAAAGAAGAGCTGAATAAGATATGTAAGACTTCCCACAATCTGCACATGTACAAGGTTTCTCTCCAGTATGTGTACGAATGTGTTCGATAAGGTAAGATTTGTGAGTAAATCTTTTCTCACATTCAGAACATGCAAATGGCTTAGTCCCTCTATGTAGTTTCATATGCTGAGTAAGGTTAGATTTCTGAGTAAATCTTTTCTCACATTCAGAACATGCAAATGGTTTATCCCCCGTATGTAGATTCGTATGTTGGATAAGGCTAGATTTCCTAGTAAATCTTTTCTCACATTCAGAGCATGCAAATGGTTTATCCCCTCTATGTAGATTTTTATGCTGAATAAGGTTAGATTTCTGAGCAAATCTTTTCTCACATTCAGAACAAGCAAATGGTTTATCCCCTGTATGTAGATTCTTATGTTGGAGAAGGTAAGATTTCCTAGTAAATCTTTTCTCACATTCAGAACATGCAAATGGTTTCTCCCCTGTATGAACTCTCTGATGTCTGAGAAGAGCAGACTTCTTCACAAAATATTTCCCACATTCAGAACATTCTTCCTTTCTTTTCTGAGACGTCTGCTGAGTGCGTCTCTGAGATTTTAGTCCCTTGTTTTTATACTCAACAGAAATGGTTTGGTGACGTTCTGTGGTGGTTTCAGTCCAACATTTCTTTGTACAAGTCACTGTGTTGTAATGTTGGCCAGAAGTATTCTGTCTCGTGGATCCATCTGTTCGAGGAAATAAAAGGAAAATAAAGAAATTTACTGAAGGATCAATGAATTGTCATATGTACAATACACATTCATGAAAAGACTTGTCTTTATTGTATGTAATATATGTTTTTTAAAATCCTAATATAAATAATTCAAAGTTGCTTTAATGCCAGCAGACTTTTTTTGTTCCTAACAGGATTAAATAATTTGAAGAAATGTTAGGAACTGTTGCTTCAGATAAGATTCCTATTCAGTTTTGTTGTAAGTACATAGTCATTTTATAATATATCTAAGTAGAAGAATATGTACCAGCAGGATATCCCACCCAATCAAATAACAGGGAGATCCTTAAAAAATTAATGTAGTTTTTTCAAAACTACAGTATAACTATATATACCCAAAATGAGCACCAAGGAGTCATATAAAAAAGTCTGACATATATATATATATCCACTCCATCCTTAATATATATACACTTACTAGATATATACACATACATACACATACACATATATATATATATATATATATATATATATATATACACACACAAACACAGTAGACTTCCAGTTAACCAGAACTCTCAAGCGACCAGAAAAAAAAACTGAATACTGTACTCTAAATAAAAAAAATAATTTTGTAGGGCTCAACAAATGCCAGTAGCCAGGTTGTCATGCCACAAAATGCTTACAGGCACCTAGATTTCATCCACTACATGTCTTTGCAATTTCGTTTTACCTGGAAGCAGACATAGGCATAAGTGACTGAGCCAGTGCAGTGTTGGAGTTACATTTCCCTGGGTTCAGCACCCCCCCTACAGCCTAGCGTATCTTTGTGTAAATGAGGAGTGAAAGCACCTGCTGTGAGAACAGCCCTCACTGACAAATATACTTAGCATAGCATTCTATGTGCAGCTAATCTAGGCCTCTTTTAATAGTAACTCTCAAGCAACCAAAAACTACATTTATTCGGCATCTACCAATCCTGGACTGGTGCCGGATAACGGAGAGTCTACTGTATATATAAATAAATAAATATAGTAAATAAATAGTACATCTGTGTTCACATTTGAATGTCTAAAACAAGTTAAAAAATCTGCTTCCAGCTCAGAATTCTGAGAAAAACTGTTATTACACTGCATTCTGGGAAGCTGAGCTGGGACATGCAAATGTGTCCACAAATGCCTTGCTCTTCAATCCATAGCCCACCATATATTAAATGATTGTTGTGGTGAACTACCTACTCATAAGGTCCACAACACAAGCTGAGATCTTGCTCCATGCTGATGATAGCCAGTAAGCTTGAAACCTTGGCTTTGCATTAAAGCTGTGTAATACAGCAGGCATACGCTTAAAGAAAGCCATGTTTGAAAATGGCTATGGATTGAAGAGCGAGGCATTTGTGAGCACATTTGCATGTCCCAGCTCAGCTTCCCAGAATGCAGTGTAATAACTGTTTTTCTCAGAATTCTGAGCTGGAAGCAGGTTTTTTAACTTGTTAGACATTCACATGTGAACACAGATGTACAATTTATTTACTGTACTACTGTAAGGTGGAGGGCTGCTCTCGCTCTTTTGCCCACCATATTTTAAATAAATATATATATATATATATATATAAATATTATATATATATATATATATATATATATATATATATATATAACATATATAGTTGTCAACAATGCGGGTTGTTACTAATGCTTGCGGGCTCGCATAGCAAGCCCGCCACAACTGTAGCCCTCGCCAAGCACCGTAGGCGCTCATCCCTACGACCCCCTACGACTTTCGGACCGCAAATGCATTTGCGGAGGTGGAGGCTCCCACGTCGGCTGAAATGAGCGAGGGGCCGCATTTGCGGAGGTGGAGGCTGTACGGCGCCTCACACGCGGTTACAAACACCCACACAATCTGCACTTTACCAAAATAAATCTAACATGCAATCACTATATACGGACTTACACAAAAAAAAATACGAACCGCGGGACTTAGAACTGAAAATTTACGGCCTCAGCATAAAAAAATACGATCCACGGGACTCGCAAAAATACGACCTTAACCGCCGAACTGCGCACACCTGAAAACATTAAAAACACAATAAATACACACAAAAATACATAAAAAGATTACCCCCAGCAAGGGGGGACCTATGCAAGTGAAGTTACACCTCAATTTAAGTCCAAATTCCCAAGTTTAGAAACACGAAAATCCCCTAAGCGAGAAAAAAAATGGCCGGCGTAAAAAAACGAAAACGAGGTTACAGGACCCTAAAGACGCAAAACACCACCAAGCACATACAGCTTTTCAAAAAACCTGTACGAGCTGCAAGATACACTCTTACCAAGGACACTACATCATCCACAGCCGCGTACCACACACATTCCCCGCCATTTTACAACACTAACTTACACAATGCGGAAGTACACAGCTACCCTAACGGCTTTTCCTCGAGCCCGCAGCCTATTTACACTACACACTGCAAACATTGCTGACACTTACACATCAGCTCCACAACAGCACAAACCGACATTGTATGCTGCAGGAACATCAAAACAGATTGTCAGCTCTTCAACACAATGCTTCCTGCATATATTACTTCAAAATAGGTAAAGTTTATTCTGATGCACATAGAATTTACTATCTGCCATTTGCAAAAGATAAGAACATTAAACACATGTTTCCCTGATAAGACACAAACACCCCCATGTCATAATTTAGTCGATTTGGCAACTCTGTGAAATGTAAATTAGGCCTAACCTTCCAGAGCTGACTGATCAGCCCTATAAATCTAGAGTTAACCTGGGAAGGCATTTGCAAGGGGAGGCATTTACAAGATTTAACAAAAGTTCACATATCTTAAGTGAACATTCTGACGTGTAGCATAATGGAATTATACAGGAAATCAACAAGATTGAATAGGCACTGAGCACACTTTATAGTATCACCTTGGACAGGAACAATTAAGGAAACCATACTCTCTCTCCTTCTTTTGATGGCTTATTTTTCTCTGCTATTTGGATACAGTTGATCACCCACTTATAATCTAAATTCTCCACTCCTATGGTATCCATGACGCTGTTCTCTCATGGTTCACATCTTACTTACAAAACTGAACATTTAGTGTCTCCTTCTCCGGCACCACTTATTCTCTATGCCTTCTGTCTTTTGGAATGCCATAAGGCTCAGTCCTAGGGCACCAACTCTTATCCACCTATACAGTTGTCCTCAAAAGTTTGAATATCCTTGGCGAATTGGTAATAAATGTACCATTTTAAAGAAAACATGAGTGAGCAGGCAAAACACTTTTCTTTTATTTCTTATGGGAATCATATTCAACTGTAGGTTATAACAGAATGGCAAAATCAAAAAACAAAACATGGCAACAAAGAAAAAAATGAAATGACCCTGTTCAAAAGTTTGCATACTCTTAGTTCTTAATACTGTGTATTGCCCCCTTTAGCATCAATGACAGCGTGCAGTCTTTTGTAATAGTTGTCTATGAGGGCCCTAATTCTTTCAGGTGGTATAGCTGCCCATTCGTCTTGGCAAAATGCCTCTAGGTCATGCAAAGTCTTTGGTCGTCTTACATGAAACACACGTTTGAGATCTCCCCAGAGTGACTCGTTGATATTAAGGTCAGGAGACTGTGATGGCCACTCCACAACCCTAACCTTTTTCTGCTGTAACCACTGGAGGGAGGGTCAACTTGGCCTTGTGCATAGGGTCATTGTCATGCTGGAAAGTACAAGAGAGTCCCAAGTGCAGCCTTTGTGCAGAAGAATGCAAATTGTCTGTCAGTATTTTCTGATAACACGCTGCATTCATCTTGCCATCAATTTTCACAAGATTCCTTGTTTCTCTAGAACTCACTACCCCCCCCCCCCCCCCCAAAATGAGACACAAGGGACGAAGTAGACAGGGGGAGAGACTCGCAATGAGCGCCAAAGGCGCTCATCGCAAGGCCAGTAAAGTAGAGGGGGAGAGGCTCCCATTGTGCGGCAAACAGTATTGCCAGGCTTCACTTTTTATTGCCGTCATTTTTGACGGGCAAGTCGCTAGTTAGTAATAATTGGCAAGTATTACATTCTAGCCCCCCCGCCCCCTTATTACCCTTATTATACATTACTATACAGAGCTGCAAATGACCATACAGAAGCCACCCAAACAATACTGTATATAACAGGAATTATTTACTACTAGCGAGTTGCCCTTCTAAAATGATGGGGCAATAAAATTTGAAGCCATGGCAATGTTGTTTGCCACACAATGTAAAGCCTTTTCTACTCTGAGGACCTTCGGTGCTGATTGCGAGCTTCGTGCTGAGCGCATTCAGCGCTCATTGCGAGCCTCTCCTCTTGTGTACTTTTGCTCCTCTGAGCACCTTCAGAACTCATTGCGAACCTCTCCCCTCGTGTCCTTCCAGTTTTGGGCTTTGCAACGATCATCTTTGGTATATATATATATATATATATATATATGTTTTTTTTATTTTTTATTATAATAATTAATTAATTAGTTAGTTACTTAATAAATTAATATATTATATCAATTTCTAATTAATATATCCAGCAATCAATAGCCTGAAGAGCTAACAATCTCTTTTTATTTTCCTGCAGCATAGTTGGACTGTTGCTGCCCTGAGGAGAAAGTGTCATCAATGTGCCAATTGTGCAGTATAAATAGGATGCATGCGCAAGGGCAAACAGTTGGTTTAGTTGTGTAAAACGCCATTTTAGATTCGTAATGTTATTAGTTGCAAGTTAGTGTTGTAAAATGTCATTGATTGTCTATGTGTGACGCGGCTTGCGAGTATTTTCCGTCCTTTCTAATAGTGTATTTGTACCTCGTACGTTCCTGGGTAAAAGTTGTACGCGGCTGGCGGTGTTTTGCGCGGTTCGGGGGCATGTAGCCTCGTTTTCCTTTTTTTTGCCCAACATTTTTTTTTCTTGCTTAGCCGATTTTTGAGTGGCGAAACTTGCCAAATTCAACTTAAATGTGTGTGCAACCTCACTCCCAGACGTCCTGGCTGTCCCCCCGTGCTGTGTGTGATGGTTTTCTTTGTATTTTTTTTTTTGTGTTTTTCGAGTTGCGTGGTTTGGCCGTTCACTTTGTATTTTTCAGACCTTGTATTTTTTTTTCCAAGTCCCGCGTCTCGCAATTTTTTTCTAATACCCGCGTTCCTCAATTGCTTGCAGCCTAAGGCGATCACGCATTTTCTAGGTGCTTGGAGGCTAATTCTCGCGTGTTTCAATGCTCGTCACCTCACAGGCGATGAGAGCGTTTGGCGCTCATCGGCTAAGTCCTCCGAGCTTGGAAGACTTCTGTGCTACGGGAGGCATGCAAGCGTGACGACGATTCCTAGTTTGACAACTAATATATGTGATAGAGATAAACAGCTATATGTATAGACAGTTTTTAATGCTCTTTAAGATAAAATAAACATATTGTTATGGTGACAGTGTGACGTTACAGAATTTATTATGCATTTTCTTATTTTGTATTAATGACTCACCTTCTCTGATATTTAAAGGAATCTCCTCCTCCTGCTGCTGATTTCTTGTATTCAGCTCTTTGTGTTCACCCTTGGAGACAATTGGAGGCTTCACATCTAAAGGTCCTACACAGATATAGATAAATTGCTTATAGACTTTGATATTGAATAATAAATTGGTGAATCTGGTGTTTGTAAAGCCATAAATCAATGTGTGCAGCATTTTCTACCGCTCGCTATCGGCATGTTATTAATCATGGGCAGTCAGGAGTCTGTTTTTAAACAGACCAAAGACCTTACATTATCAGGCTGTTATAAGTGTAATTTAAAAAAAAGGAATAGATTAATTTAACATAGAATTTTATGTTCTTTCACACCAGGAAAAGCACTTATGGTGAGGTAGCTATCCCTTTAAAGACTTCTTGGTTAAGTGATGAAGGATATAAACAACGCAATAATAATAATCACTCACCTTCACTGATATTTACAGGAATTTCCTCCTCTTTAATCTCCCGGGGACTCCTCATATTCGTCTCTTCTTCTTGACCAGACTCTGAGAGAACTGATGGTGTCACTTTGTCACTGTCTGTACAAATAAACATGAGACGGTCACACGCTGGGATTTGTTACATGTCTTTATGGTCTGTACAAATAAACATGAGATGGTCACACGCTGGGATTTGTTACATGTCTTTATGGTCTGTACAAATAAACATGAGAAAGTCACACACTGGGATTTGTTACATGTCTTTATGGTCAGTACAGAACAAGGGTCAGCTATCGTGGGAGCTTCAGAATTAACAAATCTCACATTTTAATACAAGCCACAGAGACTGCTAAATAACCAGATAAATATTATACATTTATACCAGACTAGTAGTATAGGTCACCCATATCCATTATATGATAACAATCAAGACCAGGTCATCACAAAATAACCAGATAAATATTAATACATTTATACCAAACTAGTATAGATCACCTGTCATGTTTTATTTTGGGGGCTTATAAAAATGTTGCTTTTATGTATAATGTTTAAAAAATGTGTGTGGTAAGCCATGCTGGATACACTGACTTCCATCTTAAGTGTTTCCATCTCCAATGGTCCAGATGAACAAGAATATTGTAAACCCAGTCCCAGGAGTTTAGTGCATCTCTGGGGGTTGAAAAACATCAGTTCAGATATCTCAGAGGAAGGCATGCCAGGGAAGAAGGTGTGGGGAGGTGGATCTTTTTGGTGCTGTGAAAAATCCCTTTTGGTACGCAATAAACAATCAGTCATCCTAACAAAAAGTAATGCCTGTCTGTGTCTGCTTTGTACTATTCAAAGGTGCTCTTCTTATGTCCCAAAAAACAGGATCTGATTATGCCTGTAAGTGATCTGGATTAATTGCTGGGTGCTGAGATTGAACACAAAAGCCACGACCCAGAGGGAGAAAGTTGGGGTGCGCATGGTCCTCCAAATCCGGGTCGTAACATCACCCATATCCATTAAATGATAACAATGCACACCAGATTGTCACAAAATAACAAGATAAATATTATACATTTATACCAAATCAGTATAGGTCACCCATATACATTAAATGATAACAATCCACAGCAGATCATCACCTGGTCTCTCTGACTCAATATAAAGTCCATCTCACTGCTTCATGTTTGTGGACACACAGAGATGATATAATTATTGTTTCTTCCCCTTTGTATATAATAATAATAATAATAATAATTCTGAGCCTGTAATCAGACTGAAGAGACCACAATCCAACCAGACGTCACTCAGACCCTAGGACTCTAATCAACAGACACTTATTACAAGGCCGATCTCTGTCTCCATACACTAAGTGAGAAGATATAACCTCTATGTCTCACTGACATGTTCTGCTTAACATGTAATGTAATGAATTGATATATATACAAAGAGGGGACAATGATACTTCACGGAGAGGATTATAATTTGGGAAGAATATGTAGGAGTCAGCAGTACAGCATTTCCACACTTGTTTGTGTTGGGCTCATACACTGTACGGCTGGCTCCTAAATTTACTTTCAGCTTTTCTATAACAACAGTTCACAATAAAATTATACAGTGATTTTCTCTTAAGAATCTCATAGGAAAAACATCTCTAAATGGATAATTATTTGTATGTTCTGGTTAAGGTCTTGGGTAAGTTTTGATAAAGTTTTGGAGGCAATAAATTACAATATATACATATAATATATCACATATAATATATATTATTAGATAAATATAAAATACATATCAAGTCTCAGCAGTGATAGTGGGTGATATATCCAGCTAAGATTTGTAATGATCTTGTCAAATAATGAAATAACTCTCTCAGTGTTACAGGAGGATTTATGTTATAATTCATTCTTATTATGTTATATGTGAGTCCCCAATGTGTTTATCACTAGATTATACACTGACTGATCAAGCAAATTATTATTTATAAAGAAAGATCCAGAACAAATACAACAAGGTCAGAGCTGGTCTGATGATACAGATAATAATGCACTGACATCACTGGGGGGTTACTGTGTTGTATTGTTACTGTATTGGGACATTTCATCCTCTGGCACTAAATAGATACTTGTTTTGTATGATCAGTTTTCATGTATTGTGTTTACACACAAAGCTCCACCTTATGCAATAAATATACTAATGTACACAATAAATATATAAATATATATATATATATATATATATATATATATATATACACACTCCCATCACTCTGTATTACACGTGCATAACATGATTCCTCCACCTATTTAATATTATTATATTCTGGCATTTGTTAATGTTTTTTATTCTACTTACAACTGATAACTAAATCAGACATCCAAATAAACTACTATCTGATATAATTAATTGGAACATTAGCCACTTTATTTACCTGCCGCGAACTTCAGCAGACATCAACTCCCGGCCGCCATCTTGAAAGACAACCGGAAGTGGATGATCCTACAGTCAGTACAACAAACTACAAATCCCAGCATCCTCTGCAGTGCAAACAGCAGCCAATCAACACAGTTGAGGGCGTGCTCATGGAGATAATCCGTTTCTATGGCGACCATTTGTTAAATGTGTATTCATTAATGTGCCTCACTCTCTACAGATATATCTTGAACAATAGGACTAAATTGGTAATAACGTTTGACTCTACCTTGTAACTACTGCTGTCATCTTAAGTCTGTTTATTTTATTTATCGTGGCATCTATAGTTACTGCCCTGTAATGTGTAATATAGGTATCTCTTGAGTTGTCCAAATCATATGAGTTTGACATGCTAACTTTGTAGAGGAAACTGCAGGAGATCAGTCTGATCTCATAAGATGTAATATATAATATATCATAATAAAGGCACAAGAAAAAGTCCTGTGGATATTGAAGTATAACATGTATTTTATCAAGTATCTCATCCAGCCAGAACAGAACCTTATTCACTAATATCTGTAATTTCTCAATTCTTCCCTTTCTTGTGGACCTGAAGTCAGCACCTATCACTGATGATGTACATGGATAAGAAGATGTCTGAGAGGATCCTGCGTCACATCCTGGGAGTCCTCATCCTGGTGAGGTATGCTGGGAATGTTACCTCTTATTATCTGTCTTTTCATCTGTACATCCCAATACAATGACTCTTATTTTCTCACCATTAGTTAGCTGCTGGATAATGTCAGTCACACTAATATTATTTCTTTCACTTCATTAGGAAGTACTGTCCAGGAATAGATTGCACCAGATACACAGATTATATGGAAAAATGACTGGGCAAAAGGAGAGAGATCATAGACTGAAATGTGATAAGGTCCAGGAGGGGCCTGTACTATCAGATGGGTTTACATTAGTACAGAGAATACTCCTTTTGTTTGGGCTCATTAGATCCAGGAGGGGACTGTACGATCAGATGGGTTTACATTACTACAGATAATAGTGCTTGTGTTTATCATCACTGAGTCCAGGAGGGGACTGTACTATCAGATGGGTTTTCATTAGTACAGAGAATAGTCCTTTTGTTTGGGCTCATTAGATCCAGGAGGGGACTGTACTCTCAGATGGGTTTACATTAGTACAGAATATAGTCCTTGTGTTTGGCCTCTTTAGGTCCAGGAGTGGACTGTACTATCAGATGGGTTTACATTAGTACAGAGAATAGTCCTTGTGTTTGGCTTCATTAGGTCAAGGATGGCACTGTACTATCAGATGGGTTTACATTAGTACAGATAATAGTCCTTTTGTTTGGGCTCATTAGGTCCAGGAGAGGACTGCACTATCAGATGGGTTTACAATGGAACAGAGAATAGTCCTTGTGTCTGGGTTTATTAGGTCCAGGAAGAGAATGTACTATCAGATGGGTTTATATTAATACAGAGAATAGTCCTTATGTTTGGCTCCATTAGGTCCAGTAGAGGGAAAGTGTAATCCAGCAGTATAATTATTCTCTATGTCTGTGTTATAAATCAGAGCTGTACCATTTGCAGTGTTTGTACCAGACAAAATGCTGTTAATGCACTAAACATCGATTGTGCTTGGAGTTATGCCATTAATGATATATTATACAATGTTGGTGTAGATGACACAGAAGAGAGTATTTGAGTATTGTACTGGTAATTAGTGTCTGTTTCTATTGGGAAGAAAATGTTCATGAAGGAATGTGACTTTATTAAATAATTTACATATTGTTCACCGGACTCAGCCTGTTAATAGATACATAATATAATAATGCTGAGAGATAACTTGAGTCCTGAACTGGTAAGAAGTATCTTGCGGTAGAGAGATGTACCATTAGGAATTTATAAATTATTCACTCTTTTACAAGTTTCTCTCATCCTGTAGGAATACACCATTGTGAAGAAGAATCCCCACCAAAATCACGAGCCGTAACTATAGAAAATATCACTATTTGTCATATGTGAAGAATGATCATAGTAAAAATTCTTTGTGATACCACATTGCATTGATGGAAGGAGAGGGCTCTTTGATAGAAATCTATCAAATATATTAAAGAAGTTAATATGAAGAGTATTTTAAGAAATTGTGGAATACCAGGGTAAAAGGCCATGATTTGAGTTTGGGCCAAGAAATACAAGTTAATATAAATGGTAGTAGGACCAGTTAAGTTTGACAGTAGTAGGGTTCAGAGTAACAAGAGGTAACATAGTTAATATAAATGGTAGTAGACCAGTTAAGTTTGACAGTAGTAGGGTTCAGAGTAACAAGAGGTAACGTAATTAAGATAGGAAGGCCAGCTAACCTAATCACTCAGCAGGTGGTCTTCAATGTTTAACTCCCCATTGTGTTAGATTCACAATGGGCCTCAGTCGTGAAAAAGTAATATAACCACTCTTGAAACAAAGAACTGTCTAATCTGTGAATAAGTGTTAGAAACTAAAGGGTGTTTTCTGTCCTGTGGTCTATAATCATTGTGCTGGTGAGAGGAGGAGTGGTTTTGCCTGTGTAAAGGTATATATGTGTGCACTTGTGTTTTGTTCTGATTGATTCTAATTTTGTAATAAGTTCTCGTAACTAAAGGGTGTTTTCTGTCCTGTGGTCTGTTATCACTGTACAGGTGAGTTGTTAGAATGTATTTTAACTGGGTAAAGAGTGAACTTGGGAGCTTGAGAACAGTTCTAGTGTAAGTGCAGTTATTGTGCAAGTGTCAGAGTTTAAATAAAAGGAGGGAGTTCAAAGTAAAAGGATTAAAAAGGAAATACTTTTTTACTTTTTTTTATTAGGTTAAGTTATAGAAAAAACATTATTTATACAAATATATTGATATTTATTTTCCCTCACTGTATATTTTTCATTTGGTAACGATGAGACAGTCCAATGGCAGCCTCACTGAGTGTACATCCTGCCACATGATGATCCAGGGTCCATACCTCTGCGGCAGGTGTGAGCATGTTGCCTCTTGGGAAGCTCAAATTGGAGAACTGTAGAGGAGAATTGCAACACTTCATGATATTGCTACACAGGAAAGAGAGTTGGTGTTCGGTGAGCACAGTTTAGCTGGGCCTAGCATGGAGGATGGAGCTGGGACTAGTGAGAATGTCCAGGGAAGTAGCTGGGTTACAGTTACAAGGGTAAGCAGAGGGAACAGGAGGAGGAGGAGGCGGAGATTTGCCAGATTGATTGGAACTGTTGGGGATGTTCATTCAGGAATGGCAATACATATAGAGTGGTTCCCTTTAACAGCAGGAAGAACAGTTCTACTGGAGGAGAGGGAGGTGTAAGAAATTAACTGATAATTAAATAATTAATGTATAATTTCTACAAATAATAAGTTATTTTGGACAAATCAATAAACGAACATATGAATACGTTTATAATTAAAAGATATATTTTGCATAAATCAATATACGGTTACACAATGGGTTTTAGACAAACAAATAGACAGTAGGGATAAAACGATATTTACAAAAAGATACTTATATGAATAACTACATTATTATTAAATACTACACCACAGGTCAGCAATATCTTCAGAGTCCATATCTTTAGGCTTCAAGTCACAGCACGGCATGGCTTCTACTCAGTTGGGCCCTCCTCTGGACTTCCTCTTCATGGACACCCACACTCCTAGACTTCTTGGACTTCCAGACTTCCAGACATAGACTGACTAAACTCTCTGGGTATTTGTATATCTTTCTTGGACACTCCCCCTTGATATGTGACTGTACATCTCACTAAAATCATCTCACCTTACCCCAAACTCCATAAAAATTCCATAGATGGGAATCTCACACACACAGATGTCCCCTTGTTTACATATAAACACCCTGGGCCAAGAGTCCACCACACCCAACTGTTCTTTTGTTTACCCATAAACAACCCCAGGCATAAGCCTTTGTTACAGTATGAATAGATAGCTACATCTCCGGTTTCTCAGGGATGGGGGTTAGATGAACACAATCTATATATTATAACTAAAGATCTATACAACTACATATTTTTATGAGATACACTTATTAAAGACATATGTTTAAAAATGGTCACTGTATAAGCCATATCTTACAGAGGGCAGAATAAGCAGAGCAACAGACAGGTTTTGGTGGTAGGGGACTTTATTATTAGCAAGGTAGACAGTGTGATTTGTCACAGATCTCAAAAATCAAACAGTTTGCTTTCTCCCTGGTGCTCAGGTTCGGCATGTTGTGGATCAGGTGGATAAATTATTTGCAGGGGCTGGAAATGAACCGGCGGTCTTGGGATATATTGGTACCAATGACAAAGTAGGGAATAAGCTTAAGGCAAGGACCTCCAATGTAGTATTTTCCGAGATACTACCAGTGCCACGTGCTAGCCAGGGAGACGGAAGTAGCCGAGGGAGGTTATGTGTGGCTAAAAATGTGGTGCTCTGGGCTGACTTCTCATTTGGGTACAATCTCCATAACAGTGATGTATTGCACCTTAATGAAGAGGAAGCTGATGTGCTAGGGGAGTGAATGATAGAAAGGCTGAGGGAGTTTTTAAACTAGTAGGTGAGGGGGAGGGATCAGATGAAAGTAATGGGCTAGAAAGTGCAGAGAGGGAAAGGGATGAACCAATTACCCACGGGGCAGGAGAAGGGGGAGGGTTACTATAGACAATAGGGAGGTATTGCTAAGTAACTCAAATACAGTGGCAAGAACTTCAAAACTTCAGAGTCATAGCAACATAAGATGTATGCTTGCTAATGGCAGAAGCTTGCCTGGGAAAATGGGTCAGCTAGAATTATTAGCAGTTAATGAGAAACAGGATTTAATAGGCATTATTGAAACATGGTGGGACAAATCTCATGACTGGATTGTTAATTGTGATAGTTATAACCTATTTAATAAAGATAGGGGTAATGGTAGAAGAGGAGGAGAAATGTGTCTGTATGTTAAGCCTGATTTTAAGCCTATAGTCAGAGGAGATATTTATGATAGATCTAGCGATAATGTTGAATCCTTATGGGTTGAGTTAAATAGTGGAGGAACAATTCCTAAATTACTATTGGTAGGAATATGCTATAAACCCCCAAATATAATTGAAGTGAGGAACTGCAATAAGATTGAAAATGCAGCTAAGCATGGTCAAGTTCCAAAAATGGGAGATTTTAACTACCCTGAAATAAACTAGATGCATGAGACCAGCAGTTCAGCTAAGGGGAGCAGGTTCTTGAGTACACTCAGAGATTATTATCTGGCTGAGGTTATACAAGAACCTAGAGATGCCATCTTGGATTTAGAAATGATGCTATCTTGGATTTAGTCATCACAAATAATATTGATATAATATATCATATTGAAATAGAGGAGCTCTTGGGGAATAGTGTTCACAACACAGTCTCATTTGAGATTGAATTAAAAAATCAAAGTTGTAAGGGGCCAACAAAAACTCTTAATTTTAAAAGGGCAAATTTTAATGGGGAAGGGCAGCAATACAACGTATAGTCTGGAATAAAGCAATTGCGTTGGGATTGTAACAGTACTTTTTCATGGAAAAGACGTGTTACGTCTTCTGTGTCTTTAATCAGTTCATAGGTGAAGGAAATTCATCTTAATTTAAAAAAATGTTTGAATAGATTTTATGATAATTGAAATAATAAAATAGTATAATTTTATATTATTTTATACTTTTTGGCAATTTTTGTCAAAAATATTTTTAGTAATATTTTGGATAATAAAATTATATTTCTAATATATATTCTGTCACTTTAGGGGTTTAATATATATAGTTTGTTTATCATTTTAGTGTGTTTTATTATAGCTGTTTTGTGGTACTGTTACTTTAGTTTTTTCTGCTGCCGCTCTTGCTTCAGTGTGGGCATCCCAGGCGGGGGCTCGTGTGCACAGGATGGTGCCTCAGACTGGTGGCGAGCCGGGTACAGCATGCGCATGAAGTGAGATTTGCGGCCTGGTGGCAGAAACAATGGCAGTTAGAATCCTTAAAATCGTGAATCGCAATTCAATTGCTACAATTACCCAAGGACGCAGTTGCCTTCAAACCTGCAAATGGAAAATGTAGCCAAATATATTACGGGTTCCAAATAGGACTCACAAATGGTTTACAGACTAGTTTGTAACACTGCAAAAGACAATTAAATCACACTGCTGGACTTTACAATATGGGGAAACCAATGGAAGGCATTAGAATTAATTGCACAGTAATTCCCAAGGAACAAATAATCCTTAAAAAAAAAAAAAATCTCATAAGTTGAAATGGTCATGCATATGCCAATATGAAAAGTGTAGCTGCAAAATGCTGAAAGCAATTAAAGACACACTACCTGATTAAATTGCAACACAAAAACATGAAACTGCCTGCCATATTATCCCTTTCTCACACACAGAGGACCCTAAAAATACAAATACATTGTATTATATCAAGTACCAGGGGAACATACACCACACTAATCTACTCTAACCCGTCAAGAAAAGCCACAAATAATAATAATGTGTCATCTCACAATAAATGCTTAGCTGTGACCAGCGTCAGTGATCAAGGTATACTATCACCTTCACCATCTGATATTGTTAATCAACATTGATATAGCATCCATCAGCTATACAGTTGTTAGCACATGTTAAAGGATACTCATGATATCAGCAATATGGGAAAATACTCTTTAATACGGAGAGGACACAAAGGTCAGCAGCCAGGTTCACTATTATTTACCAGACACAAGGATCTGTTCTCAGACTGATATTAAGGAGAGGATGACATGCTTCACTAGTGCATATATTAATGCTGGCTGTCATTAACATGCCATTGTGAGACTATGCAAGTCCACTGCCATAGAGGTATTTACATTTAAAATAGAAAGTAAAATGAAGGGGTGAGGAGTTTATAATACGCTGAAGATAAAATGTTAATAAAAACAAATTTAGATGACTTTAGATGATGTTAAACAGAACTTTATGTGTGCACAGAGAAGAGGATCATGGACCCTGTGATGGGAGGTAACCATCTGGGTAAAAGATATCACCATCACATAGTATATCCTATACTCTGTAGCCAGGCTAGATTACATTAACATTTGGACCAATAGATGGTCACTGAGGAGTGCTGTTGAGAAAGCACAAAAATATGTGCAGCCCCTACATCCTCCCCTGCCTTGCATCAGGGCCCCAATCCCCCGTGGACAGCCACCTTCTGCTTGGTGGTGTGTGTGGGTGTGTGTGTGTGGAGGCAGGTGGAGGCATCCCCCCAGGAGGCAGTGGCAAATGCAGTGGTGGTGGTGGAGGTTGTCGTGTGGAAGGCATGGGGAGCAGCAAAGCTGCGGGTATGCAAGGATAACCTCAAAGGTGGAGGAGGTGGGGCTGGGGACTAGAACGCAGTGCATGGCCTCTGCAGTCACCTGCTGTATTGCGCTCTGGCCCACCCCCATCTTGAGCAGCCCAGCAAGGTGTGACTCAGTCATTAGGTGGTGTCTCCTCTATTCCCTATTTCGCCTGGCCAGGCTGCTCATGGCCTCCATGTGATTGGCGGAGATGCTGGCCTGAATCCCCCGGAGGCACTCCAGTTGCTGTCACATGATGGCCAGCATCTCCATCTGATCAGCCTGGCTTGGTGGTCAAGGGAATGGATGTCCCTGCTGGGGGGCCATTGCTGGGTGAGGAGGTGGCGGTGGTGGACCAATGGCGAGTGGCTGTGGCCCGTCTGGAGCCTGGTTCCATAAGGTTGGTGGTGGTGTGCCTAGTGCTGAGGGTGGGAGCCAGGCTGATGCAGTGCTGAGGGTGGTGGCAATTCACGGTCATTCCTATAGTAGGAGAACCCTGGTGAAAGCTGTAGTAGTTGGAGGAGGGGGACAGTGGGGTCAAATACCACCAGTGTGGTGGAATATCCTATGCCCTCCTCCTCCTAACCAGGGCTTTTGGCTCCTCTTGCTTCCACCTCCCCCGTGCCAGTTCCTGCTGGGCGGGGGCTTGGTACCCCTATGTCCTGCTCCGATGGAGCCGACGCCCCCACCTCTGGCTCACCACTTGACCCAGACCTCCTGTAAGCTGGAAAAGAGAAAAGAAAGGTATATGTGTTAATTATGATTAATAATATATTGGTTTGTGTTAATTTCTAACTATCTGGCATCAAGCCTTGAACCTGGATGAGCTCTTAATTGCAACTATGAGTAGCTATCATTCCATTTCTAGATGTGATCCATTCTTTGGCTCTTGATCTTGATTGTTCTTGGCTCCTAACGCTATCTTGATTCCAACTGATGTCTGTAACTGCATGAGCCGCAGTGGGCACACCCATACTTGGACTCTCTATTGGTTGATTACTGGTGTTGTGCCCACGAATGACAATGATTTGTCAGCTTCACATATTTAATGATGCATCCATCTATCCCTTGTTAATTGCATAGATCTGACATGTCAGTGTCCTTGTTGGTCACCATGTACATGTGTAGTGTGTCTGATATACATACGGTGGCATGTTGGTGTATGTGATATTCATCTAACATGAAGACTGGATCCTGCTGGTACACCAGGCCTGAAGCTCCAGCAGCGGGCACCTTGCTCAGTAAGTCCTTGAGCTTCCTCTCGTTGTATCTCACAGTCACATAGTGCTGTGACTTGAATGGTCTCTTTGGCCATCAGCCTCCTCACCTTGGCCCTGATGTTATCGAAACAGTGGTTGACAGACCTCACATCCCTTTTAGCTGTGCCCACTGCTTTTACTGCAGCCAATACCTCCTTCTAGGCCTGGGCCCTAGGCCAGGGCCTAAATACCCCCCCCCCCCCCCACACACACACACAAGGATAGCAGGGCCACAAGGAAAGGAGCACCACATTTTCCCCATGCATTTAGTTCAGGGGCCTGTGCTTGCCTTTAGCCTCTTGCCCTCCCAGCTGTGGATAGGATCCTGCGCTCCCTCATCTGACCCTGAGGCCTTTCCCTCCTCAAAGCTACCCTCTGGGATTAGGCCCCTCCCCCTCTGTCCCTGAACTGGATGTGCCTATCATTATGGGCACCTGGCCACCGCCCACCTCTTCTACTCCAGTCTCCTCCTCCTCTCCTCCCCTCTACTCCCTGCCTCCTCTACTCCACTCTCCGCCTCCTCTCCTCCACTCCTCACCTCCTCTCCACCACTCCACACGGCCACCTCTCTCCCCCCTCTCACCTCCTCGCTCCCATCCCCTCTCCTCCCTCCGTGAAAATCCCATACAGAAAATAAGGATAAATCAGAGGTTTTTTTTACATTTTTTATGTTTTACCTGTAATTATTAAATGTTGGGGTATTTGGTGGGAAATATAGGGTGGGGTGTGTGTATGTAGTGACCTAGCTATGTGTGTATCTATGTGTGTTATTTACTCTATGTGTATTTGTATTTTGTGTAATCAGTGAATATGTGTAATCAAAGGTTCCGTGTAAAATCATAATTTGAATAATATAAATGAACACAACTGTAAGAACCTTCCTAGAAAATTCACCTAATCTCTCTCTAACTGCTCAAACCACCAACTCCAGGACCTGCGTGCTACTTTGTGAGAATCTACAACACAGTCAAAGCTTGGGCATGTGGAACGCATCTTTATAATCTCTCTCTGTCGTCTGAGTCCTGTGTTGCACTCTGTAACTACAGGATTGGATTGTAACAGTGAACTGCTTTTCCAGCCCACTAATAGCTTGCGGCCGCGGGAAGGGTTTACGGTCTTGAGGCTTTGGCCTTGTACTTACAGCCTTGGCTGACCCTACATGATATAGCTCACAGCTTCATTGAGGAACACAAGCACCTTCACCACAACAAGCTAGCGATCCAGACGGGAGAAATTGGCCTCTGTAACCCGCAAACGATCTGTGGGTTACAGACTGAAAATCCCTACAGGCTGTCATTATCAGAACTTCGACCCAGCTAAGCCTTCAATCTTTCAAGGCTGTAAATGTTACGATCAATAAAATCGCAAATCGCTATTAAATTGCTACAATTCCCCAAAGACGCACCTGCATTCAAACCAGTAAACAGCAAATTTAGACAAATTGTATATAAATATATTACGGACTCCAAATTGGACCCGCAAAGGGTTTACAGACAAGTCCTTAACACTGTAAAAGACAATATAAAAACACCACTGGACTTTAAAATATAGGGAAAGCAATGAAAGGCATTCAATTCCAATTCCAACAATGCCATATTAACCCTCTCTCACTCACAGAGGCTCTCATGTGGACCCTAAAATATAATTATAATTGCATATACATCTCGGTCATCACATCTACATTGAGAGTATCAAGTATCAGGGGAACATTTTATATTTGACTGTTCAGTCCTTCAGTCGTGTATGACTCTCTGTGACCCTATGGAGTGCAGCACATTCAGCTATGTCTCGTTCTATGTTTTCTACAAGGTCTGCATGCCAAAAATACTGGAGTGGGTTGACAGTTCCTTTTCCAGTGGACTGCAATTTGTCTGACCTCTCTGCAATGACCTGCCCACCTCAAATTACCCTATATGGTATAGCTCACAGCTTAATTGAAGTACATAAGCCCCATTACCACCACAAGGTAGCGATCCAGAAGGGGACCAGGGGAACACACGCCACACTAATCTAATCTAACCTATCAGGAAGGGCTGCAAGCACACAAGGAGCACCAGCCAACTCACCTCCATCAGGGACAATCTCGGCTACGCCAATCCTGGAAAGTCCCACGCCATTGCTGGTGGCTATGTGCCAAGATGTATACCTATTATCATTTGGTGAAATCCCAAGTGTTTTGCTATCAATCAATTTACATTATCACCTGTCATATTCTTATAATTTTTTCAGGGGAATGTTGGTACTACCATACTGATTCTGTCCTGTACAATCAGCGTTCCCAAAATATTTTGAGGATGTGTAATACGACAAAGCATGCTTCACTGTGACCACAATCTTTTAGCAAAGAGTACTATCACTATCTACATGGAATAGTTGTGCCATGCTGATATCACGTCTCATGGGTATATGGCCAGGCAGATTGCACTGATCGTATTATCCCTAAACACATACACATTGATCCTGATGTCAAACAAAGGGAGTTAGCCATTTTGTTTGTGGATGAAATTAAATACATGAATCCGCTTTCATAATGTTAACGCGATGACATGCAACAAATACACATGTATAACTATTGGTTTGGATTAGAAGATCCTAATGGGACTGTTCAACTCTACAGCTGGAACTCTATTATTTTTAATTGAAACTCACACCAGTCATGTTCATTAGTGAAGAGATATGTAGTCATATATTGCATTTCAGATATATCTGCAGTGGTGAATGACACTGATCGAATTCCTGTTAGGCACAGTGTTGAGTGTTTTAACACCTGCAGAGACAATAACAAGATATCAATGTTAGGCACAGGGTTGAGTGTTTTAACACCTGCAGAGACAATAACAAGATATCAATCAGAACATTATTCCGATTAACTACAACACATCATCTCAATGGCAATCCACATTGAACATCAATTGGTGAAATGTTAAACATAACCAGACATGTACACACTCTGTAGCCAGACAATAGTATGTCAACATCTATACCAATTAGTATTCAGTGAGGAGGACTTCGGGGATGGTTCTTACACCTCCTCTTCTGCAGCACTGGGCCCCCACCTTCAGTGCCCGCATGCCTACTCCCTCTTCCACGTCTAGGTGGTGTTTGAGCGAGGGTTGCCACTATGTCGGGTGGCTGGGGATCACCTTGTGCTGGTGGTGAGGTCTGAGATGAGGAGGCCACCGTCTCTGGTTGCAGCTGTGGCACCGAAGGCTGGAGAGATATGAGCTGGCATTCAGCCAATTGTATTAGAACCTGCCTGTCCCTATGTGCCTGCTCCTCATATCTCTCCATCCATCGGTTGTACCTCATCACCTTAGTATGGAGCGATCTGTTGCTTGCAAGGAGTTTGTTGATAAGATGCACCTGCCTTTGATGTATTTGCAGCATCTGAGTCCTTTGGTTGTTCCGTATCGTCTCGTCTCATGTCATTCCTGTGGAACCGGGCCATTATTTCCCTCAACGTCAGAGGTGGTGGTGTTGATGGGGTGTGGCCAGTGGTGACAGCTGAGTTGCCAGTGGTGACGGCTGACTTGCCAGTAGTGACGGCTTAGTTGCCAGTAGTGACAGCCGAGTTGCCTCTGGTGACCACGGCATCAGTGTTAGTGTTGTAGTCTGTTTGCTCAATGACTTCTCCGGTGGAGGGGGCTTAAACGGCTGTGCACGGCCAGATGATGCGTGTGATGTCCCGGGGGGTGAATCCCACACAGGAGATAAGGGTGAGCCTCTTGTGATGGGCCAGCTTCTATTACTGGTCAGGGCCCTCTTGCATGTTGGTGCATTGTTCATCCACCACTTCCGTGGGTGTATTTGTACCCACCTCTAGTGGAGCCACCACCTGTGCCTCTGTGGTCAGCCTTGTCCTCCAGGGTACTGAAATGAAAGACAGAGAGAAAGTATGAGTGTTGTTCTCTACTCAATTGACAGCTAAGTAATTGACTGCGATTTCCATAATTTTTGCTTCCTTTGTTTAAAGAGTTATTGCAGCCCAATATATCATTAGCCGTGACCAGAGAGTTTGCAGTTCAGCATGGCGAGTGTGTGACAATTATTTAGGTGTGTGGTGTTGATGTGTGTGCATATGAGGATGTGAGGGTGTTTAGGATACTCACATTTCTCAGTGCTCACATTCGACGTGTCCACCCCTCCTTGAAAGCCCACTACAGCCGCCACTTCTTCAGAGTTCTCTCCCATCTACAGTAGGTAATGTCAGGTGCTGGGCCACCACCAGTTTTATGTGCTGCTCTGTCCTCATCTGCTATCTTTCTCTTGACCTTCATCAGGCAGTCGCCATACCTTTTTTTCACAGAATTGGCATCCCTGTTGGCATTCCCCGCTGTGGACACAGCTAATGCTACCTCACCCCAAGCATGTTCCTTCTGGCTAGGCCTCACCTCCCTCCCACCATTTATGATCCTTTAGCAAGCACAGATTTCCCTGAGGGGGATGTCTGTCTCCTCTGGGCTATAATTGAGGGTGCTGTACTTTCTCACAGCCTCTTGACCTTCCAATTGTGCCTGGGGTTTCTGGCCTCATGGTTCTCTCCCTGAGGCAGTGCCTCATCCCCACTACCTCCCTCCCTCCCTGGGATCAGGCCCCTGATCCTCTGCCCCTAATCCTTGTGTACCTACATCTGGGGGCACATCCCTCCCCCTCTCCTGCTGTCCTCTCCTCCCTACCCTGCCTCCTCATCTCCCTCTCTCCATACCTCCTCGCTCACCTCCCCTCCTCCTCCGTTGTTTCCCTCTCACTCCCTTCCGCTCTCTCCCCTGTCTCCTCACCCCTCTGCTCTTTTTTTCTCTCTCCTCCTCTCCTCTATCTCTTCCTCCCTCCTCTTCCCTCCTGGAAATAATAAAATAGATATAAGGATAAAACAATAAAATATGTATGTGTATGGGGTAAAACAAGAATGTGTGTATTATGTGTATTATAGTATGGTATAGTTTTGGGGGTGGTGGTGTAGGTGCAGGTATAGCAGAATTTCAAGTCCGCAGACTTGCGGGTTCTATCAAAGTAACTACGGGCTTGGAATTTAATAGAGCCCAGTCTGTGTTTCAAGTTGTGCTGTCAGCGATGTATCAGATAATATTATGTAAAGGACACAGAAGAGGTTACTTGAGTACTGAGCTTTAATGAGGGACTGTTTCTTTTATGATAGAAATTTACCTGAAGGAATATGACTTTCATTCATTCATTTAGACTCTGTTCACCAGACCAAGCCTGTTATGTGATAGTGTTATATTACACAATAATACTGTAGGGAGCTCTGAAGAGATTACTTGAGTCCTGAACTGGTAAGGAGTGTTTGATGCTCTTGCAGTATAAATGTACCAGAAGATATTTATAAATTATTCACTCTCTTACACTGATGTCTGACATGTTTCGCTCTCATCCTCTAGGAATACACCATTGTTCCCCCCATATTCACCATCTGACTGGAGATGTGAGCACTGCTGGACAATGGGACATTATACCAGCTTTAGGACACAGTGACACCCTTTACTGACCAAGCTTTATCTGGACCTGTGTGCATTTTCAGGCTATTCTTTCTTGATCTCACATATACATAAAAGGGTATAATACAATATGGGGTATGGCAATCTATTGCCCAAAAGGTAAAGAGTTGAGATACATATAGAGGTTTCATGGTGAGTTCCTGAACTGGGAACAGATTGCTTTAAAGTGCAAACTGACTACACTTTCTACAAGGCCTAGTTTTCAATTATAGAATATTTTTTTGTCAGATGTGGATAATGATCATGAGCCCGTAATGGACCCCAAAAATTTACTGATATTTAATTGGATACTTTTAGCTACTCACATTTGATTAGTGAGTCACAGGCTCAAAAGCACTGGATTTGCCTAAAACGTTACTCCATCCTATCTCCTCATTTGGATTTTCAAGGCCGCAAATGTTACCAGTGCTAAAGACACAAAATCGATATTCAATAACTACAATTCAACAAGCCCGCAATTGCCTTCAAACTTGTAAATGGCAAATGTAGCAAAAAATGACACGAGTACTAGATAGGACTCGCTAATGGTTTAAACACCTGTTCGTAACTCTTCAAAAGCAAAAATAAACACACTACTGTACTTAACAATATTGGAAAAGGAATGAAAGACATTAGAATTAATTGCACAACAGTCTTAAGCTCGCAAATCTGCAAAAAAGGTTTATTTCTTTTAAGTTGTATTAATACATATCATGGAACCCTCATGGACTGGAACAGTTACTTTATAGATTTCTACATTTCTGCATTGCATGTCCCATTGCAGATCGGACTTCTAAACACTAATTGTTTGTAGTTTAAACTCCATGTTTTACTGACGACATGATTACGGTCTCACTTACTATTGGCTCTGTCTAAACTTACGGATTTACTTAATTGATCATGATCATGCCCTAAAATGCTACTTACGGGTTCATGGATTGGGGTGGAGAATGAAAATGTCTAACCTGCATGCAAAATGTCGGGTTCCATGTAAATACGGGCTTGAAATTAAATAGAGCTCTAACATTTTAGATACTCCATTGCTTATTGATAGAAAGCAATCAAATATGTTAATATGAAGAATATTTTTGTAGAATATGTGGAATACTGGGGTAAGTGTCCATGAATTGAGGTTGTGGGTAAGATATTCAGAACTGATTTGTGGAAATATCACTTTATATAAATGGTAGTTAATAAGTTAAGAGTGACAGTAGTAGGGGCAGAAGTGGAAAATTCATGGATACATGGATGTGTATAAGGGTTTTCTGAGTATTGATTAAGACTGCACTTTTAAGGCATGTATGAGAATGGGCAAAATAAATGGTCCCATTATTTCCTCAGAAACTCTATTTCTCTTGCATCTCCTGTGTCTTCCAGTGTGATACAGATAAAGAGATGATGGATGAAAATCACTAAACAATCAGAGATGATGGGTGAAAACTCAACAAACAGCAACTTAGGTAACTATTACCCTATTACCTCATTGGGGAAAGAGGGCCCCGCAGAGTCTGCCACTCATATATGCCATCTATAACCCTATTACACTGTATATGTAGAAAATGTATGTTTGGGCTCCAAACTAAAGTAGCTGTTGCAGTGATTTTCCTCCCAAAACAGTTAGAGCACTGGCTCACCCTTCTCTCCAAATGCTCCACTATAGGGACCATTAAACATAAAGTAATAACACTCTTTACTGGCACTAACATACAGTTATTTCTATGGTGTTTTATTCTGTAACACTCTCATAGGCCCTCCTCAGATCCAGCTACACACTAGAACTATTCTTTTTTTTCAGGTGCTGTTTCATTATGATGCCAGAGCTTCCTGCCTCGTTGTGGCCCATTTGATTGCCAGACACTCTTTTTCTACCACTTAGTGCTTTTGTTCTTTAAGAAAAAGCTTTTCTCCCTCTATCACTTGTGATAAGATTGCTTCTAATGCATTGACCAATGTGTCAGTTTTCAGAAGGAAGCATTTTTTTAAATCTGGTTATATCAATATAGGTTATTGGCATAGAACCCATTCAACGCATCAAATGCCTGTTCTGCTTCAGGGTTCCACTTCACTGTGTCTGGAGACCTTGCCTTTGTTAAATCAGTTAGAGGTAATCGTGGCAAAGTTAAGTATAAAATGACTAGAATTTTCCTAGAATTTAGCTTGGACTTGTTTCTTCCTCAGCGGTTTCAATTTTATTTAACTGGGGTTTGACTAAGTTACATCCTAAATCATGTCCCAGATATTGGGTCTTTGCATGTCCCAACTTACATTTAGCTGGTTTAACCATCAGACCAACTCGTTCTATTTTGTTCAAGTGAGAATCCCTAAAGAGTGGAGCATATTATGATGTCATCCAAATAAGAAAATGCATATTCCCTGTGGAGGCATAATATTTTGTCCATAAGCTACTGAGTTGTGTCCAGGGCTCCATGCAATACGAAGAGTAACAATTATAATATTAAAGGTTATCAGGGGTAAATCAGTAGAAATTTTTCAGTGACCTTTGGTCAGATCCAATGTGGCCCGGAACCTGGCTTTTCCCAAGTGAACAATCAATTTGTCAATTCTTGGGAATTGCATAAAATTAGGACACTATGTTCAACTTTCTGAAATCACTACAGAAGCATGTTATTCTATTAAGATTGAGGATCAGGACAATCAGACTGCACCACTCACTGTTGGATGCTTCTATTTTTCATGATGTCAGCATTTTTTTTTTAATTTGACTTACTTACTTCCTTCTTTTCTTTTTACTTTTGGCATTTGGTATGGTTTAACTCTTACTGCCACACCAGGCTTAGTAGAGAGTTGGACCATAAAGAAGGCTGGGCACCAGAACTGACACTTTTGAATTATAGTGTTGAAGAAAACTGCTTAGAATAGTATATACTTTGCCCTGAATAAATTAATGAAAGATAATTTGGACAAGATATATGGTAAAAACAGAAATGTATTACTAGATTGGAATAAGTTAGATCTGTCATTAGAGGGAAGAGTATCAATATTAAATATGGTAGTAATACCTAAGTTAACATACCATATTGGTCCGAATATAAGCCGCACCCGCATATAAGCCACACCTGTAAAATTCAAGGGGAAAAAATAGAAAAAAGATAGTACTCAAATATAAGCCGCACCCATAAATTTGGAGAGAAAAAGACTCTCTCCAAGTGATCAGCCATTGGAAGAAACAGGCTTTCTAATTAGTACTGTAACTTTTTATGCAGGTTACAGGCCTTACAGGATGTTAGAATCACTAAAACCACGAAATCGCTATTCAATTACAACAATACCGCAGTCTCAAGCACGCAAATCGGCACCCTTAACTCGAAATCGCGCAAATCGCCAGTAATTTTACGTTCGCTATTAGAAGCCGCATACGTAACTCGCAAGCTCGCAAATCGGCAGTGATTTTTTTTACGTTTGCGAATATAGGCTGCACCTGTAACTCGCAAACTCAAAAATCAGAAAAAAGGTGCGGCTTATATTCGGACCAATACGGTATATACTGAGGTGCGTTCCGTAAACTTCCTAGATATATATTGAAACATTTTCAAAGTCTAGAATCCAACTAGAAATTTCCAAGAGGAGATTTGAAAAAGGAGGAATTGCTCTTCCCTCTATAACAGATGTATATGAATAAATTGTCTTGTCACACTTCGTGTGCTGGAAATGCTCTAATGTAACCTCTAACTGGGTCTTTATAGAAGATGATATGGTACCAAGTATTACAAAATAAACATATCTATGGCTTCCAGGCCTGGAAAGTGGAATATTTAAATCCCTTCCATGTGGAATTTACTCAATACTGAAGTTCTGGTATTCACATAGAAAGGAATTGGTTAATTCTCCTTCTTTGGCAGCACCAATTGAGATTCTATATTATAATGAGGCAGGGAAGAGTTTGAATTATAAAAAAAAAATGCCTGAAAACCATTAAGGATTTGTATAATAAAGGACCGAAACTTAATTTTGATTGGCTTCAAATGGAGTATAAATTGAATGATCTGTTGTGGCTGGATTTTATGGCCATAGATCATAAATTGAGAAAATTGGGCTATTCTACTAATTATGTTCTGGATGATATTGCCTTAGAACAACTGATCATTAAAGATAATTCATCTCATAAAGTAGCTAGGTGCCAGAATATTGTGTACGCTAACAAACATAAAAGAAAAACTAACAGAATTATTAAATGGAAAAATTAATTAGAAATAGATATTTCTAAAAGTAAATGGTGGAAAAGATTTACTTTGGTGAAAAAAAAAACTCAAAATGTATTTCTTACAGGGAACACTTTTTTAAATTAGTTCAAACGTGGTACTGGGTTGCGATGGACTTTGCCAAGTTCACCATGGTTGGATCGGGTCTATGTTGGAGAGGCTGCAATAAAAAGGGTACTTACAAATACATATGGTGGGACCGTGAGTGGGAGGGATGGGGAGAGAGGAGGAAGAGATAATATCATAACTAATTTACCCACATCGGGTATGTCAGTCTCATGGGAAATCGATAATGTTTACTTCTAATATGGTCCTTGTGTAATGTATTGAATTGTGATTGATTTCTCATAGAACAGAGATTTCAGTGTAATATACGTATTTATTTGTGAGTTACGTGGTTGGTTTGTTTGATTAGTTTTTTGTTGTCCATGAGGTCACGGAGAGTCAACGCGACTGAGCGATGCCATTTACATTTTTACATGTGTATTTTTAATAGGGTTGAATTGTATCACAGTGGCAATAAACTAGTTGATTTTGATTAGAAAGTGAGTCAAATACATTGGTACATTTAGAGGCGACAAGAAAATATCATCTTGAATGTAGCAGATTACTATCTGTTATATGGTTGCCAACATTATTAAAAGAGTAGCCATTTGTTGCTATTAGTTCTTGTTTCTATAAGTAACTTGTTCTGAAGTGATACATTTGTTGCTTTGGGTAATTTTTAAAGTTTTAATGAATTTGTTGTACCAGGGTTTTTTTTAGGATCTGTGCTTCTAGTAGTCAGGTATTCAGTTCAGCTTGTGGGGCTATATGCCTTCCAGTAAGGAGGATCCCTTTATGGGACAAAGGCTCTGTCTGCTTTTGTGTAAACATAATTTATGATAATAAAACCTTTTGTGGTTTTTCCCTACCCCTTCTGGCAGTAATTTATTTTTTTCAGACTGCTTCTGACCCAATCTCTATAACAACTACATTTTATTTAGTCCACTAGGGATTTGTATTAGCAGTGTAGTTTTATGATTTAGATTTAAAAATAATTATTTTTTTAAATTATTTTGTTAGGTAGCTGGTTTATTTGGGGCTTGCTGAAATCTCGATTAATAACACATTAATAGGTAAAAATCTCTCAGATGATTTTTGAGATATTGTTTTACAATAAGATATTAAATATATTAATGGTAAACGTGGTATGCAGAGAAATAAATTATACAGAGCCTGAACGAGAGAGAGAGAAAAGAGTGAAGAGCTATCTGAAATTAAAATATATGAATTTTCAATAAATGTTTCAGGAGTTAAGCCTCCTTAGTATGCAAATACAAACTAAATGTAAACACATAAATAACTCTCCCTCCACACTCAGAGATAGAGACAGACACACAGATAGACAGACAGACAGATAGATAGATAGACTCCTCCCCATTATCTCACAGTCACTTCTCTTTGTGTCACTTGGATCCAATGTTTATTTTAGGTAAATCCAGAGATGTCTCAGACAGTGGATATAATACAGGGCACATATTACAGGGTAGCAATGTCCTGACCAATGACATCACTAGTTGCCAGGCAGAGCTCTAGATTAATAACCACTCAGTCCTATTGTTACAGCTGTGTCTGCAACGAGACACAAAGCGTCACCATGGAAACCGGATTATAGCCCTATAGGGACCCGCCCTCCACTGTTCCACGAGTGCAGGGAGTTCTGGGACTTGCAGTTTGACGCTGCCACTCCCGGTCATTAATTTCCTGTCTTAGTCCAAGATGGTGACCGGAGCTAATCTTTGTCTCAGAAGGTAAATAAACTGATTAATATTCTGATTAATGATATCATGGAATAAATATCTGGATCTCTGTTTAGTTATCAGATGTGAGAAGAATACAAATGGTAACAAATACCGGAATATGATAATATTAATATGGAAGCAGGAATCATGTTATACATCTTCAATACAGAGGGATGGGAGTGGTGTGTGTAAAAAAAAAAATATATAAATATATATATATATATATATATATATATATATATTTATCATTTTACCAAATATGTGGAAAAGGATCTAACCAGGGTCAATTACAGGGTTTCAAGCCTTACATAATTACTGTTGAGATGACCCAAATTGTCCTAATAGTAGATGTAAGATAAGAATAAGAAAAAAGAGAAACCATTTCAATCAGGGCAATACCCCACAATTATTAAAACTACATTTTATTAACAGCCAAATTAAAATTCATGGTACACTAAAAACAAATAATGTCCCACTCCAAATGAGACCAGAGTTATAGTACAGAAATATCAATGATTGGTAAGTTGCATCCAAAAATTATTCAAAGTGCTGATACATAAGTATAGATATAAATAGTTGTAACATTAAAATGCCAATAATGAGTATAGCCTGTATATATAGTACCATATATATGATGTTAAAGTGCATATAAGATTAAATATAGAAATTCATAACAATATGGTAAATGCATCTGTGTATAATAGTTACATATTAAAGTGTATATAACATTCAAATAATAAATATAATATATAAAGTGCAAATAACAACCTCACAATTTATACAATCAATAAACAAATATGTACAACAATAGTGATATTCCACATAAATAAAGTGACTAGTGCAAAATTACAGGAGACCTATCACTGGAGATCCCTACAGGCACTGTTGTGGCAGCTTGTAGTGCCCACTGTTTACTCCCTACCTAGAGATGAGCCTCTAACTATACTACTCTGCTAATGTGATAAATATACAGCAACCCTTATTAGTACAGTGGCTTGTGGGATCTGCCACTTATCCCATAGACTGTGAAGAAAGTGCTAAGCTACTACTTGCACCTCCTATCGTAGATACAGATAGCAATAAAATTAAACATCAGAGGGTATAAATGAAGAACATATAGCACTCAAAAAAGAGTACAAGTACAAGTAATTATACAACATACACAGCACTGAAAAGTATATACATATCTTGTGCAAAGAGTAGATGCATGTATGCAGCTGCCAGCAAAACCGGAGATCGTCAAACAAATGACGTCATCAGCATGGGACCACAGAAGAGCGGAGCTGGCCGAAGGGCGCGTTTCTCCGTGGATATAAAAAGTCTACACACCCCTGTTAAAATGGCAGGTTTCTGTGCTGTAAAAATATGAGACAAAGATAAATAATTTCAAAACTTTTTCCACCTTTAATGTGACCTATAAACTGTACAACTCAATTGAAAAAACAAACTGAAATCTTTTAGGTGAAGGGAAGAAGAAAAAAAAAGAAAAATAATGTGGTTGCATAAGTCTGCACACCCTCTTATATCTGGGGATGTAGCTGTGTTCAGAATTAAGCAATCACATTCAAAATCGTGTTAAATAGGAGTCAGCATACACCTGCCATCATATAAAGTGCCTCTGATTAACCCCAAATAAAGTTCAGCTGCTCTAGTTGGTCTTCCCTGAAATTTTCTTAGTCGCATCCCACAGCAAAAGCCATGGTTCATAGAGAGCTTCCAAAGCATCAGAGGGATCTCATTGTTAAAAGGTATCAGTCAGGAGAAGGGTACAAAATAATTTCCAAGGCATTAGATATACCATGGAACACAGTGAAGACAGTCATCATCAAGTGGAGAAAATATGGCACAACAGTGACATTACCAAGAACTGGAGCTCCCTCCAAAATTGATGAAACAGCAACATTAAAGGAGCTTCAGGAATATCTGGCAAATACTGTCTGTGTGGTACATGTGACAACAATCTCCTGTATTCTTCATATGTCTGGGCTATGGGGTAGAGTGGCAAGATGAAAGCATTTTCTTACAAAGAAAAACATCCAAGCCAGGCTACATTTTGCAAAAACACATCTGAAGTCTCCCAAAAGTATGTGGGAAAAGGTGTTATGGTCTGATGAAACCAAGGTTGAACTTTTGGCCATAATTCCAAAATATGTTTGGCGCAAAAACAACACTGCACATCACCAAAAGAACACCATACCCACAGTGAAGCATGGTGGTGGCAGCATCATGCTTTGGGGCTGTTTTTCTTCAGCTGGAACTGGGGCCTTAGTTAAGATAGAGGGAATTATGAACAGTTCCAAATACCAGTCAATATTGGCACAAAACCTTCAGGCTTCTGCTAGAAAGCTGAACATGAAGAGGAACTTCATCTTTCAGCATGACAACGAACCAAAGCATACATCCAAATCAACAAAGGAATGGCTTCACCAGAAGAAGATTAAAGTTTTGGAATGGCCCAGCCAGAGCCCAGACCTGAATCCGATTGAAAATCTGTGGGGTGATCTGAAGAGGGTTGTGCACAGGAGATGCCCTCGCAATCTGACAGATTTGGAGTGTTTTTTGCAAAGAAGAGTGGGCAAATCTTGCCAAGTCAAAATGTGCCATGCTGATAGACACCCAAAAAGACTGAGTGCTGTAATAAAATCAAAAGGTGCTTCAACAAAGTATTAGTTTAAGGGTGTGCATACTTATGCAACCATATTATTTTAATTTTATATTTTTTCTTCCCTCTACCTAAAATATTTCAGTTTGTTTTTCAATTGAGTTGTACAGTTTATAGGTCACATTAAAGGTGGAAAAAGTTCTGAAATAATTTATCTTTGTCTCTGTTTTTACAGCACAGAAACCTGACATTTTAACAGGGGTGTGTAGACTTTTTATATCCACTGTATATATATTTATATATATATATGTATATCACATATATAGTTGTGAGCGTACGAGTTGTTGCTAACACTGCGGGCTCGCGCAGCGAGCCCGCGGCCCTCACGAAGCGAGGGCACTGGGCGAGGGTCTCAGTTGCTGGCATGGAGCGCCGCAGGCGCTCCATGCCAGCACCTGAGGACCTCGCAAACTTCACGCCGCAACCCAAAGAGCACGACACACACATTACGACACTCGCAAACAACATATGACACACGTTCACACACATTACGGCCTCGCAACACTCGGACGCAACTCGCGAACATTACAAAATTAAAAACACAATACATACACACAGCACATACATACAAAACTTACCTACAGCAACAGGAAGCATCCAGGACCTCAAAAATGCAACTTACACCTTCATTTTACTCAAAATAAAAGTTTAGACACTAAACAATTTGATAAGCGACACAAAAAATGGCCGACGAACAAAACGAAAACGAGGCTACACACGCAAACACCATACGAGACACGTTACCACACATTACGACCTCGCAAACATCGGACGCAACACGCTGACATACAAACATTTAAAACACAATAAATACACACAACACACACATAAAAAGCTTAACTACAGCAAGAGGAACCATCCAGCACCTCAAAAAAACAAGTTACACCTTCATTTCAAGAAAAATAAAACACTTTAGACACTAATACAATCGCTAAGCGACAGAAAAAATGGCCGCAGAAAAAAACGAAAACGAGGCTACAGCACTCTCAACACGTAAAACACCACAACACACTCGCAAAACACCACACGAAATTCGAAAACCACCACGAGGCACCGACGGATAATCCGCAAAGACGCATACCACAGATAACCCGCCATTTTACGCCAATGTGGAAGTACACCACTACGCTAACGGTTTTGTCTCGCGCACGCACAGTATTACACTGCACACATTCAGCACGCTTACACAGCAGCTCCACACCACTGATGCTGCAGCAACCTCAAAACAGATTGTCAGCTCTTCAACACAATGCTTCAAAATAGGTAAAGTATATTCATGTATTAATGTATTATATGTTTCATTATTACACACCAAACAGCATTAGCTACCTTACAATTTCATTGCCGTCATTTTTTGACGGGCAATTCGCTAGTATATATATATATTTATATGTATATATAAAGAGTGAGGTAGCTGTGAATGTCCAGTAATACAGATGAATAATCAGAGTATTGCAGTATATAGTGATACCTTTTTTATTGGACAAACATATTCATAGGATTCATGACGAGCTTTCGAGAGCGTTCCTCTCTTTGTCGAGTCAGAGTCAATACTGATTATAGATTCACAAATACAGCAAAATGTATATATCACATATATAGTTTTGAGCATGCGGGCTGTTGCTAACGCTGCGGGCGTGAAGCGAGGGCCACAGTTGCTAGCATTGAGCGCCAAAGGCGCTCCTTGCCAGCAACTGCGGACCTCGCAAAATTTACGGAGTTAAGAAACAAAAATACAAGACGCGTTACGACCTTGCAAAAAACGCCCGAAACCCGCGCACATGAAAACATTAAAAAAACACAATAAATACACACAACAAATACATAAAAAGCTTACCTACAGCAAGGGGGGCACCCAGGACCCCGAAATCTGAAGTTACACCTCAATTTAACTCCAAATAAAAGAGTTTAGACACCCGAAAATCCCCTAAGCAAGAGAAAAAATGGCCGCCGAACAAAACAAAAACGAGGCTAAACGTCCCTAAACACGCAAAACACCACCATAAACACGCAAAACACCACCAAACACCTACGGATTTTCCAAAAAAGTCGGACGACATCCGAAAACAAGGACGCTAAATCAGCCACAGCCGCATACCACACGTTAGGCGCCATTTTAGAAGACTAACTTATACAATCCGGAAGTACACAGTTACCCTACGGATTTGCCTCGCGCATGAACACTATTACACTACACACTGCACACATTCATGACGCTTACACAGCAGCTCCACAGCACTTATGCTGCAGCAACATGAAAACAGTATATTAATTTCTTATTTTATTAAGTATTCATTGCCATACCAAAAAAAAACACCAACGCTGCTTATAGCACACAAACAACAAAGAACCTCGCTCAGCGCCAGGCTCGCAATGAGCGCCGAGGGATCTTAAAACACCAACAAAATTATTTTGCACGCAAACAACATAACCTGCCTTACAATCTTCTTGACGTCATTTTTTGACGGGCAAGTCGCTAGTATATATATATTTATATATATGTGTATATATATATATATATATATATATATATATGTATGTGTATATATATATATATGTGTGTGTGTATATATATATATATATATATTGTGATCAGGATGGCCGCGTATAGCGGTGGTTTCTTGAAATGAGGGCTGATACGGCTTGGAAGTGCAGCAAATTGGTTTATTTACAGAAAAGAAAATAACGGCTGTAGCAGTAGCTCTGCTTCAATTAACGGAAAACAAACAATTATGTCTCCGTGAGGTGGGAGAATGCCACCTTGTGGCCAGGTATATACAGTCCTTTAAACTTGGGAGTAGTGCCACCTTGTGGTCAGGAAGTAAACAGTCTCTTTACTGGGGTAGTGCCACCTTGTGGCCAGGAAATAAACAGTCTCTTTACAGGTGAGGGTCCCAGCGAGATTAGGTCGCCCTCTTCAGCAACCTCTGGGACCCCGCTCCACTCTGGGTCACAGCTCCGCTCTGTGGGACACAGCTCTCCTCTCTAGCTCCTCGCTCTGTGGGACACAGCGCTCCTCTCTGGGACACAGCGCTCCTCTCTCGGACACAGCGCTCCTCTCTCGGACACAGCGCTCCTCTCTCGGACACAGCGCTCCTCTCTCGGACACAGCGCTCCTCTCTCGGACTCAGCGCTCCTCTCTGGGACACAGCGCTCCTCTCTGGGACACAGCGCTCCTCTCTGGGACACGGTTGCGGGTGAAGCATAGGGCCCGCCCGTCTCTCCCGTATGCTTCACCCCAGGGACCCTTGCATACACAAACTCACTTGTATTCACTTCTCTTTAACTTCACTTCTTCCCTGGGGCATAATATTTCAGCAACAACCGTGCCTAGGCCTTTAAGGCAAAACTCTGCCTGGGAATCCTCACTTATTCCCTTCACTTACTTGGCTTCCTTGTGACTACTCCTCCTGAGTCTGAAGTCAATCTTCCAGCTCATACAACTTGCTGTAGTCCCCGTTCTCCCAGTAACAGTCACTTGGCAATCCTTTACAGGGTAGTTCACAACTTCACTGTATATCCACACCAGATCACCTTCCACTCTGTGCTTGTTCCTCTCAGCAGCACAGCTGCCTAGGGCCTAGTCAGCCCCTCCTCCCTCCTTTCCATGTCTGCTTTCCAGTCTTTTAAAGGGGAGTTGCTCCAATTAGGAGTTCTTCAGAAGTGTTAACTCCTTCACTTCTGACAAGAACTCACACTCCACTTGCTTGTCATCACTTCCGAGGAGCAAACGATCACCCCCCCCCCCCCAGCTCAACAACATGGTGTTGGGCGACATGCCGAGAGGCCGGACATCCGGTAGGGTCGCTCACCACTCAAGAACTCCTCGTTCTGTGCCGTCCGCATTGAGGTAGCAGGCTGCGATCGTGGCCGCCTGTAAATCCATCTTCTCATTTCCTTACTGGTCTGTTGGCCTCCTTCATGTGTGTCGCCTTTATCAGGAAGGAGTGAATCTCTCAACTTTGTAGCGCTGTCCTCGAACAGCCTTGCGATGGACTCTGTAGTCACATGTCTGGGTACAGATATAACAATATCCGTTGCACTCTCTTTGAGCCCGTACTCATTTCCAATCTCTTCATTAACTTCAACTCCCAGGAGATCTACTACAGTCTCAATGTTTCCCTCGTCATCCTCAACTTCACGGCCACCTTCCTTGTCCAACTTAAACAAAGCCTGGCGCTTCTGCCGCTCTTCAGTATGATGCCGTTTCATTGCTTCCTGCAGCTTTGCTTTAAGAATTGGGAGCTTTTCAACTGGCTTTCTCTGAATTATCTCATCAGTTGTTTCAGCAGACACAATGACAGATACCACATCTGCCTTTAGCTCCTCCTTTGCATCTGCCGTTGTCCCTTTGCGGACGATATTTAGGTTAACTTTCCTCTCAAACACAGGCTTGGCTTTATGCAGGGAGTGCTTCAGAAAACGCTCTTTCCAAACTTCTAGTTCTTTATTTTGCTTATGTTCATCCAACTTAACAAATGAGCCATCATCGGGGCACCAACAGGGCTTTTCCAGCTTGGAAAGCTTTGCTTTATGTTGTTTTGGTACCGGATATTTAGAGGTCTCCTCAACAGTCTGAGAATCCAGTAGGGGCACAGGGATTTCCTGCTGGAATTCACAAGTAGGATCTACATCTTCGCTTACAGGCCTCGGAATGGACTCTGGCTTATCCACCTGGTCCTCCGAATCCACTGTGTGCCAAGCCCTGGGTGGCTCATCAGAACTCTTGGCAGGCTCACTTCCTCCAACTTTAGTTCCTTCTAATACCTCGCCCGTACAAGCCTGTGATGCTTGGGTGGAATTATTTGCATTCCCTTTAGATTTTTCTGCTGGAGCAGAGTCTCTTGTTTTGACTTCTTTTTTATCACTCATGACCAACTTGCGTTCCAAACTGCATGGCTGATACTTTGTTGATTTAATAAGCTGCAAGTCATACCCTTCGCAAGGTGGCCTTGGCCGATGCTTGAAGAAAGCATGAATGCTTTCTGCAGGCAGTTCCTTTGCTGCCTCCTCCATCAGATATGCAAATTCTTCTTCTTTACCATCAGCAGGGATGATTTTAGGGAGTTTTTCGTCAAGTGGTGGCACATTTCCAATTGTGCCAATAATTTCAAAGCCCACAGTATTCGTTTCCATAATGTCTACTACATGATGTACAGTTTCTGCTTCTACAGACAGCTTTGTACTTTCTGCCACTGCTTGAAGGATGTGATCAACAGGCTTCTGTTGTTCTTCCACCCTCTTTGCCTTGTCGCTTTCCTCTGGCACAGGTGTAGCTTGTCCAGCTTCCTTAAGTGGCGTGTGCTCCAGTTTTGATACAGGAACAGTCTTTTCTAAGGTGTTCACATCGGACACTGGCCTAGCAACACTTTCTAGCTGGTCTCCATTAGACGCCTCTTTGTTACTTTCCCCACTGTCTAAGGTCAACAGTGGTATTCGTCGGGGCTTCTGTCGAAATTGAGAGATGTTCTCCTCTTTATCACTGTGTGGCCGCTCCCACACCACTGATTCGTTCAGCTTAGGCTTTGGGGGACATATCCTCCGCTCCCAAATAGGCATAAATTTCTCATTCCTGTAGGACACTGAGTAGTCCTCGAATGTCGGCTTCCTCCGCCATTCAGGGATATACTCGGGCCTCATTTTACCGTGGGCTTGTCTTTGGAGCCTTACAAAACGCTGTTTCTCCTCTAAGGCCATTCTATCTGCACCAGCAGGCTTTTTGGGGCTCTCAGCGACCTCTTTGGGGCTTTCAGCGACCTCTTTGGGGCTCTCAGCGACCTCTTTGGGGCTCTCAGCGACCTCTTTGGGGCTCTCAGCGACCTCTTTGGGGCTCTCAACGACCTCTTTGGGGCTCTCAGCAATCTCTTTGGCTGGATCGGCCGACTCTGCGGGCTCTCTCTCCGACTCTGCGGGCTCTCTCTCCGACTCTGCGGGCACTCTCTCCGACTCTGCGGGCACTCTCTCCGACTCTGCGGGCTCTGGGGAGCCTTCTGCGGCGCCCTCTGCGGACTCTGGGGTGCCTTCTGCGGCCTCACTCGCGGCTCCTGCCGTCTCACTCATGGCACTGCAACTGGTGGCTTTTTCCACTCTCGGTTTCTCCTTGTTTACTACTAGGTGAGGTTTGGTTGGCCTTCCCTTAACAGGGAAACTGTATCTTATACTTGGCCCGACAAGTATGTCTCTTGGGTAGCGATACGCTTGTCTGGCAAAAAAATTCCAGGGGTGCGCTCTCTGTACTTTCTTTACTCCTATACGATCAAGGATCTCCTCTTCCAGGGTGCAATAATTGGTTGCCATTTCTTCAGGCAAAAACCCATACGCTTCCTGTGCTTCTCCACACAGATAGGGACCCAGGACTGTGGCCCAATGCTGTTTAGGCCAACCTTCCCTGGTAGCAATCTTCTCAAAATTCAGGAGGTAGGTTTCTACATCATCTTGAGCTGTCATTTTCTTTAGATAGCAATTAGGGTTCATAACCCTGCTTGATTTTGGACACACATTGTTCTCTGTAGATCTCAATCGCTGCAGCTGCACTTTCTGTGCTTCTAAAGACTCTCTCATCTGTACCCTGTCGACTTCCATTTGTCTCTGCCATTTCTCTGTGGCCTCTCTAAATCTTGCAGTAACCTCTCCAAAACCTTTATCTTCCTCTTTTGCGGCTTGGATGCTATGCTCTGCAATCATTTCTCTCTTTTCTGACTGGCTCTGACCAAGCTTAGCAGCCAGCACTCTGTTCAACTCGGCTTGCTGTTTGTTCAACCCCCGCTGGGCTTCTATAAAAGCTTTAAAGGCCTCTTCCATATTTATGCTGTACGGTGGGCTGTCTTCTTCAACACAGACATTTTTCAATCCCACAAATGACACCAGTGTGATCAGGATGGCCGCGTATAGCGGTGGTTTCTTGAAATGAGGGCTGATACGGCTTGGAAGTGCAGCAAATTGGTTTATTTACAGAAAAGAAAATAACGGCTGTAGCAGTAGCTCTGCTTCAATTAACAGAAAACAAACAATTATGTCTCCGTGAGGTGGGAGAATGCCACCTTGTGGCCAGGTATATACAGTCCTTTAAACTTGGGAGTAGTGCCACCTTGTGGTCAGGAAGTAAACAGTCTCTTTACTGGGGTAGTGCCACCTTGTGGCCAGGAAATAAACAGTCTCTTTACAGGTGAGGGTCCCAGCGAGATTAGGTCGCCCTCTTCAGCAACCTCTGGGACCCCGCTCCACTCTGGGTCACAGCTCCGCTCTGTGGGACACAGCTCTCCTCTCTAGCTCCTCGCTCTGTGGGACACAGCTCTCCTCTCGGGGACACAGCTCTCCTCTCGGGGACACAGCGCTCCTCTCTGGGACACAGCGCTCCTCTCTGGGACACAGCGCTCCTCTCTGGGACACAGCGCTCCTCTCTCGGACACAGCGCTCCTCTCTCGGACACAGCGCTCCTCTCTCGGACACAGCGCTCCTCTCTCGGACACAGCGCTCCTCTCTCGGACACAGCGCTCCTCTCTGGGACACAGCGCTCCTCTCTGGGACACAGCGCTCCTCTCTGGGACACAGCGCTCCTCTCTGGGACACGGTTGCGGGTGAAGCATAGGGCCCGCCCGTCTCTCCCGTATGCTTCACCCCAGGGACCCTTGCATACACAAACTCACTTGTATTCACTTCTCTTTAACTTCACTTCTTCCCTGGGGCATAATATTTCAGCAACAACCGTGCCTAGGCCTTTAAGGCAAAACTCTGCCTAGGAATCCTCACTTATTCCCTTCACTTACTTGGCTTCCTTGTGACTACTCCTCCTGAGTCTGAAGTCAATCTTCCAGCTCATACAACTTGCTGTAGTCCCCGTTCTCCCAGTAACAGTCACTTGGCGATCCTTTACAGGGTAGTTCACAACTTCACTGTATATCCACACCAGATCACCTTCCACTCTGTGCTTGTTCCTCTCAGCAGCACAGCTGCCTAGGGCCTAGTCAGCCCCTCCTCCCTCCTTTCCATGTCTGCTTTCCAGTCTTTTAAAGGGGAGTTGCTCCAATTAGTTCTTCAGAAGTGTTAACTCCTTCACTTCTGACAAGAACTCACACTCCACTTGCTTGTCATCACTTCCGAGGAGCAAACGATCACAATATATATATATATATAATGTGTGTGCATATAACATTTATTGCAAGTATTCACCCCCCTTTTCGTGTTTTGCTCACAACCTGGAATTAACATGGATTGTTTGAGGATTTGGATCATTTAATTTACAGAACATGCCCACAACTTTAAAGATGTTTTTTTTTTATATTGTGAAGCAAACAACAAACAGGATAGAATAACAGAAAAAGTAAATATGCATAACTATTCACCCCCCCCCCTCGCCTCAAATCACACACAGAGTGGTACAGGTTTTGCTCAAGAATATCCCTGTATTTAGCACCATCCATCTTTCCCTCAACTCTGACAAGTTTCCCAGTCCCAGCTGCTGAAAAAACATCCCCACAGCATGATGCTACCACCACCATGTTTCACTGGGGATGGTGTTCTTGGGTGATGTGATGTGTTGGGTTTGCACCAGACCTAGCGTTTTCTTTGATGGCGAAAAGTTAAATTTTAGCCTCAGCAGAGGAGTTTTGGGAGTCTCCTACATGCCTTTTCACAAACTCAAAACGTGCCATTTTGTTTTTTGCCCAAAGCAATGACTTTCTTCTGGCCACTCTGCCGTAAAGCCCAACTCTATGGAGCGTACTGCTTATTGTCGTACTATGTACAGATACTCCAGTCTCTGCTGTGGAACTCTGCAGCTCCTCCAGGGTTACCTTAGGTCTCTGTGCTGCCTCTCTGATTAATGCCCTCCTTTCCCGGTCGGTGAGTTTTGGTGGGCGGCCGTCTCTTGGCAGGTTTGCTGTTGTGCCATGTTCTTTCCATTCTGTTATGATATATTTGATGGTGCTCCTGGGGATATTAAAGATTTGGCTATTTTTTATAACCTAACCCTGACTTGTGCTTCTCAACACCATTGTCCCTTACTTGTTTGGAGAGTTCCTTGGTATTTACGGCCGTGTTTGGTTAGTGGTGCCTCTTGCTTAGGTGTTGCAGCCTCTGGGGACTTTCAAAAAAGGTGTGTATATGTAATGACAGATCATGTGGCAGTTAGATTGCGCACAGGTGGACATCAATTCACTAATTATGTGACTTCTGAAGGTAATTGGTTGCACTAGAGCTTTTTACGGGCTTCATAACAAAGGGGGTGAATACATAGGCATATGCCAATTTTCCGTTTTCTATTTTTATTAAATATTTTTATGTATATATTTTTCTTTTTTCCCTTCACTAACTTAGATTATTGTGTTCTGATCCAACACATAAAATTCAGATTAACAAAACATTGAACTTAAGGCTGTAATGTAATAGGTAAAAAGTCAAGGGGGGTGAATATATATATAATCATTCAAGATCTACCATAAACAAATTCCCAGTGCTTCACAATGATATCATTCATATATTTAAAAAAGTTTTTTTTTTAAACTTTAATATGCACTTCTAAATAGACAGCGTCGATTTAAATAGGTTCAATATCCAAAACCCTCCCGTATATATTTTAACAAACAACTATGAGTATAGTCCATATACCATGTAAATGGAGCAAGGGCGAAATAAATGTGGTTGAGACCCCACACCTGGGTTAGAGTAGCAGGAACCCTGTGATCTCGGTGAATACCTTCTACCTCAGGGACTCTACCTAATGTAGGAAGACCCTAATTCTGACTAGTAGCCTATTGCTTCATAGGATAAAAGAGGTGTGCCACATTACTCATACCTAGTGGACATGCACTCATAGATTTTGAAAAAGGAAAAATCTCCCAATAATTTGTCTGGACAATATATACTGGAAGGACAAGTATTAATACAATTTAATTTAAAAATTGTACACTTGTTGACAATATTATAAGGAGTATAGATCATATGTGTTCCAAATAAATTGGAATCCACTTATTATTTGGCAAAAAAATGTGCCTTTTTAGGGAATACTTTACCCAGCAATGTAGTAATAGTCCAGATCTATCATTTTATATTCTCCATTAAGGAGAATATTCCAATGTACACCCCCAGGACATCGCTGGTATGGACGCATCACTAAAATCCCAAAGGCACCCCTGGTATGGGTACACCACTAATACTTCCAGGGCACCCCTGGTACGGTTACAACACTAAAAAAAAACAAGGACACACCTGCTTTGGGTTCCCCACTAACATCCCCAAGGGACCCCTGGTATGGGGGCACCCCTGGTATGGCAATACCACTAAAAACCCCAAGGACACCCCTGGTATGAGCACACACTAACAACCCCCAGGACAACCCTGGTATGGCTACACAACTAACACATCCCATGACACTCCTGGTATTAGTATGCCACTAACACCTTCAGGGCTCCACTGGTATGGGTACATTATTAAACCCCCAAGACACCTGTGGTATGGGTATATTATTAAACCCCCAGGGCACTTTTGGTATGAGTCACCAGAAACACTGCACAGGGCATCCTTTGTATGGGTACAAAACTAACATCCCCTCAGGATGGGTACACCACTAATTCCACCCCCAAGGGCATCCCTGGTATGGGTACACCACTAACACCCCCAGGACATTCCTCCTAAGAGTACAGTATCCTTGTATGGATACTCCATTAACACTCCCAGAGCACCCCTCTATCTATCTATCTATCTATCTCTTGTTTATTTCTACTGATTATAAAGACATGTAACAAATCTCAGTGTGTGACCGTCTCATGTTTATTTTTACAGACAGTGACAAAGTGACACCATCAGTTCTTCTTGAAGATTTTGATCAAGAAGAAGAGACGAATATGAGGAGTCCTCGGCAGATTAAAGAGGAGGAAATTCCTGTAAATATCAGTGAAGGTGAGCGATACATTATTTATACAGTACTGTGATCGATATTACGGGCCTTATTAAATTAGCCCTCGTAGTTCCCTTGGTCCTCGCAAAAGGCAGTTTTTCGCTGTTTGCGAGGACCGTTTTCCCAATACGTCCCTCTCAGCCTTCTTTGTGAGATGACTCCGAAATATGTCTGAGAATAAGCTCAGAGAGAGCTACCGAGTAACACGCAGCCTTTAATCTATGAGGTGAATCTTGCACCTCGGAAGAATCCCTACGGGCACAAAAAAGTGCTAGCAAGGGATCCTAAATCACATATGTGCTGCCTCGAAGCAGCCCGAGACAGCCGTGTGATGCTCCACCCTGCTCCCTAAACACATCACCATGCTGCAGGAGTCCACTGCAGCCCCCCCCCACATAAACCCCTTGCAGCGGTGGTCCCCGATCGGCATAGATCAGTTCCCCGCTGCATTTAAAACTTTTATATACCCTGCCGTGGCTTCTTAAAGGGCCCGCGACACACTATTAGCAATCCCGGCCACGGCACCTAAAATTAACCCCCCTATATGCTGGTTGTCCCCATCGGGACCCCCGAAGTTTCCCCACATTAACCTTTTGCTGCAGGGGTCCATAGGGACCCCCGCAGCCCCCTCCCCCACATTAACTCCTTGCAGAAGGGATCCCCAATCGGCACCGATCGTGACCCCGCTGCATTTCAAATTTTTAATTTTCAGCCTTGCGGGTCCTTAAAGGACCGTAAAGGTCCTGAAAGGACTCGCGCTAAAAAATATTAACCCCAGGCAACTAAAATTAACCCCAAAACTCATGGGGGACAATACCGACCCCCATAGTACATTAATTATTCCCATAACTCATGGGGGTCAATACAGACCCCCATAAGCCTTGATTAACCCTGACACTCATGGGGGTCAATACAGACCCCCATAAGCTCTGAATTAACCCTATAACTCATGGGGGTCAATACAGACCATCATAAGCCTCTATTTAACCCCATCAGTCCCATAAGGGTATATTATGACCCTTATGGGGCAGTTACAACCCTAACATTAACCACATAAGTGCCATGACAGTCCTCAAGGACCATCATGACACTAAGTACAAACACTATACTGCACTATACCCCCCAATAAACCATTAAATCTAAACTAACCCCCTCTACATTCATCTATTAACATCTACACTACCTACCCACCCACTAATAAATCATAATATACAATAAATCCTCTCTATCTAAAATACATCCCCAATCTATCTAATATACAATAAATCCTAACTATCTAAAATACATACCCCTATCTAACATACAATACATTTGCAAAGGTTAGTGGTCTTAATTATTTTATTTTAGGTTAGAATTAGGGTTTGTGTATGTAGATAGCATTTATTGTATGTTAGATAGGGGTAGGTATTTTAGATAGTTAGGATTTATGGTATTTTATATAGTATATATTGTATGTTAGATAGGGGTATGTATTTTAGATAGTTAGGATTTATTGTATATTATATCACATATTATAATTGTCTAACTACGAGACGTCGTCACGCTCCGTTGCGCAGTGCGTACGACTTTGCGATGAGTGCCGCAGGCGCTCATCGCCCGCGAGGCTCGCCGTTAAACTGCTCTGTTGCGTAGTTCGTACGACTTAGCGATGAGCGCCGCACGCGAGGCTCGCCGTTACTTCGTAGCACTTACAAAAAAAATACGAGCTGAAAAAAATGCACACGACATAAGCGGCGGAAAAAAAACACTAAAAAAAACACTAAATACACACTAAAAAATAAAATAAAGGTCACTTACAGCATGGGGAAGCAGGCAGGACGTCTGGAAGTGAGTTGGAACTCCAATTTACAGCGATTTTGCCGAGTTACAAAGATCGAAAATCGGCTAAGCGAGAAAAAAATGGCCGCTGAAAAAAAATGAAAACGAGGCTATACTACTACGAACTGCGTAAAACACAGCCATAGACGTAGGTGTTAGAAAAAATACGAGATAAAGGATGCGGATTAACCGCGCAATGAGTAAGAAGACAGTAGCGAGTACATTTTACGATCAGAAATTACAGATTTACGCATTAACACAGATTTAACGACTTTGTCTCGCGCAACATCGGATTTCCCGCCTAAACCAACGCATTTGATGAAATATAAGTTGCAAATTACAAAAATATTAATTTTATAAAATTTTTTTTAATTTATTTGAAGAAAAAAAAAAGGGACAAATGTAGTGTCATGTTGTGTGGCAAACAAATTTAATGTTAAACCGTAGTACTTTAGAGGGCTTATCGATGAGCGCCGCAGGCGACCATCGCCTGGCGAGCCTCGCGCAGCGAGGCGAGCCGTTAAACCGTAGTACTTTGGCAATGAGCGACGCAGAAAAAATGACGGACGAACAAAACGAAAACCAGGCTACAGCACTATAACCACGCAAAACACGTACCGATAATCTGCGAAGACGCATAAAACACATTATCCGCCATTTTAGGATAATGCGGAAGTACACAGCTACGTTAACGGTTTCGGCTCGCGCACTCACACTATTACACTGCACACGTTCATCACGCTTACACAGCACCTACACACCACTAATGCTGCTGCAACATCAACTCAGATTGCAAGCTCTTCAACACAATGCATAAAAATATGTAAATTAATTTATTAATTTGACTTCTATATTTTAGTAGTACACAAAAAAAACCATTAGCTACCTTACAGTTCCATGTGTATATTAATAACTAAACAACTTTTAAAACATACACATCTGATTGCCGTCATTTTTTAGTAGTATATATTGTATGTTAGATAGGGGTATGTATTTTAGATAGTTAGGATTTATTGTACATTAGATAGATTCGGGGATGTATTTTAGATAGATAGGATTTATTGTATATTAGGATTGATTGTATGCTAGATAGGGGGGTATTGTGTTCTATTTTATTTGTATCGTCATTTTTTTGTTCCTGTGGCGGGGGGTTGTAATGTATTTTTTTATTTTCTGTAATGTTTCTTTTTAGATTTTTTGTGACTTAGGTTTTTTTATTTTCTGTAATGTAGATTTTTTATTTTTTGTGACTTAGGTTTTTTTAATTTTCTGTAATTAGAGTGGTGGGAGGGTTTATTAGGGGGTAGGTAGGTAGTGTAGGTGTTAATAGATTAGTGTAGAGGGGGGGTAGTTTAGATTTAATGGATTATTGGGGGGTATAGTGCAGTATAGTGTTTGTACTTAGTGTCACGAGGGTCCTTGAGGACCAATAATATATTATGTGGTTAATGTTAGAGTTGTAACTGCCCCATAAGGGTCATAATATACCCTTATGGGACTGATGGGGTTAAATAGAGGCTTATGAGGGTCTGTATTGACCCCCATGAGTTATAGGGTTAATTAAGGGCTTTTGGGGGTCTATATTGACCCCTATGAGTTATATGGTTAATTAATGGCTTATGGGGGTCTGTATTGACCCCAATGAGTAATAGGGTTAATTAAAGCTTATGGGTTTCTGTATTGACCCCCATGAGTTATAGGGTTAATTAAGGGCTTATGGGGGTCTGTATTGACCCCCATGAGTTATAGGCCTAATTAAGGGCTTATGGGGGTCTGTATTGACCCCCATGAGTTATAGCATTAATTAAGGCTTATGGGGTCTGTATTGACCCCATGAGTTATGGGGTTAATTAAGGGCTTATGGTGGTCTCTATTGACCCCCATGAGTGAGGGTTAATGATATGTATTATGGGGGTCTGTTTTGACCACCATGAGTTATGGGGTTAATTTTAGTTGCCTGGGGATAATATTTTTAGCGCAAGTCCTTTCAGGACCTTTACGGTCCTTTAAAGACCCGCGAAGCGGGACATTTAAAATTTTAAATGCAACAGGGTCACGATCAGTGCCGATTGGGGACCCCTGCTGCACGGGGTTAATGTGGGGGGGCTCCCTATGGACCCCTGCAGCAAGGTTGTTAATGTGGGGACACTTCAGGGGTCCCGATGGGGAACCCCAGCATAGAGGGGGGTTCATTTTAGGTGCCGCGGCTGGGATTGCTAATAGTGTGCCGCAAACCCTTTAAGGAGCCACGGCGTGAAATTTAAACGTTTTAAATGCAGTGGGGGCCCTGATAAATGCCGATCGGGGACCCCGGCTGCAAGGGGTTAATGTGAGGGGGCTGCGGGGGTCCCTATAGACCCCTGCAGCAAGGGGTTAATGTGGGGACACTTCAGGGGTCCCGATGGGAATCCCCCACAGCAATTGATGAGGTGTGGGAGCCTGCAAAATCATCCCGCAGGCTGTCACTCCTCATGTAGATTTTCTCTGTGTTGATACGGACAGCCCTGCTGCGTAGCTCACACGTTGCTTGCAGCAGAGCTAATTTAATAGCGTTGTAACTTTTATAAATTTGCAGCACGTAGGGTCTAAGTAGAAGCCTCTTATCTACGAGGCTGGAATTTAATAGAGCTATATATGTGTAACCCAATTACTCGGTGGTAACCATTAGGGACACTGAAAATTTGGTTACATGAAAACTTGACCAGAAGTCTATACTGGAATCCTACATAATACTTTAAGATTTCTCTAAAATGCTTTATTTTCCTGTCTTCCACACCTGCTAATTTTGTTATTGTGTTATTTACTGCACAATCATGTGAAGATTTTATCAAACTACAGTGGCCCTTTAAAACTAAATCTTACCATTTATCGTCTGAATGTATATAATCACATATATAGTTGTGAGCGTACGAGTCGTTGCTCACGCTTGCGGGCTCGCGTAGCGAGCCCGCGGCCCTCGCGTAGCGAGCCCGCGGCCCTCGCGAAGCGAGCCGCGGCCCTCGCGTAGCGAGGTCACTGGGCAAGGGCCTCAGTTGCTGGCATGGAGCGCCGAAGGCGCTCCATGCCAGCAACTGAGGCCCCTCGCGAAGCGAGGGCCTCAGTTGCTGGCGAGGTCACTGGGCACGGGTCTCAGTTGCTGGCATGGAGCGCCGAAGGCGCTCCATGTCAGCAACTGAGGCCCCTCGCGAAGCGAGGGCCTCAGTTGCTGGCGAGGTCACTGGGCAAGGGCCTCAAACCCTCGCAAAATTCACGTCGCTACTCAAAAAACACGACACACAAATTACGACACTCGCTAAATTTTACGAGGCACGCAAACAACGTACGAAACACGTTACCACACATTACGACCTCGCAAACATCGGACGCAACACGCCGACATACAAACATTTAAAACACAATACATACACACAGCACATACATAAAAAACTTACCTACACCAAGAGGGAGCACCCAGGACCTCAAAAATGCAACTTACACCTCGATTTTACTCGAAATAAAACAGTTTAGAGACTAAAAAAAAATCTAAGCGACAGAAAAAATGGCCGCCGAACAAAACGAAAACGAGGCTACAACACTCTAAACTCGCAAAACACCACAAAACACCTACGGATATTCCGATACAGACCTATACCACACATTACTCGCCATTTTACACCAATGCGGAAGTACACGACTACGCTAACGGTTTGGTCTCGCGCACGCACAGTGTTACACTGCACACATTCAGCATGCTTATACAGCAGCTCCACACCACTAATGCTGCAGCAACATCAACACAGATTGCCAGCTCTTCATCACAATGCTTCAAAATAGGTACACTATATTCATTTACTAATTTAGCTACCTTACAATTTCATTGCCGTCATTTTTTGACGGGCAATTCGCTAGTTAAATATATAATTGTCTATCTAAATCCTGGAGAATATTCTTCTTTTGGAGAAAGTTTCTGACTTCTTTGACAGATCCGGTATCTCTGACTTTTTAAAAAATACAGTATTATTTTCTAATAAAAAAAATAATTGGTTGCCCCTACCCTTTTTTTAAGTACGTATTTATCGGCGTATAACACTCACTTTTTCTCCCTGAAAATAGGGAGCAAATTATAGGTGCGTGTTATACGCCGATATTCCCTCCCCCTCCTCATCCTCAACCTCCCTCCTCATTCTAACCCCCCTCCTCAACCTAAACGCCCCCCCTCAACCTAAACCCCCCTCCTCAACCTTAACCCCCCTAAATAACTCCCCCTCACTTACCTGCTTCTGTTCCGGCCTTCGCTCTGCTCCCTGAGCCGGCCCGCATGTGACGTCACATGTGCACCACGTCATTAGCATGTACCGGGTGCACCCGGTATATGGTAATGACGTGGCGCACATTTGTCGTCACATGCGCGCCGGGTAAAGGAACAGAGCGGAGGCCGGAACAGAAGCAGGTAAGTGAGGGGTAGGTGAGGAGGGGGGGGTTTAGAATGAGGAGGTGGGTTGAGGTTGAGGAGGGGGGTTGAGGAGGGGGGTTGAGGAGGGGGTTGAGGAAGGAGGATGAGGATGGGGGGGTTGAGGGGATTTGAGGATGGGGGTTGAGGATGGGGGGGTTGAGGATGGGGGGGTTGAGGAGTGGGTTTGAGGAAGGGGTTGAGGAAGGAGGATGAGGGGGGTTCAGGGGGTTTGAGGAGGGGGGGGGTTGAGGGGGGAGGATGAGGATGAGGATGGGGGGGTTGAGGAGTGGGTTTGAGGAAGGGGTTGAGGAAGGAGGATGAGGGGGGTTCAGGGGGTTTGAGGATGGGGGGGTTGAGGGGGAAGGATGAGGAGGGGGGTTGAGGATGAGGAGGGGGGTTGAGGAGGGGGGTTGAGGAAGGAGGATGAGGATGGGGGGGTGGAGGAGGGGTTTGAGGAGGGAGGATGAGGAGGGAGGTTGAGGATTTTGCTTCAAAGTTCTTTATTTGAATTTTTTTCCCCCTGAAATTACCTTCTTAAAATGAGGTGCGTGTTATACGCCGGTGCGTGTTATATGCCGATAAATACGGTATCTTGTTATTTTAGTGCAAAACAGTTTGCATGAACAAGTGGGGTTCTAATAGGATCCTATAATTCCACAAACCCATTTTAGAAAATTCTGCCTTAAGAGATAATTTTTGTCACACTTTACATATTTGGGGCCAGAGTGGGACTCCCCTGACAACACAAACAAATAACCCTTTAGGGCCCAAAAGTATATGTGAAGATCAGAGGACTTTTCCCTGTTGTTGTAACACTGTGATTATTGTTATTTGTATAATGTGTTTTGAGGTCTGTTTAATACATAGGCTCCATAGATATCATGAGACTGGTCTGTGGCACTGATTTAGACATCAAGCATAGTTAACTAGGTTGTCAAACAAAATTGAAACATTTTGTATAAAAAACAAAGGTCAAGTAAATGATATCACTTTGATCCATTGTCTTGTGGTTAACCACTAATTTGAATGTGGTTGAACATGTTAATCAACCCCAAGCTCCCGTGCACTCTATTGAAGCCCTGGCTGGCTTCCTAAACCCCCCATTCCCCCACCCTAAGACTCAATCCCGTAGAGAGCCCAGACTCTATACAGATGGTCTGAGCATTTGGTTGGTAGATAAGTTGACACCTGGGTCAGAAAGTAGACACCCTGACACCCCTGCTCCTGCCAGAAACCCTGAAGCCCCTTCCGCCCCCCCTCCTATACTTCCCACCAATCAGCACTCACCAAGTCAATTGCTAATTGGTTCATGGCTTTTGTTATGATTGACTTATGGGGCCCAGGATGGGGGACCACTGAACCCCACCAGGAAGGGCCTGTATGGCCCAAGATAAAACTGTCACCACCTTGAACTCATGGACTATTTTGTTATGAATGTAATAACCTGTGTAATGTTAGGCCTCAGGCTATTTTCCGGTACCCTGGATCCCAAAGGAGCATGGCTTGTGAATATTCAAGCCTAATAAGAATTGTTTATACAATGCTTAGTGTTCAGGTTGTGGTTAGTACATGACACTGTTATGCCAAGTCCCTTTTCAAAGTACCATTTAAAAGCAATGCTATAATGTTTAGAATAGTGTATTGATGTAATAAGGTGGTTTGGGGTAATTGTATACAGTAAATAATGTATTGCTGCTAGAAGTAGGCCCTAGGATATGATTATATTACATAAAGTTAATTTGGTTACATATGTGACAAAGGGTTACATTTCTGCAGGAATTTATGGGATATACGACTACTGTGAGAAGCCGGGCATGCATCCTCTCTGGTCTGAGATAGTCATAAAGGGGGATGTTAGTTTATGGCCTCTGTGAAATCATATCTAGAAACAGAGGGATAAGGGTTGGTGACATTGTGTGGGGGGAGTCTTTGGTGTTTGTGATATTTTTCTGTACAAGCCAGAATAAACGTTCAGTCTGAGTTGTACATTCTACTGAAAGGAATGCCTGTAAATGTACCATTGTTTTATTGTATCAAAGAAATGTATAAAAATGAGGCCCAAAGAATAAAGATTATGCTCTCTCCGGGACACATAGAAATTGTGTATTTCATTTAGAGGGAAAACTTTTATTATTTTTACAGCGCTATGATTACTTTGGTATCCTGAACCTCTGCTGCTATCCCCAAAAATGGAATTGAAGAACCGGATTGGATCTGTGGGGAAGATTTGACGTCTTGTGACAACCCTGAGTTAAGAGGCCCTGTGCACCCCAATATTTTCCCTCTAGGTCATGCCTTTTTGTGTTCAATCTCACAACACGCTGATGATACTAATATGATGCTGGGCACAGCAAAACATTCCCAACTCACAATCCTGAGGGATAATTCCTGTACTCAAAGACAGGAGTTTTTAAAATAAAGCAGAGCCCCCTCCCCTGCGTTGTGACAATTATTTTAATACACAAAA